>RJWH01000334.1:600000-779663 GCA_004363575.1 Solenodon paradoxus
GTTCCAAGCCAGAAGAAGCCTGACTATTGCTTGTTGAAAGAAAATTGTTATCAGCTCTCTAGATATTTGCAATCTGACAAATAAACTATCTTCCTCAAAGAATTTAGACACACATAACTAAACACTGAATACACAGATGACCCATCACCAATGAAAAGGTGGTAAATAAGAAAAGCCTAATGTAATCAAAGTTGCTGTCTTCTAAATGACATGGAGAAAAATCCCAGTCAATATTTGGGAGAGTCAGTTCTTTAAAAATTAGAGTGTGCTGAGAATGGAGGACTATTCCATACATAGATTTGAAGAAACCTTTATTCTAATTAAGATATTCACGTTTGTTTTTGTAATTCGTGAGCTTTGCTCTGTAGCAAAAGAGGAAAACTATTGTATGTAAACTGTAGCAGCTGTGAACAAAATTGAGTTAATTCTAGAAAGAAACGTGCATTGTGTTTTTCCTACAAAACACTAAAGAAAAATAATAGCTAAAAAGTAGCAAGAAATAAGCAGGCCCTGGTTTGGAGAAATTATTTTTGAAAATGCATTTTTTTTTTAAAGTAAAAAGAAATGGCCTCAGTTGTTTTTAGAAATAAGGCATTATGATAATCCAAGAGTTAAGCTTTCTGGAAAGTATAGATATTTATTTTAGATTGACTTGGTTAAAGAGAATTTTAACTTTCCATACAATTTGCTGGCTAAATATTTACCACACTAAGATCGAAGGATTTTTTTCATCATCTTTCATTTTTTTTTCCCCTTAGGAAGGGAGATTGTCTTTTTTTTCTGGTTGGGCTTCAGTGAATCAGAATATTGGACAAATATTTATTGAGTGCACATGCTTTGACCTGTGCTGGTCCACTGGTTAGCCCTTACTTCTGATCATGGCACCACTACTTTCTTGTGTGTGGAGTGATTTCTGATTTTGAATGGTCTAAAAGTGCGTTTCCCCCATGGATCTCGGGGCGTCCTGATTATATCTGTCTCCTCTAGCTCTGACTGTCTCATGATGCACTTAGGCCTCCCACCCCTCCATGCAGTCCCACTCTCCCTCACCCCCAGTTTTAACCCCCACCCACACCCCCATTGCTCAGTGGGATCTCAGGGAAGAGTACTACTTCTCATTGTTCTTTCCTTCTTTTAAATACTTAAGCACTTACTTTCTGCTGGGCATGGTTCTAGGTATTTGGAGAGATAGAAAGTAATGTACAGGCAAATAAGTAACCAAGATGATTACAGAGATGATGAGTCCCAAGGAGCATGAGGAAAGGGATTTACTTTTGATGCTGAGGATGGTTTGAATGTCAAGAAAGAGAACAATTTGCAAAGACCTGGGGCACAGAGTTAGTCCCTCTAAGTCATTAAGGAGTGGGGAGCAAAAAGGCCAGTCTGATTGGCCCATTCCGAGCAGGAGGGCTGCCTTCTGGAGGGAATTGGAGATGAAGTTGCAGAGAGAAAGGGGAGACAGATCATTTCCCACTGTTTAGTGAATCTCTTCCCTCTAGGTCTACTCTTCACTCTGTTCCTGGGTCGGGGTCAGCTTTCCCTTGCCCTCTGCCTTCTGTTTGAGTCCAATGAGGAGTCCCAGCAGATGGGAGAATAGATGGCCTCGACATTTAAGTGCAAGTCTCAGCTCCACACACCTTTTCTGTTTTTGGGTACTGCTAACGGTAGCCTTACTTTCAGGCCTAGGGTAAAGCCTCATGTTACCACCTCTGGGACTCCCCGCTACCTGCCCTATTGAGGAGAGTTCAAAAAACTATTTACATCTCTTTCTCTCTCTTGGTTTTTTTTACATTTATGTATGTATGTATGTATGTGTGTGTGTGTGTGTGTGTGTGTGTGTGTGTGTATATATGAGATTACATAATCTTTTTCTCATCTTAAAAACTTTCCTCAAACTTGAGGAAATATCATAGGAAGGCAAGAGTGGACACAGAGAGGCTAGTGAAGGGACTACTGTAGTGGTCTAAGTGCTGGACAATCAGGCTATACTAGGAAATGATCCTCTGCTCTTAGAAAGACGAGGGTCTCATGGGAGAAGTCGGTAAGGAAACTGGACATTATAATTCTATGTGAGAGCTTGTGCGAGATGCTCAAATGTGGGTGCTGTGGAAATACCTGGGGAGGAACAAAAAGAATTAATAATGTGTAAATTCTGTCTTCCCCTGGCCATTGTGGTCTAATCCATCCTTTTGCTCTGAGCCTGGATCCCCATAGGAGGTCTGAGTCCATCAGCACCAGTGCTTGTGGGTAGAGGGGATACGACGTTTTGAATTCTCTAAATACCAATAGTTCAGGTATGAATGCAACTCCTTTAAAGTATGGAGCAGAAGCATAAAAAAGCTAATATATCAACATCATATAACATGTATCAGTGCCTCCTGACAGTTTTCCTAGGCTGCTCTCTGCAGAAAGCAGACCAACCAGGCCATCTTGACCCACAGTTTCCACCCCACCTCCTGAAGGGCTGAGATAACTACTCACCGGTAAATTGTTACTTGAGAAATGCAACACAGTCTGTTTCCTAATTAGGAAGGTGTCATAGGATGGTGGAAAGAACCATGGAATTTGGAGTCATGAAATCTGATGTAAGTCACAGCAGTGTTTGGGTCATCTCTCCCAAGATCCTATCTCTGAGACTAATGAGAATATTTTCCCCTCTTGTAGATGACTCAGCATTTTCACAAACATTTGTTATTATGTTATAACAACTCAGTGACAGGGAGCATACAGAATCCTCAAGATTGATCATAGTGCTCTGCTTGATGTCTGCACCTGGGAAAATGGTCCTTGTTGGCTTTGAAGAACAGCTCAGGTGAGGGTGGTGGAGAAGAAGAGGGAAGACCTTTATGACTCCCTGCCACTAACCACCTGTTGTCACTACTTATTTGAAGCACCTCCATTTACCTCTGTCAACACCACCTGTTTAATCACCTCCACAAAGGCCTGAAGATCAAAGGCTGGAAAAAAAGTGAGAAGCTGTGGCTAGAAGTACCATCTGACTGATTTTAGGTTATTAAATGACAGACTTAAAGATGGGTTGAATGTTATTCTTTTATTACTGATTCAATTCTTGATTTTTATCCCCTAAATTTTAAAATGTTCCTTTTCCTACATTTCCCAATTCTGTCTGAATTATGTGAAATGACTTTGTTAAAGGTAAACAATAGCTAATAAAGGGTTCCATTTTAATAGACAAATAGATATCTGTCTGAATATTTCAGAAAGGAATGGCTTCAAGCCCACAAAATAGTACAGTAGTAAAACCCAGAGGATGATTAACTGCTATTAAAATCACTAAGGTGATGTTAATGAAAATAAATTCAATAATAAAACAATACTAAGAGGTGACTTTTTGTTTTTTAAGGAAAAGTAAAGCAGGAATGATGGCGAGTAGGCAGACAGGTAGGGAGAAAGAAGAGGAAGCATTTTAATTTATTTTATTTTGTTGTTCACCTTGGTTGTTGCCGCTGACCCTGGGATGCAAACCCTGGTCCTTGGGATGCATGTGGGCTGCACTCAATAGCAGACCCAACCACTACTCCACCAGAGCATACCTAAGAGGTGACATCTATTTAGACAGCTATAACGGTGTGAGTAGGGTTTGAACAATGAAAAAGCATGAAATGTTGGGTCTTGTTATTATAGTTAATGAAAAACCAGGGTGAGCCTGATGTGAAGGTCAAGAATAAGCTACTAATTAGGTTAAATGAATTTTTCAGGTGTCAGTGTACATGCTATTTAGCATAGTGTTAGGCAGTTTATGTGAATTTTCTTGCTTTATGCTGATAAACAAATCTAGAGGGAAGCATTATTGTTCTCATCAAATAACCAATGAGAAAACTATGTTTAGAAGTTTCAGTATGCTTTCTACCAGACTAAGGTCAGAGAAAGGCATCAAGAATATATCAGGAGACTTGGACCTTTGGGAAGGATATTTGCCAAACCCCAAGCTTCCTTTTGACCTATCTAGCCAATATCATTGGTGATTTATTAAGTTTTCTTGAATTTGTTGAAAATATTTCATTCATATGTGGCATTTAGACAAACAAAGCAAACAAACAAACAAAAAAAAACAAAGCAAAAACTAACCCTTGGATACTGAGAACAGAATTGAGGTTGCCAGTGGCAAAGGGTGTAGGAGGTGCGAGCAAAGGATCGTGGGGATTGTTTGGACAGTGGTGGAGGACTATTAGAAATTTGATGATGGATGTGATGTATTTGATGAAGAGTGAACCTGCATACCTAAAACCACCATAGTGTTGTAAAACAATGTTATTGCAGTAAAAAAAAAATGTATTAACATTTTTGTTGAAACTAGTTTCATGGTCCAGGATATAGCTATTTTGTTTCAGAGTCTACGTCCTATGAATAGTGGAAAAATATGTGTATTTGACAGTGTTGTACAGGAGAGTAGGACATACTCAGAACGAAGAACATATGAAAACACAGGGAGAAGACAATCATCTGTAAGCCAAGGAGAGAGGCCTCAGAATAAATTAGCCCTACTAATACCTTGATCTTAGATTTCTAGGCTCCAGAAGTCTGAGAAGATAAATTTCTGTCCATTACATTACTCCTCTGTAGTATTTTGCTGTGGCGAACTAGCAAACACATACATGTGCTTGTGATGAATCAAACCCTTTTCTATGATAAAATATCCCTCTTTATTTGTGATATTTGTGAGGTTTATCTGTGATATTGTAAAATTGACTTTGCTGTAGAATAGTTATTTCTTCTTCATTTTGATCAGTGGTTTTATTTTACATATTCTATGTGTTGTTTTAATTCATTTACATCTTTTAAAATGATCTTTCACTTCTTTCCTTGCAGTGCTCATATTTTCCCCTCTATCTTTTTGATCACATGGCATATATTTAAAATAGCCTCCTTTATATCTTTGGGTGTTCCATTGTCTCAGTCGTATCTTGATCAATTTGTAGTTACTTTCTGTTTGGCTGCCTATAGGTTTAAATTTTCTTTTGCTTTGCATGTCTGATACTTTTTATTCGATGCTGACATTATTAATTTACATTCTCTATATTCTTGGTTGCTGTATTGTTGTTTTCATTTAAGTAGTGCCAAATTTTATTCTTATCTGCAGTTAAATTACTTGAGATCAGTTGGATATTTTCGAATTTTGCTTTCAATATTGTTTAGGTAGATCCAAACCATCCTTAGCTCAGTGTAAAGTTAGCTCCATTACAGGGTTCTTCTATAGAATACACCTCATGTTATAATGTCTTTCTACTCTGACTGATAGGAATGCAACGTATTCTTATCTTTGAGTGGATGTCTTCTCTTTTCAGTTGGTTCTTTCCCTTGAGTCACAATGCACCCTGAACTTAAGCAAATACTTTAGGGGCCATCTCTGGAAAAAACTCCTTTTTTAATATTATCCCTACAAATTCTGTCATTGACTTCCTGAATTTTAATCTCTGTTACTTAACTTTAGGAGATTTCTGGACTCTGAGTTTTCCTTTCTTGCATGGAGCCCTGAAAACTGCCTCTAAACAGTAAAGTGGTGTGAAGTTGTGAAATTCATTGTTTTTTGCTTTCCTTTCCTCAGGAATTTCTGTACTGCAATTCTGTTGCTCAATAGCTAAAGAGTGTTTTTTTAATAGATTTTTGTGCAGTTTTTCAGTTGTTCAGAGGATAAATTCAGTTCCTGTTACCCGCAACTTGATGCCTTTATTTAATTCCAAAAATTATCTTGCTTTTCAGAATCAATCCCTTATTCTTTGTGAGAGGTTACAGGCCCAACAAAGTACTTTTCCTCTTACTGTATTCTTGTGTGGTTGAGTCCCAGCTCTGTAGTCTTTCTGGTGTCTGACTGGTGGCTGGATCTCTTCTCAGCAATTGTAACTTGGTGTAGGAAATGGCACTGCTCCTTTGACATCTCCAAAAATTACCCAACTTTAAGTTCCCCATATTTCCAAAGTTTCAAGGAACTGTCAGGTCACAGATCTATTGAATGGAATATTTATAATCTAGGTTCTAATTGCCTTACACTATGTATTTCCCAATCAATCCAAAGTTTCCAGTACCAAATGCATATCTAGAATATAATCTCAATTTGCTTTTACCAGCCACATACCGCCATAGACATGGGGTATTTTGAGGGGATCACATAAACAGAGAAAACGGACTGGGGAAAGATAGGCTTTTAGTTTCTCTACAGGGCAAGGCTAATGGACATTAATTGTCTACTCTACTACCCTTGTCTTTAAAACTCAAAGGAAGTTTCTCTTCTAGCAAAAGAATCTTACACTGTAATTGTCATATTTGGTGGGGAGAGGGAAGGGAAGCCCAACTCTCAAACGTTCTTTTCTTTTAATTAGATCTCTAAGTTTGAGATGCTAAAATCTCTTTCATTGCAGACCCTTTTCCATTAGTGTCTAGATAATAACTTTGAATTTCTGTAAGAGGAAAGTAAGATGTTTTCTCCTCCTTTGGGACCCTGCATTCTTGCTACCTCTCTCCAGAACCCAAACCCTGTGAGTTTAGAAGTCTACCGTGTAAAAGATGCTATTGGTGTCCTATTCATATTCCCTTGGGTCTTACCTTTGCAGTTCACTCCTTTTCTTGCTTCCAGCAGCCAGCATGTGCCTTTTTGCTAAGCGGCTGGAACCAACTGCTTTTGCCAAAGGTAGGTCAAAAGTGGCCTGGCATTAATGCCCCCAGTCAGCCCTCAATGAATGACTTGGATTGGGTATCTTTGAATTTCCTGTTCCTACTGATTCCTGGAATTTCTCATCTGGATGAAGCTTCATTTGCCTACAGTGGCAGCTGGTTTGATACCTTCCCTTTCTTGTCTAATTTCCTACTTTGCTGCCATTGATTTGGATCACCTTCTAAAAAAACAAAACAAAACACTTTTACTCAATTCCTTGTCTCAGACACTATTTCTGGGAGAATCAGAATTAAGATACCCCTGCTTTTTGACAAGCAAGCTATGACCCACAGGAAACTCTTAAAAGCAAAATTTACCATTTTGCACTTGTAGCAATTCTAGTCTCTTAGTCCACACTGAACACAGGAGAATGAAGGAACACAACATATGATTAAGTGCCCTGTCTCCTATTATTTCTTCACATCATCAGACCCAAAGTCCACTTCCTTATTTGAACTGAGTCTGCCTCAATCTAGAAGTAAATGAATTCCTATTTCCAACTAAGACCATGTCCTGTTGCTCTAAGTGGGATCAGAAACATAACATGTACCTTAGGAGTGAAGATGTTTTAGCTCTTAAAGTCAATCTTATATGCTCACAGAAATGACTTCTCGAACCAGTGATGAAAACATATCCCAATGCCAGAGATTTTTTTCTTTTCACCTGAGACTTTTCTCGTAAGATGAGATGCAAAGTTATTCTTATAGTTTGATGTTTCTGAATTAGCCTGTCTCCAATATCTTCAACTCTTCTGCAGACACCCACATTTAGCTACTTCACTCTGCCCCAAAATTTAACTGGGATCTTGAATTCTCAAATCTTTGATCAGTTACCTACTGACACTGCAGTCCATCCTCTGCAATATGTCTTGGGTTCATGCCAATGAAAGCAGCAAACTTATTAGTAGCCAGAACCACAGCCTACAGTCTTTAGTGACATTTAACATCTGTGAATTGGTCATAACTAAGTGCACACTATGAAAACTACTGTATTAGAAATTACTGCTGTACTTCCATGTTTTCTTGCCTCTGAGATCCCCACTCTAAAAGTATATTTCCTGACCAGAGGAAAGAGAGATTAGGTCATTATTTTCAGAAAAACTGTATGAGAAAGTAGGTTCTAAGAGCATGAAACACATTTAAAATGGAGGATAAAGGAGCCCTGTTTCTGCTCCACTGAAAACTCCTCCTCCTGTGTCTGATTGCTTTTCTGAGTATTGATTGTATAATGTCCTTAGATCCTCTTTGAGGAGGTTATGAGGTTAGATTGGGCTACCAGACTAGTTGAAAGTCAGTATTTTTTTTCTTGTTCCAAATATGGCAGATAAAACATGAACCAATAATTCATAGTGTCAAAGAAATCCTAAACTGAGCAAGACAAACAGAAAACCTGTGCTCTTTTAAACCTTTGAAATAAAGGCAGAATTTGTTACATGTTAGTGTTTTTGATGTATTCTAGTAGAACAACCTAAGAGGACTTAATTGGATATATGGACATACTGATGAGTCCAAAACAAGTTAATAATTAGAAGAAAAAGATGATGATAAAAGAAAGAGATCATTGAAAGTAAGAGTGGGAATTCTATTAAGCAACTATGTGAGGTACTTCACATGATACTTTTCCAGAGATCAAATAAGAGGTAAGCAAGCAATAAAAGGAAAAGAAAGATGACAAGGAGGACTTCAGAAGAGGATGCAAATAGGAAGGAGAGAAATGAGAAATTAATAGGTGTAAGTATATGGATTATATGTGACATTAATTGTGAGAGTGAAAAATGAGTAGTCAGGTTGATAAGACTAGAAGTAGAAAGAAGAGTGATAGACTGAAGTAGGAATCTGTGACTGGCACACTACACCTGATTTGCTGCCTGTTTTTGTAAATAAAGTTGTATTGGGACACAATCAAGTTCATTCATTTACATATTGTCTGTAGTTGCTTTCATGCTACAATAGCAGAATTGAGTAGTTTTGACAGATGATACATGACTTGTAAAGACTAAAATACTTGCTTTTACATAAAAGATTGCTAATCCATGGACAAGCGGGAAGGAAGGTGATAATGTAAGAGGAATCTGTGGGTTAATGAAACAGTCAAGGTGATCAGCTGCCAATGAAAATGCCTTTAGTGAACAGCTGTACCCCGTCTAAATCCTCCAGCTACTCCATTGCAGACATTCCCTTCTAAGCAGTGAACTTGGCTAATGACTGCGGAAATATATACAAAGGCGAGGGATTTTCCCTCCAGATATCACTAATCTGTGGTGTAATTCATATCCCAGACCTTTCCCAGGGGTCAGACCAAAGCTGGTTCCATCTAAAAGCACATTCTTGGTTCCCTTTTTTCCTCTGCCCTCTCCCTCTTCCCTCACACCCCTACCCTTGAAAGTATTTCTCCAGTGAGTCAAGACTCCCTCCTTCTTTCATGCCCTTCTTCTGTGGAACACGACTTAGTACTATTTCATGCTAAATGTTCACTTAGCCAAGGTTTTAATAGAAATAGATGCAAAGCACAAATGACTCTACCAAATTCTATAATTTCCATAGAAACTATGATCATCAAATTTTTCTCTAATAAAATTAAATTACGGAGTATGGTCAAAGGAGCATACTAAAACGATGTACCACATCACATTCTTTTTAAGCACTAGCAGTGAAATTAGAGTAGGAATTCCACGAGCATACAGTAGGTACACGCAAGCAGGTTTGAAGCTTTTTAACACCCACAGAGGAGCTGCTGTGAGCAAGAGTCTGTGATTAGACAGGAAGCCTTTCTCCAGAGCATCTGGATTCAGATCATTTAAAGCTTTCTGTGAGGAACAGAACAATTAAAATCCTTTGTGTTCTGACCCATCTGAAAAAAATGCCCTGAATGTTCTGAAGCAGCAAAAGGGTGTCTGTCATGTCAACAATGTCTTGAGTTTCTGCTCTTCCTAATCATTAACCTGAGAACACTGGGAGACCTAATACCTTATACATCTGGATTATGACTTTATCTGCTTGTGGAAGACCAGAAAAATGAGAAAGGGACTTGCAGCCACTATAGTGGGATTCCAGCTCTGCAGTGTCCCTTTTCTTCTCACTTGTCTGTCTTAGGACAGCACTCACAGCCAAGAGGCAGAAGAGTGGATAGTTAGCATAAGCCAACTTTTAGTAGTGTTTTATTTCTTTCACTTTGGTATTTTTCAAAAATTTACTACTGATCGCCTTTCAAAATTCTATTAATCCTTTCGATTTAGTTTTTTTTTTTTTTTTTTTTTTTAAGGTAAGGTATAGGTAGGAATGAAGGTGAGCAAGCAGGCAGGCAGGAAGAGCAAGGAGAAAGAAGTATTCCTTTTATTTCCATTTAACTGTTCATCTTGGTTGTTCCCCCCTATCATCCCCAGCCCTGTGTCATGAACCCTGCTCCTTGGGATGTATGCGGACTGGCTGGCGGCAGTGGACTCAATCACTAAACCGCCAGGGTGTACCAAGGTTCTGTTCTAAAGGGCTCTTTTCTTCACATTTTTAAAGTTAGTATTATTTACATACATGTAAATGTGTGCATGTATATACATACATGCATATATGTATACGTACATACACACATACACACATACATACATATATACATATATATCTGCTATATCTCCTTTCTCACCCCAAATAGTCAGTTTGTATCAAGGACTATATCTAAAAGCAAATAATCACATGTACAAACCAAGTACTGAGTCTCATTTACACATGTAACCATCACACTTTTAACTAGTAGTGAGTGACTCTAAGGGTGTATATAGTACTTTGGAAAATACTGGGGCAATTATTGGAGTCGACAATGCTGTGAGACTAGTGTGTATCAGCAGTCACTTGGTAGCTAGTAAGCGCAATGTATCCCCATGGGATTTGAATGTCCTCCATTCATTAACCCTTACAAAGAAATTCTGCTAAAGTCTAAACAAAACAAATCAAATACTTTTAATTACTTGTGAAAAGCATCACCCACAAAGGAAGCTAAATCCTTGGAATGGTGAAGAAAGGAGAAGTTAGTTATAGTTGTAAAACTAGAGAGACTCCAGGTTAAGGTCAATAAAACATGGCATGTATCTCACCACCCTTTCCTTTCAGGTCTGTAGCAAATATTGCAAATTGATAATTTATTCTTTCCTGTTAAGTTCAGTGCCTGCCTCAGAATTCTTTTAAGCTTAATTCCCTCGGTGGTCCTCACCAACACATCAGAGAGTAGGAACTTAAAATGATACTTGTTAACCATCCTTGCCTTAGCCCAAAGTTATTTTTCTCAAGCCTCCTTTTATCATATTTTGCATGACTCAATTCACATGTTCTGGTTTCACTGTGTTCTTTCCCATATTGGTAGCAATGTTTCAATGCTTTTCAATTGATTTATGTGTTTATAAAACACTGCAGCCACTACTATTACAGCTTAGATGTTAAATTCTGATAGCTCAAACTTCTCTGGGTACATGATCGTTTGTGATTAGGTACTATAGAATTATTAATGGTTGAGTTTGCTGTGGTCCAAGCCAAGTTTGCTCACTGAAGTGTAGCTTTGAATAACCACTCTTACTGTGGAGTCATGTTGAATGTGTTTTATATTATAGAAAATGCTTGTTGTTGTTGTTCTATGAATACACGACCATCTTTAAATCAAATCTGCAAATGAAATGCCTCAAAGCATGTTTTCTTTTGCATATATAATAACATATGCTAACTATTATGTAGTTTATTCAAATTGCACTTAAATAAATGAACTGGGATCTTGTTCACATATATACCATTATTATGTTGTAGTCTGAGGCGTTTATCAGGATTCTTGCCCTTGTGAGATTCTGGGTGGATAGGTCTTCATCTTATGATGTCTATGGCTTTAGACAAGGTCAGGCAAAGTGATCATTCTTAGCTGAATCAAACATACCATATTTAATTGATCCCAAATGATTTCTAGCTGTTATTCTGTCCTTGATCAGAGAAAGTTTACCACATGCACTCTATGGAGCAAGAAAAGTGATTCATAAAATTTTAATACATGCTTTAGTTAAGTCTAAAATGGCTCATCAACTAAGAGACAAAACTTCGGTGAATGCTGAAGCAGCAGCTATCTTGGTGGGTGAGGACATGTCTAGAAACTCATGACTGTATCTCTGCAAATAAAGTATAGTCAGGAGGCTGAACAGTCATTTCATTGAAGCATTAGGAGTTAGAGTTATTTGTCATTGTTGAACCACAAATTTGTGGAGTAAATAGTATGCTCTGGCTTGCTAATGTATTGAGGGATTAGTCAAAGTCTTCAGACAGACCCCTTCTGAATTGCATAACTACCGTTGAGTAAAGAGCACTATGTGTGTTCTTAAACACATGGAATAGAAAATAAAAATCTATCTCTTTCAACATGTTTGAAAAATAACTTTGTGCCAGGAGCTATTGAATGAAGTGAAAATAAATGATTCTTTTGCTGTACATATAGTTAAGATATGTATGATATTTTGGGAAAAGTATTTCCTGCTTAAATATATTTTTATTAAAAAGAGACTATTGAATATATTTTACATGTAAGGAATTAAAAGAGGTACTAGTGATAAAATGATGCAAGGAGGAAAATGGAGAAGTTTTTGTGTTTATTTGATCACTGGTGCTGTGAAGGAAAGGAAACATTGCTATAAATGAGGAACCGCAGGATGTGATCAGGACTAAGAGATCAGGGAAAGCCTTAAGTTGGTATCTGGAGAAGGAAGAGTAGGAATTTACTAGCTGAATAGGACAGCATTTCAGTGAGAATGAGAACCAAGTGCTAAATGCCAGGGGCAGGAAGATGTACAGAACCACACGTGGTTGTTGAAATGGACCCAGATCACTGTGCGATAGTGCAGGGCACATTGAAGAGAGAAGTGTTAGAAGAAGTTGGAGTTTTTTCAGATTCTGGGCCTCCAGGCCTCATCAGACATACCATGTAATTTTAATTTGTTTTAAGACAGAAAGTCATTAAGATGTCATTAAATGATGAGGATCTCATTTTAACAAGCTCACTCAGGCTTCCATGTTCAAAGGAGCCTAAGAGGCATGAGACTATGGAACAAGAGCAGTTAGGAAGCTATTGTGAAAATCTGGGAAGAAGAAGTGATGCCAGCTTTGACCAGGATGGTTCAAATCATCTGAAATCACCACTAAACTCTCCTTTGAGTTAAGGAAATATAAAGACCCCATGAAAATCTTATTGGAAGGCAGATGGTCATTTAGCTCTCAATAGTACCACACACAAAGATTTGGAAGACTTATTCTGGCAAAGAGAAAATGGATCCTAGTTTAGCAAGTAGTAGAACTCAGAATACTTTCTGGAAGTGGTTTGGACCCAACTGGGAGTTTGTTGAGAGTCTTCAAACCTCACATCTGGTAGTGCTAATCATTACTAGTTAAGAACAGAAAGAAAGGCCCAAGGAGGCTCAGAGAGCCAACCCTCCCACTGTGCTGTTCAGTGCAAGTTTTGTCATGTGTTCTTTGAATTAATGGAGATAGTTTAATACACTTTAAGATACGTCTTAATTATAGAGTGTAGAACTGGAAGGAATATGAAAATATGAGAGATCATCTAGTGTAATGATTCTTCAAATGTTGCTTGGAAGGAGTAGGGGCACTTCTCTTTTTCCCTGTTTGTCCTGGTACATACCACTAAGCAGCAGGGGCATTTGGTATACAGCAAACCTAAAACTCGGGAGGACAGATAAAAATGGTGAATTGGTCAGAGAGCTCAGATCTAAGGAATGGCACAGTGATGAGTTACCTGAGTTTTCTTTTAGCCTGAACTACAGAATTATAGGTGGAGACGCTGGCAACCTGGAAATACCAACAGCCACAGATAAAACAAACTAGCAAACAAGAAAAAACAACAAACAAAACCCCCAAATTCCAGAAAATCTGCTCTTGAACCTGGCAAGACAGACAGCTTTTAAACAGTAATCATTATACCCAGTCAAAATATAGTCCCTGAACCAGCAGCAGCCTTGCCAGGGAACTTGTTAAAAATGAAAATACCCGAGCTCCACCCCAGACCTGCCGAAACAGGAACTTGAGAGTGGAGCTCAGCAATACTCATGTTTTAATGAGTACTCCTGGTGATTCTGATAGATGCCAATGTTTCTAACACTGCTAGAATAGAGCTGGTCTTCAGGTAAGCAAACTCCAGGTCAGAGGCTGACTGATTTGCTCGATGGAATGGCTTATACAGTTTTAACATTTGTACTGGTTTGTCCCAAATTCCCCTTTTAGTGCTGAAGTCAAGGAGAACAGAGGACATTTTAATTTTTTTTAAAGGAAAGGTGCAGGCAGGAATGAAGGTGAGCAGGCAGGCAGAAAGAGAGGAGAAAGAAACGTTTTATTAATTTTATTTAGTTGTTTATCTTGGTTGTTCCCTCTGGCCCCGGGACGCGACCCCAGGTTCTTGGGATGTATGTGGATTGTGTGGTAGACTTCATCATTTGACACCAGGGCATTTTAAATAAACATGTGAAGTAAAAGTTAACATGTGTATTAAGTGTTTGGCAGTTTGTAGGTGCAAGACAAATATTTGTTGACTATTGAACAAATGGTTTTCAGTTCAAATACAGTTTTAGGGAGGATGCTGAAAGAAGAGGATCTTTGAAAACCTCAAACTTGAGCATCTGTAAAAGCACCTATAGCATATGGGAGCCCTGTCCCAGAGAAGATGGCTGCTGCTGGTAAAGGGCTTGATTGAATGGTGTTCTTTCATATTCCTAGTTTCTTCCTTTCCAACCTACATGAGGCTTTATGAATATGTGACCTCATCTCATTCCACTGTTGCTCAACTCTGATTTAATGTCTCCTCCTGATGGGGGAGAGATGAGAGTGTAGATTCCTGTAGTTCACACTCTAGGTCTATTCTCCAGATTAGTGAAAAGATGTGTTTTCAACAACAGAGCAATTTGCCATTGTTCCTCCACTGAGTCTTTGCCCCAGCATGCTAAAAAATTACACGTATATCATTGAAACTTTGGTTTAATTGGACTAGAGCAAAACACAAATGTCTGCTGTTTGGAAAATAAACATTTTTGTATTGTCTTTGTGTTTATTTCTTCTGATACTTTTAATTGCTCAGGGACTAAGTGGGGCTTTAATATTTATTTTAAAAGTCATAGTTCCGAGGATGGGCTGATGGAGGCCAAGCTTGAACCAATAGTGTGTTTTTGTAAGTACTCTTTTAGTAACTCTCTGTGCAACTCTTTATGTGGAAGGAGAAATCAAGGGAGACTGCAATTATGGCAGAGTGCAGTTAGCATTTTGACCTTGCCGATACAAGGCGAAACCTAAGGCTACTTACTAGTCTGGGTCTCCCATAACCTCCCATTTTATAGTTTGTAAATCTAGTTGGGAATGTACGGATGCATTGTTTTAAGAATATTTTTGATCCCCTGGGTTTAACAGATGAAGAGGCCTGATAACTAGATAAAAATCTACAAAAACATCCTATTCTCATCTCATCACCCAAGCCAGGATAGACAACAACCGGGCAGGAGGAGTGGAAACAATGCACTAGGAGATGCAGGCTAAAGAAGAGACACTTATTGAGGGGAACACATATACACACACAATAATTGCTTTGGTGCCATTTTCAAGCTCACTATGAAATTTTACTCTGCTCATCAATTCAAAGAACGGTGGTTTTCAAAAATGTGGCACCCAGACCAGCAGCCATGGCATCACTCGGGAATGTGTTAGAAATTCACATTCTTGGACTCCACTCCAGACCTACTCAATCAGAAACTGTGGGGACAGGACCGGCCATCTACACTGTCACCAGTGCCCCAGAGTTTAAGAAGTGTTGGAATGAGTGATGTAAGAGATGTTTCTTTTCAAAGGGACACAGCATCTCAATGCTGATATAAAAAAATCAGTTTGAAACTGATCAGGAAACCCGAAGAACTGTCAAAAGCAGGAATGAAATCTTCAAGAATCAGAGACACACAACCAATGACTTTCCTGTTGGATTTAAGAGAAAATTTTAAGGGAATTAAGGAGGCTCATACATCTTCCTGAAAAACTAGAAAACAAATAACCAGTAGGCTCTTCTGTGAATATGATATTAACTCCTGCAGTCGCTTTCATATATTCTCTGCTTTTGACTTTTTCTAGATTTTTTGCAGTTTGCCAAGTTTGTATTTATCTCGTATATCTTTGTCTTGACAGCAAACCTGAATGATAGATACCTCCATTTCATCTAAATTTCTCTTTGTGGTGGTGTGAGTGGGCCATGGTTGGCATAATTTATGTCCAGATATCTGAGCATAACTGGGGGAGCATGCCTACCCAGGTTTATTACAGGAGTGTCATCAGATTTTCCTGGGAAGGACCTTTATCCTAAAGGAAGAGAAAATTAGATGAACGGGGTTGGTTCAGTAGCCAACATTGAATCACTTGTGAGCTCCTTCCCTGAAAACCACTCAAGATTTGCCCCTTGACCACTAGTTCTGTGGAAGAGAGGGGGGTGTAAGTCAAAATGGAAAGCTGCTGCACATCAGCAGCTTAGAAATCTTGGGGCCATAAGCAACACTGATTTGGTTCCTGCAATGGAAAGGTACCAATAGGTTGGGAGAGAAAAAAATCCATTTTTGCTCTTATGTAAGGAAAATGGCTTTTATTTTAGGGCATTCAAAACTCTAGAAAACAGTCATTTTCTGAGTCTCATCAGCTGAAAATCTCTAAAACCGTTGCCTGGAAGATCTTGGCAGTAGTCAGAAACACCAGCTTCATGAAAGAGCACAATTTAGAGAGTGTGCATGTCCTTCTATGTTTCCCTTGGATTTTTCTGTCATTTTTAATTGTGTTTATGTTTGGCAGGGAGGGTTTTGGACGGGTATAGGGCAGAATTATATCTTTATTTTCTCTTACACGCTAACACCAAGGACACAGCTCAGTATATATAACAGGTGTTCAACAAATTATGCTGACTGAAACCTGTGAAAGCAAACCTTTTAAGAATGATTTGATGCTTAGCAAAAAATGTGGCATGCCTGTCAATTATAAACAAGCTGAGTTCATTTACTTAGTCAAATATATTCAACCAACCAGAAACCTTGTATTCAACTCTCAATGCTGGGAAATTAGGAGAAAAAAGACTCAAGAAGTGACAAAATTAGGGGGAGCAGCAAGGCATACATTTGTTTTACTGAGCTCTGCCTGTTTCCCACTTGTGATTTTTGCTTGAAACTTTTGTCAAGACCCAGGCCTTGTGAATGTCACCACACAACCGGTTGAGTTCCTTGCACACCCCTACCTTCCACCTTGAACTTCCTCAGCCCTTCTCTAGTCACTGCGCTCTGCTTGCACTGCCTCAGCCCTCCCCACTGGTGTGGATACTGTGCTTGGGTGATATTCTTAGAAATAGCAAGTGTCTCCCTGATGCTAAGAGTAGTCTGATTCTTGTGTTTCCTGATCTGCATTGGCCAAGATCTCTGGGACCAACAATTGCTCGACTCTGCTGTGCTACTTGGTCCTTCCGATCACTCAGCTGCTCTCAACCAAGTTTACTTAAGTCAAATTTAGTCTCACTAAACTTGTCAGCCCTACCATGTTCCCTGGTGAGCACATTTCTGGCCCTCCCCTGCTGCTCCACTTTATGAAATGATTCTCAAGTCAAAAAGTGCACACACATTGCATGTGCTAAGTAAGGTGGAAGCATTGTCTCAACTTGAACATTAGCAATGCTTCGAAGAGTCTGTTCTGTGGGCCATCTGCATTAGAATCATCTGGGAGTAAATTAACATAGCAAATTCCTAGGCCCTACTAGTAGGTGCAATTAATAAAAATAAGGTGCAATTTAAAATTCAGTTTGTTGTTCACTGTTTTATATCTGGTTCTCAGTTTTGGCAGAAAATCCCAGGGTAGAAGTGAAGGCTACAAAGGCAGAAAAGGTTCCATTAAACATACAACATATGGTTGCTACCACATTGTGATTAAATGAGAACGTCTGAATAGAAGGACTAGGCATCAGTGTTTTTTTAAAAGACTCCAAAGTGAATCTAGAGTATAGCCAGGTTTGAAAATTGTTTTAGTGTGGATGATTCAATATATGAAAAATTGCTTTAATAAAGTTATTTCTCTTTAACCATGTTGTCAAAACCTTCCTGTCTGTAGGTCATGCCACAAAATGTAAAATATATTGCCTTCAGTGTTTTGCTATAGAATCACCTTTCCTTTTCTTTCATTTTTTTGGCTTTTTTTTCAGATTAAGTAACAGGTAAAAAGATATAAAACTGGCTTTGCAAGCTGTTGGCTCACAGTTGAAATTGATCTAGTAGGTTTTATTGTACTTTACATATTGTTTTTAAAAAGACATAAGCCAATAGCTAAAAATTGAGTTATTTTCACATGAAAATTCAGACTTAGCACAATGAGGGAAAACCCAGAACTTTCATTAACATTGGAATCACCTTCTTTTGTAACAGCTGCCCCTTGAGGGTGTTGGAGGGGACAGCCCCCTGCCCACCAGGCCTTCTCTGACCCACTTATAGCTATTTGTGTTTGTGACCTTTAGGATAAGGGAATGAAATTATTCAATCAACATTTGAGAACTTACTGAGGTTAGTCCCTCTATAGGAAATTGTCCTGTTTCCTCCAGCCCCCAAACTTGTAAAATGTGCATTATCCTCTTTTTAGAGAATTCCCAGGCTGGGCTGGGCTGGGCTGGGCTGGGCTGGGCTGAGGGACCAGGTCGGCATTCCAAATCAAGTCTTTATGCTGGTAAACTTTCCTTAGATGCTTATGCTCATGGGAGCTGCAGGATTTTTGGCTTGGTTTCATCCCTAGGAGATTAGAAAGATGGAACTTTTCAGAGCACCTGTGAAATAAATATTTTGTATTCCACTAAGGCTTCATCACCTGGATAAAGGAAATTTAAAAATCAGTAAATTAGGGGAGGGCGTTAGTCTAATTACCTTCAAGTGTAAAGGCAGAAGCTTTTCGGGCAATGTAAGGCAAATCTGCCATCCTATCAAGTGAATGCAATCATGTATGTATACTGAACATTTCAAGGAGAGTTAATAATGACTTCTCAGGCACTCAGCGAACTGAACAGGAAGAGCATTTGTTCAGTGCAATTAGTTATCTGAGCACTTTTTTGGTAACACGGTTCTTGAGGGCACCTCTGTTGAAGTGAGGGACCATGGCTACACCTCAATAGCTGTCACTTCAGCTTCTGGTGGCACTCTAGAGTACCACCTTTTTAGTATCATTTTCAACTGATGTTATAAGTATTTTATCAGAACTAGTTCATTCAGTAGTATTTTATGTTCTTTGTGTGATTTTCAGTGACATCTTGGGACCAGAATTATTCCTGTAGAAATGGATCTTCAGTGGTGAGGTATGAGTGGAAAACTTCTCTTTCTCTATACCTTTAAGTAATACCTTGCATCATCAAAGCATGCAACTGTTTTCTTATCTAGAGCACCTCAGGGTCAGTGATAATGAGTTGACAAGAAGGCAAGTGGCAAATCATTCTGCATCTAACTAATTTTATATTTCTCAAATAGATTATATGAACTGGTGAGTTAGGGGAAGGGATGGTATAAAAACAACAAAAAAAAATAGAAAATTAGAGTTGATAGTTAGCAGGATAGGAAACTATTTGTAGCTATTTATTGAGCTCATAGTCAATGCTACTTTGCCTTTGTGTTTCTGCTGTGGGTGGGCAGTATGTCTTAATATCTTGTCAATCCTTATTTGCTAGGTATCTTGTTGAGCTTAATCCTGACTGTAGTAACCTTCAGAATCTATAGCTGAAATAATCTGAATATCTCACTTAGAAACTTCCCTTCCCCTACTTCCTTCATCACTTAACAACATGTCAAACCACATATCAATGACAGAACACATATATGGTGGTGGTCTCAGTAGGTATATACCATAGAGCTGAGGTGTGTCGTTGGTTATAACATGTAGGTTGTAACACTATAATAGTCAAACAATGACAAAATAACCTAATGGTGCATTTATCAAAATGTATCTCCATTTGTAAATGATGACTCAGGACTGAAGAGCACCTTATGCTGTATTGGTGAGTTTATTTCTTCATTCCCACTCTGACCAGCACATCACATGGGCTACCAAAGTCAGACCCAAGATTAAGGGAAAATTGGCTATCCTATTTCCCAGAGTGCTGCCCTAGACCATGAAAGAGAGGACGGTAAGTAGGCTGTTTGACACTCTCAGGCCTCATTTGCTCAGCTGGTCTGGTCTTAGTTTTCTGTGCCAACCTTTCCATCAGTATTTATAGACGCTCTAATACTGAGAATCATCTCTAAAGGTTGTAGATTATCTAACAGGACTTATCACAGTGGGCCAGAGACTGGTATCCTCAAGCCCTCAAATGGGTTTTCTTTTTATCCTTGTAGTTTCTTGAAAGAAAGAATTCTGAACTAAAGATAGTGATTCCTGGAATTCATCCACAGAGGTGCCCACAAGTTTGCCTTGGCTACAAGCTTACTCACATCACGGTTAAAGATAGTTTCCTTGCTTACTTTTGGCTGAGGTTGATCCAGCAGTGGACAGTTCTCAGTCAGGAAACAGTCTTGGGATTTTTCAGGAGGTAGTAAAGCATAGTGAGGATGAGTTAAAAAATTGGCATCATTCAGACCTGTAACTTATGAGTTATTAGCTGTGTTTTCTGGAGCACAGAATTCTGAGCCTCAACTTCCTCATTTGTGAAATAAGACAGTATTATATTGATGCGAGGGACTATTAAAACTTGCATGAGAATGCTTATCATGGGTGATTGTAGAAGTTGACACTGTAATTGCTAAATAAATATTGCTTTTAATTAGGAAATATTCTTAAAGGTAATGTCAACTTCTTATCAGGTGTCTAAAGGTCTCTGAATTTCCAGAAAGAGTTTACTTCCACAGATCACCATCAGTAGGAGTCAAGTTATTGTCTGCTCTGAGAATATGCTCAGAGTTCCACAGTCCACCATTTATCAAGAGGCCAAGTGCTTATCTGTACTTAGGGGAAAAACATACTCTCAGCAGAGACAGAAGTGAGTCAGCACCCTGAAGACCACTATTTATGGGACTCCACAGAACCCACATTAAAAAAAAAATCACCCTTGTTTAGGATGTATTTCATTTGGTAGTAGTGAGTTAGGAGCCCAAATTCATTTTTGCTCCTGAAAAAAAAACACCTTACCTTTTCTTACGCTAGAATTCACAACTTTTTTCATTACAATTTGTTTTGGGACCAGCAGCAAAAATCTCAACTTGCCCCTTATCTTTGTAGATCATAGTAAGTCCTGGACTGATGTCATCCCTTCTCAAAGAATATATGTGGAAATTTTCCCTCTTCTTTAATTTTGTGGAAGATTTTAAGGAGGATGGGGATTAGATCCTCTTTGAATGTTTGCTAGAATTCATTAGTAAAGCCCATTGGACCTGGACTCTTGTGTTTTTTTTTGAGAGAGATTTTTTGATTATTGCTTCAATTTATGTGCTTGTGTTTGGTTTTTTAAAGGTGTCCATGTCTTCCAAGTTCAGTTTGGGGAGGTTATACGATACTAGAAATTTGTCTATTTCTTCATGATTGATGAATTTTTTACATATATTGTTCATAATAGTCTCTCATGATCCTTTGCATTTTTATGCTGTCCTAACCATATTTCTAATTCTCCTTGGGCAAGGAACTGATAGTGACTGTTTGAATCAGTAATGGACTTCTGGCCTATGAAATGCCTTATAGTACAGTTTATCCTTATGAACATTAATATTCAGAACCATATTTCAATGAGGTTAGAGGCTAAAAATACTGTGCCCATACATGTATGAATCAGCAAACTAGAGGGCCCAACATGTTTTATATATTCTATAAGAAATGATGCTGTTTGTTCCTCCAGCAGAACTGAGGGGGGAGTTCTTCAGAGGTATATATGGTGTTATTAGCTTTCGATTTGGGAAAATGCACATGAATCTTACCATGAACAAACTCTCCAATCTCAATCTACCCTTTCTTCTATTGTTTTGTTTCTGAATAAACCTTCTATATTGTTGGAATGATTGATAGCTGTTGCTTGAGTTTGACACCCTAAGTACTAATCAGGTGAAATAAGCAGGTAAAGCTCACACCATTGCTGAAATAGAGACAGTTGAATGCATAAAAATAATCAGTGATTCATTTTTGTTTGAGAGTTTATTTTCTAATAATGCTTTATAGAGCTTTAGACATTCTTCCAGCCTAGTTCTAAACTCAGTCCAAAAACTTCAATCCGCTTCTCTACCTTTCTGGTCTTTATGAGAATAACTAGAGGGAAACAGGGAGAAATGAGGCCTCCAGAGGAGAGATAAAAGAATGGGTGAGAATGATTTAAAAAGTTTTTTTTCAAGTCTGATTTATTGATCTCTGTGTCTTGTGTAGATAAGTCAGAGACATGAAAGCATCCACAGAACATCACAAAGCATTATATTGTCCCATAAAAATGTCATTCTGGGTTAACATTAGCAATTACAAGTGATTACTGGAGATTTTTTTGGTCACTCATCCCCATCTTCTAAAGTAAAGACCAATAAGCAATGAACATCCTGTTCATTATATTTCTCTTTGTAAATATCTTTGTTCTTCTAAGATTGATTTATAGACCTTTTCTTTTAAGTGATGTGAGGTAGAACTAACATGAACTCTGTGTCAATATGTACAAATTGTCTTCACCATTAACTAAAACTTCCATGAAACTCAACCTTAGGAGGTTACTGAACACGAGCTTTGAAAAATTTCTCAGAAATATTTGAAGAACAGTTTACAATGCAAATGGTTTCTATAATTGGCAAAGATATTTACATTAATTTCGATAAAATATGTTCTAGCACCTTAACAAATTATTGTCTAATACTACACAAATATGGTATTAATGAAGAAATTGAAAAAAATAAACATCATCAAATAAACATCACTACCAACATTATCATCAAAATCTTCAATACTCATTTGAAATTAATGTGATTAAATACAATATGATGTGTGAACACAGATTGTTTCCTTGACTAGCTGATTTAAATTTTAGACACCTGACAATATTAGAGTTGTTTATTTTCAAATTGCACTGCACACGCTATGTGTAATGGAATATGCGCATTTTCTAAATGAAATGTTCACAGTTGGGAATTAAATCTTGATGTAGGCAAATTACATTTAAAAGCCTTTTGACTTAATATGAAGAAAATATAAACTTTTTCTATTTCTATTGTTTGTTTTTAAATGCATTCCTTAAATTATTTTTCTAGAAAATTCGTAAGTTGGGTGAAGTAAGGAGAAATACATGTATTGGGGGATTGAAAATTCAAGGTGACTTTTATAAAAAATAGAATTGCCCTGCTTTGGTTCAAATACTAAAGTTTTCCACTTCCCAGACCTTGCTTTGCAGTTGGCAACACGGAGTGGTTCTGGTTCAGTTAGTGCCCTGCTAGAGTGAATTATGAGAGGCCCAAGCATGATTTAGTGAGTTGGAGCTGCTGCTTTGAGTTCTGAAATGGTGAATGTAGTTGGGAAACATCAGAAATAATCACAAAAAATGAACTCATAAATCTTAAACACTTCACTGAAAACCATGTCCAGAAAATAATGCTTACCACATATTAGTGTTTCCTGTTGAGGAAGCAGAGATTCCTCGGTTATTCAATGGAGCCAGTTTCTTAAACTCAGCTGGCAAATAATCCATAGCCGGTTATATTTTGTCTAAAATTACAGACACTGGGATAACATAGATAAATGGGATGACATCTTTAATTTATAGTTTTAGTATTTGATGATGATGGTCTTAGTTTGCTATATAATAGTGATGGTCTGGGGAAAGGGTGTTAGAATTTGAAAGCACTTGTGCTGGACAAATGCACCTGACATTTTGTGTGAGATAAATTCTTTACATTTAGGGTATGATCCCATACTGGCAGGGACTAGGTTTAAAACAATACTCTTGATTGAGTTTTCAAATTAACCAACCTAGAGAGTCGCATTCACACTTACTTTTAAATGAACAACTTAGAATTAACTAAAAAGAGTTTCTCCCTATAATTCTTTTTAAAAGTCAAATAGTAACATGGTTTCTACAAATGCTAACAACTTCACTTACTACTTCCTCAAAAGCTTCTCCTGACTGCTTGTCAAGATATTTCCCTTTATTATATACTCTCCTTGGCACACCCCTGTGACTCAATGGCTAATGTACAGGCCATGTAAAGTGGACCTTGGCTTGAAACCTGGGACTAGGGGAGGGGAAAAACTGTCTCTCTCTCTCTCAGCATCAGGTCCATGTCATTATTTTATTGAAGTATATCTTACCCACTTGTTTGTGGGATACATGAGGGCTGGGATCTTGAATATCTTTGTCTTTTATTACATTATTATTGTCTGTACGAGACACTCAATGGGTACTTGTTGACTAAATAATAAATTAATGAGTTTAGTTCATAGTCCTGAGGACCCTGATAGCTATGTGAACAGGTAGAACCCATGAGTTAACGTAACCCAGTAACGTCCACAGGGTGACATAGATTTTTGCAGAAAACATACTAGAGAAACAATGTACCTCAAGTTCTGAGATGATTTATTCCAAGGAACAATCAGTTAACAAAGGAAAATACTGCGATATTATCTCTTGTATACTAATCTGGTCATTTTAGTACATTAATTTAATTATTAGGACTTTTTCAAGTGCAAGTGACAGAAAAACCTAACTCAAGTTGACTTTTAACATAAGGAAATATAATTCCATTTCTGATAATATAAATGGTTAGGTAAACTGACACTTTCTCTTAAATAAAAATACTATATTAAATAAAAGCTATTCTGAAAAGTATTGAAGAGATGCTAAGATAGTGAGAAATTATAAGGCCAGTATCAAAGAAGGTGGGAGCCCAGAGAGGTAAATTGAACATTTAATGTTCTTTTGTTTAATGAACATTTACATAACCTGGTTTTTTTTTGGGGGGGGAGGGGTGGGTGTTGGAAGCAGCTTTATGTGGCACAGGAGTCAGAATACAAAACAGCATTTCCCACAAAATGGACATCTAATATGTTTTTCCTATAAAGCTGGGACTCAGAAGACCATTTTTTAGAGTAAGGGTAATCTAGAATTATGTTCCAGAATTTACTCCCAGGAGCCTGTAAGAAAGTTTATTTTTGTGTTGAGCAGAGCAGGGAAACAAAAGCCCTAAGAAGTTTGAATAATAGGTTAGCCCTCAAGTGACTTATTAGCTTGAATTTATTGTTGATCCAACAAGTTGGTGGAAGGAAATCCAAATCTTTGAATGAATATGAACCTTTATCCTTGATCTTGAAATAATTTTTACAGGAAAATTTCCAAGTTAAATGACAAGCTCACAGGCACAAAAAAAGGGGCTATGTGGAGAGTGGTCAACAAGGCAGAGAAGAAAATGAGGAGCCCGATCTTAATTTTATTTCTTACTTTAGCTTTACTCCAAGGCAGGAATTTGAGGGCAGGTAGTTTATTTTGGGAAGTGCAGGTTACACTAACTGGGAAGTAGAAATATGATGTAAGGAAAGTAGCCAATAAAATAAAAAAACAGATATTAGAAAGGCAATACAAATAGAGTATATAAATAATTGATGTAATTCTGTGCACCTGAAGTCTAAGAAAAGTTAAAAAGATTAAACTAGTAAATCCAATATAACATTTTTCAAAGAAGAAAATGTTCAGAGTATAACTTACTGAAATAAAAATAAAACACAATAGAGATGATTTTTAAAAATCCATGACTTATTTCTTTATTTCATGACAGATTTGACCAGATTTTTTTTCCAAAGGGATATAGTATAAATAACCAGTATCAGAAGAAAAAGGGACATCACTACAGATCTTCCAATTTCTTAAAAGTTTAATGAGAAAAGGCATGGACAACTTTAAGCCAACACTTGAAAATTTAGAAAAGTGAAAAAATTGCTATCAGAAAAGCAACTTATCAAAACAGACAAAAGAAGTAGAGAACACAAATAGTCAATCATCTGATGATGATGATAGGAACTGTGGCCCAATTAAAGCCAGAATTTTCCTAATCATTTAGATTACAGCAGTAAGTTCAATATACCACTCCAGGAGAAATTGTTCCAGTCTAAAACTCAGAATCGGAAAATATGATACTAGTTAAATTTGTCAGAATTACCTTGCTCTTATCTAGCACATGTGAAAAAAATTTCATTCATGAAGGAAATGCAAAATCATGAACAAATTATAAGCAGATGTCAGAAATAAAAATATAAAAAATATAAATACATAATGACAAAATTGGTTTTAAGCCACTTGAGTTAAAATTTTTACCAAACTTCTCTTTTGTATTACTTCAACTTTTTTTGGCACTCTCTTTTACTCAGCTGTTGTTAGGGAGACTAGTATCACAGAGGCTTTAACCATTTTTGCATAGTTTTAACTTGATAGCTTTTAATCTCATCCACAGACACTGTCTCTTGCCTCCTGCCTGATATTTGACACCTCAACATGGGGTGCATGTGGGAATCTACTGACTCTCACGCATGTACAACACGAAAATATATGGGAGTTATTTTGTGTGTCATTTTTACCAGTGGGGGACCAGTCTCCATTGAGGGACCAGTCAGAGACTGATAGATAAATGCTTCTCCCTTTCATCCTGAGTGGACAATTCTAAGATGCAAATTCATAAGTTTCAGAATGTCTAATGTGATTGAGCATCAATAACTCTTCAGGGTGGCCAACTTCATATACATCCTCATATAGGCTTTTCTTCCTTCTCTATTTCAACCCTCTATCTTTTATTCCTGCTTTCTGGGAGTATGTCTTAAATAAACTACCTATAAATAATATTTTGTCTCAAACTCTCTTTGGGGGAAGGCTGACATTGAGAAAACAATATTAATACAATTTTATCCATTAACAGATTAAAAGAGAAAATATATATGCTATTTTAAATAGATATACAGAAATACTTCCATGTAATTCAGCATCTATTCAAGATAAAAACTTTAAAAAACTTTCAGTAGAAGAAACATCCTTATCTGAATCAAAAACATGCTTGATTGTGAAATGGTAAAAGCTTTCACTTTGATTGATATTGTGATAACTTTATATTGCTCTTAAAAAAAGTCTAGTTAGAAAAAAAAGAAACCATTCTAAGTATTTCTATAGCGGGAACTGAACACAGGGAAATGATTATACAGGTGATGGAAGAGTTGAGAAACCAAAGGGGGGATAATGGACTTGCCAGAGATTAGAAACAGTAGGAACTCCTTGGACTGAGGGGGAAATAGGGAGGGGAGAATTACCAGAGGCCAGACACTAGGCCCTTGAGATAGAGTCTAGAACCATATGGTGTTGGGACCTTAAAGGGAAAGGACATGCTTGGCAGGAGCTTCAAACAAGAAGAGAGTAGCTTCCAGATACTCTATTCTAGAGTGGTTGACATGGGTGACAGTTTCCCTGGTTTATCCTCTTCTATATTCTTTTTATTTTAAGGAAAGATGCAAGCAAGAATAAAGGCAAACAGAGGTAGGAAGAGAGAGGAGGAAGAAACACCTCATGTATTTTATCTTGTTGTTCATCTTGGTTGTTCCTTCTGGCCCTGGGAGTGAACCTAGGTTCTTAGAATATATGTGGACTGCACCCAACTGCTACTCCATCAGGGTGCACCAAGGTAAAAAACCCACATCTTCCTCAAGTACTTCCCTTTAGTTATATTCAGCCTGAAAACCAGAGGGCAAAGGATTTGTCCATCTGATAGAGAATTTTCTTTTTCTCTTGGGGTTCAGAATAAGATGAAGGACAGACCATAGATCTGGAGGGTAAAAAACTACAGCACAGAATGGGAATAATTAACAGAAGTCAGAAAGTAGTAACCTGGGTGAAGGGTGGGAACCACAGATAGGCACCTTCTGAGGTACTAGCAATATTCTATTTTTGTCATAATGGTTACATTGGTATTTGCTTTATAAAAATCTCTACACCTCACATATAGTCTAGATTCTTTTTGTGTGTGTGTGCATATATAGTACAAAAAGAGGAAAATTTATAGGTTTTACTGAACAATTCGGAGGTAGGACTAACTTTATGTCTTTTACCAGAAACATAAACATGGCCAAGAAGACTGTTTTCTATCATTACACCTCATACTTGGGGTGACTTGCAACAAGCTCATCTTTCAGTACACTGATTTCCCCTCATTTACTAGAACCTCCTGTAAATAAATATTTTATTGGCTCTTTCTGCATCTCATTCCCATTCTGGCAATCAATGTGGCTAAGAGAAGAGGGAGGAATCATTTCCATGAAAATTTTATTCACCAAGACTGGAAGATAGGTGACTCCTCCAAAGGAATCAGTTCTAGTAAAAGTTGGGGAGACACAACCCAAATGCTTGTTTTTCCACTCCATTCAGTCCTTATCACCCAACTCCTGGAAGATGGTCTCTGTGTAATGCCTATTAGTCCTGGAGAGAGTAAATGGGAGACAGAAACTGAGTTTGGATTTGTGGATTTGTGTTTCTGTTATGAGTTCTGGTAAGTTACCCTTAAATAATACTTGATTCCAGGAAATGCTATCATATGATTGCTTAGGTTACAGGATGTTTCTCTAAGTTGTCTATTTCCACCTTCTTCACCCCAGTCACCTTAAGAAGTGACTACATGTGGCTCTGAGGGATAAGAGATAAGAAGAGCTCACTCAGAGAGGCTCACTGGTTGAGTGATGGTAACTGTTCCGTGTTATCAGAGACAGCATAGCACAGACAGCATAGACCCTATGTTTACTTCCTAAGCAAATAATAATTTCAGATATTTTAAACTTAACAAACCATTCATTTTGAACAAAAAGATGTATGTGTCCTTTATGTCTACATCTTCATATGTATTTAACCTTTATTTTGAAATATAATATTGCATAAACTTTTTAGCTTCAAACTTAATTGTCGAATACATTTGAGTAACCTCATGGGTGTGATGAACACACAAAAGGAGCTGCTCAGACTTTGAGGAAGGATTTATTGTCCCAGCTGCTGGGAATACCATCAGCAGACGCTTTTTCAGCTTTGAGCCCCTTCAGGGGATTGCCTCAGTTGTGAGAGCCACTTTTCTCAAGATCATGCCTTTTCTGGGAGTGGTTAATTGTATGTGTCAACTTGTTTATAGCACTATACCTGCATATTTTGCCAAACTTTATTCTAGTTGTTTCTGTAAAAGTATTTTTCAGATGAAATTTTAAGGCAGCAGACTGATTTAAATCAGTAGACTTTGAGTAAAGCAGATTGTCCTCCATAATGTGGGTGTGTTTCATCCAGTCAACTAAAGGCCTTAATAGAAAAAGGCTGAGCCTCACGGGAGACTTCTGCCAGCAAACTCTGCCCTCTAACTGAAGCTTTTCCCTGGGTCTCCATCCTGCCTGCCTACCCTGCAGTTTTGAATTTACCAGGTCTCTGCAATTATGTAAGTCAATTCCTTATCTTTATTTGTGTATGTGTGTGTGTGTGTGTGTGCATGCACGTGCAAGATACACATAGAGATGGGGATAGAGATGCTATCTTTCTTTCTCTGGAAAACTGCAGTGATGTTGGTGGAGTTCATTCATGACTAATTGAGGTGGGACTATAAAGACCCAGATATTTTAACCCAGCATGAGAAAACGCTCAGTTTTCCCTGCTCCTGAGCTCTCTGCAGAGCTCTTCTTGACTGGGGCTGTCAGTTTCAGGTTATAGCTTTACTCCTTGGCCACTGCAGTTTCCTTTCCCTTCCGTCTACCTGTGTTGATCCCAAGAGAACTCTCTAATAAATATGCTGAATAGGAAACCACATCAGTGTCTGCTTCTTGGAGAACCTAACTTGCAAGAAAAGGAAGGTGGAATGTGTAAGAAAAATATAATCCTGTGACCACCTCTCCATTCTCTCTGAATAAAACATTTCAAAGTCTAGAAGGAGGATTTGAGACAAAGCAAGCTCTGGGCTGAAGAGCAAGGTGACAGCTGGGAGTTTCTGTTTTAGAAATAGGAAAGAAAGAGGATGGGAAACTTGTTATCAGGGTGCAAGTCTTTTTGAGTTGGATAGAAGATAACGTTCTCCCTATCTGTCCCTGAGGTTTGAAGAAAGGGAGAGTTAAGAGAGTGGGAAACTCAAAAAGTATTGAAAAATCCCAGCGAGGTTCTAAGGCCTGTCTCCATGAGAAAAGTGCATGGGAAATATCTTATATCTTGAGGCAGAAAATGAGAAATACTAAACCAGTTATGTTGCCCACTTCTACCTTTCTTTACTGTTCTCACTTCTTTCTCAGTGCACTGGGCACTGATATGAGTTAAATGTTCACACTCTAATCCATACCTATGGTATGTGCTTTTAAAGGTTAAGCTTTCTTTTGTCCTGTAATTACACCACTGACTCTAGTTAGTTACTCAAAGTAATCTTGAAGTTAGCGCAGTTTCATTTAGCTTATATGGTAGTGGTACTGTGCTCAATTAGCCTACAGACTTCAGCGAGTATTGACAATATTTTACAAAGGCCAGGTTTCTCTTGTTTTTCTCTGGAAGTCCTTGTCTTTGTGCATATCATGAAGAAATAAAACATAATATAGCAAGATAATTTGATGAAAATTGAATGTAATAGGACCCTACCTTGAGAATTGAATTTGGGTCATATTCTTTCTGCTGTAGATTCAAAAAAGGAAAGGAAAGTATGATTTTCAGAGGAACCGGTTTAGCAGTGTTGAAGTTGCAACACCAGTCTAAATTACTAACACGGGACCTCTGCAGCTGAGATGACCTTTCAGAGAAGCAAAAACTGAGGCAAAGACAGTAGGTCTTCATACCCCTTCAAGGATCAGTTGGGGACAGAGCATAGCCTTGGCCAAGGCAAATTATTTCAGCTGAGGGCAGGTCCTCAAGCAGAAGGCAACTGTGGGTTTGTAGTGTATTTTCCCAGCGGCTGGGGAATTGTCTTGATTTTGATACATTTGGATCCATTACTTCTGCCACTTGGATTCCATTGCTTCAAATAGCAAGTTCATAGCATCTGTGAAGAGGTCCTCCAGCATCTTGGTGAACGGATTTTCCTGGAGAAACTTACAAAAAGAAAATTTGTGTTCTAGATGGTTTAACTGAAGGGTGACCCAGATATGACTCATGGACAGCAGGAAGTTGGCTTGACTGGTTATTCAGGGACTTACAAGGAGAAAAATGGAAGATCTGGGGAACAGGTCTAGAGAAGCAGCAGCTAGGAACCTGTAGATTTTGCCTGAAGTTCAAAGGCCTTTTTATTACATGTTAGCATCCACTAGAATGTATCAAGCACTTAATAACCAAGTATACAGAATGACTTGTTTAGTGTCAGTCAGCTTCTGCCAGTGGCCACCTGTGTGCATGAGCATTTGGAATAAACATGGTGGCAGCGATTATGAATATCCATGGTTCCAGTAACTTGGGCTTCTGCTCTCCAAGGCTTTTCTATCTTCTGCCTCCAAATGCCCAGCCTTCATCAATAAAGATTAATGCTAAGTCCTTGATATGGTATCATCCTTCTAGAATGTAACCAATCACTTTGTAGCAATTTATATAACTTAGTATCAAGAATATTGGACCTTTTCTACCACAGAAGGAATGGTGATTACTTTTGATTGGAATTGACATATATTCCAGGTATGGGTTTACCTTTCCTTTCATCAGGGCTTCAGCAGGCACTAAGATCTGAGAACATAGAGTGTTTGATAATCACATTGTTTCAAGGGACCCACTTAACAGCAAAGAAGATGCGGCCATGGTCATGTGATTGACATCCTCTATTCTTCTAACATCCCCCACCACTCAGAAGCTGCTGGCCTGATAGTGTGGATGAAACAGATTTCTAAGATGTGACTGAGGAGCCAGCATGAAGATACCATGTGAGAATGATGTCCAGTTTCCAGACTGATAAAATACCCTAAATCAACAATCATTGTTTGGTCCTGTGTTAGGCAATGGGCTAAAAGATAGAATCCATAGGTCTTTGAATCAAGAAATGGAAGTAGGGGTGGTTTTACTATTACTCCTAATTTCCATTGAGGGTATTTGTGTTTCCTGTTTCACAGCTCTTTGTTCTTCAGCCTCTTCATGGATGAGCATTACTGACATGGAGGAATGGATGGGCTACATTTGTAGGCCTATGGATTTTAGGTTAATTGGGGAATAGAAGATTTTTTTTAATGCCTTGACCCAGATGTCTCCATTCTGTGCTTCAAGGTTAACTCTTTCTCAAAGTCCTGAAGTGGGAGACTTTTTCTCCTTCAGTTTTATTGAACTATAATTGACAAATAGTAATATTTCACTTAAGTATACAACATGATAAACTTATATTATCAAGTGATTACTCTAGTAAGTTTAGTTAATATCCATCGCCAGACACAAATACAATTTTTTTCTTGTGTTGAAAACTCCTAAAATCTACTCTCTCAGCAACAGAAGTCTTGCTGAGGCTAAGAATTTTTAAGTTCTTCCACCTTTATATTATAATTAAGACGGGCCCACTCCTTATTTCTTTTTGCTCTCTGCTTGCAGGAGGTAAAATCCCTGCTTATTAATAAGAGGACCTCTGGCTTGCACATTTTGTATTACATTGTTGATTAATGATGCTTAGCTTTTTATGCTTTCTTCAGTACATTTGATGTACCAGAAACCAATTACATAATCCTTACAATAATTACTTCTCCCATACGTCTCAAATGCCTCTATATTACACTTGACAGTGTAATGTCCCTTCCACCAACATTTCATCCCAGTTCATCACCCAAAAGGATTTTCAACAATTGTACTATTACGGCTAGTCAGGGTCGAGCTATACTCCTCCTGCTGTAAATGATGGATGTCTCTGCCAGCTGGTCAATGAGTGAACCGGCTCCAAATCCCTATGAGAATCTGTAGAGTCATTTCCAGTACCAGCCTTAGCAAGATCAAGTTCCATGGGAAACAAACTCTGAGACTGGCATTTTCATATAGTATATTTATTTGGGCATATTCTCTAATTCAATACCTTTGAGAGAAGAGTGAGTGTGGTACAGAAATAGGGGGAGAGAGAAGCTGAATTGTTATTCAGTTACAACTGCAACTTCAGTCACTATTGCAAGGAACTTCACAACTGGTCCCTTCAGCTAGTTCCCAGCTTGGATAGGGGACCAGTGGTTTGTAGGCGCACATCAACCAGCGATTGAATATGGAGTGCCCCTGTGGAGTCAAAGAAGTATTTGCAGCTTTTTAAAGTCAAGGGTAGTCACTTTGAAAAAACAAAATTAACTAAGTAGATAAAGATTTTTTTTCTTTTTGAGAAAGAGCACTTTTTATTTGTTTGTCTTTGTATCCCCCACTGTGACTCTTGGCCTCAAGGTGTGAACTCTGTCCCCTCAGCTCTCTGTGATCTCACCCTAGATGCCTGTTTAATGCTTGAACCACTGGGTCATGCCTGAAGATGCTCCTTTGAAAACAAAACAAAACAAAGCAAAATAGTAAGGGCTACCACCTTGTAAGTAATTCTTTCTCTGGTGAGAATTTTGCTAAAATAGAATTTACCTTCGTATCTCATTCCTATCATTTGGTTTTTCAGTGATTTTTTTTTTTTTTTTTTTTTTTTTTGCTTATATTTTCAGAACTAAGTGATAGAGAAAGGGAAGATTGGGAGGAATATAGGGAAGGTAAACTGGTATAAACAGCTTGTGACTGGGATGTGGGAAGGAGATAGGTGGGATGAACAGCAGCTTCATAATTAAAAGAAAAAAATTGTTAATTTTGAATTTGCACTTTTTTCAAGATATGTGTTATTAATTCTTATGAAAATAGTGTGAGTGTTCTGTTCTATGGTTTGAATAGGATTGAGGGGAAAAACATAGGGCTTTCTTGCATCTAGCTCTATGCTTTAAGGTAGTACACATTTGCTGGATGTGTTCACACACACACACACACACACACATGAACATGCTCAGATTCTCAGCACAGGGATGTTTTTATTGCCTTGTTGAAGTTCAGTATGTAAAATAGTAGCAAAAACAGTCAAATATATTTTAGTTATTCTAAAGACATTTTTATGTTTGTTTACCTAATTTATTTCACTTTTTGGGGGGAGGCATTGGGAATCTTATGGACTCTATGTTGCTTAATTTTTATAAATGTGTGCTTCACCCAAAATCATGTACAAGTCTTAAAGTAAGAGTCAGCATTTAAAATATCCTTTTATGTGAGACACTGTGCTAAGTATGTTATATGATATATAGACAGTTACAGCAAGATGGATAAGCTCGTCTGTAAAATGAGGCTTAGAAGACTAAGCTCACTGGTTTGTCAAAACAAAGTAGCAGTTAAATAAGAATGCATGTAGAGTGTATAGTTTAGTGTCTGGCACAGAGGAAATAGCAATAAATGATAGCTAATATGCACTCTAATATAATACTTCCTCTCACCAAATGATATAAGTTTTTAGCTTCAATTTTCCCCTTTTGTCACATGGAGAAAATTGCATCATTGTGTTGGGACAAAAGCCTTTTATGTGCTCTCAGTGTCCCCTGATTTCTTCCTTTCACTCTCATTCGGTGCCCTAGCAACACCTGGCCACCCTTCCTCTCTTGGAACTGGATTATGGCAGGCAGTTTCTTAGATTTGGTTCTTGATAGACACATCCTGTTTAACACCCTCCTGTTGGGTGTGGGCAGAATCTGTGAATGTGATGGATATCATTCCCATGATTATGTTACTAATTCATTGACTTTGTGTTAAACAGAAGGGGAAATTATTCTTTGTTGACATGACTTAACTATGCTAGCCCTGTAGGAGAAGGCAGGGCACCAGAGAGATGCTTCTCCTACTGACCTTGAAGGAGGAAAATGTCATGGGGTGAGGAGACTGACATGACAAATACCTGAGAAAGGTCTCTAGGAGCTGAAGAGTTCCTCACCAATAGGTAGCAAGAAAATAGAGGCCTTAGTCACTGGACTGCAGAGAAATGAATTCTGTCAACAAAGCAAAGGAACACTGAAGTTAACCTATCCCTAGTCAAGACTTGCAATAAGAAAACAATTGTTTAATAGGTTAACTGATTTGTTTCAGCCATATTACATATTACATGCTGAACAGAAGAACGGTAGAAACTGAGAGACAGTAAACTTTGACCTGCAGAAACAGAGATAATAACTTTGTGTTGGTTTAGGAAGTTAAGTTGTGATAATTTGTTATGCAGCAATTGAAAATGAAAGTGAAACACACAACATGGGACATGGGATCTGGCCTCCTGAGTGACTGATGGAGTCTGATGACACAACTCAGAAGTGCAGGGAAGGTAACGTCCCAAGACATAAAGTTTGACTGGTGGGAAATGAAAGCTGTGAGGAAGAAGAGTATACATTTCCAAATTCTCACCCTCAGCGGTCTGTTAACTATTGTTTTCTTTTTCAATTGAGCTAACATTGGTTTACAAGACTGTAATTCGGTTTCACTCCTCATCAAAGGTATGTCACACCACGCCCACCACCACGTTTTTAATAATCTTCCACCCCTGTTATTAGCCCTCCTTCTACCCTTTTCTCCTGCCCTTGCCCCATTCCTGTCTGGTAGCCTCAGATCTTTCCTCAAATTCAACAGGTTTGTTTTTGTTTTTGATTTTTTTTGTTGTTCTGTTAATTAGCTTTGTTTCTTTATATTCCACATATGGGTGAAGTCATTCAGTTTTTCTCTTTTTCTTCTGACTTATTTCGCTTATCCTAATTCCCTTCAGTTCTACCTGTGTTACAATTGTTTTTTTAAATAGCTGAACGGTTCTCCTTTGAGTCTCTCTCCTCTTTCTCTCTTTCATCTATCTGTCTACCTATCTACCTATCTGTCTGTCTATCTGTCATATACCTACCTACCTACCTAACATCTTCTTAATCCACTCATTTGTCGTTCGGCACTTAGGTTGTTTCCACTTCTTGGCTTTTGTAAATAGTGCTGCAGTGAACATAGGGGTGTATATATCTTTTTGAAATAGTATTTTCCTATTCTTTGGATAGAACTAGAAATAGAATTGCTGGATCATATGTGACTGTACCAATTTATATTCCATCACCAGTGTCTGAGTGTTTCTTTTTCTCCACACCTTTGTGAATACTTGTCTCCAGTCTTTTTGATGTAGACCATTCTCACTGGTGTGAGGTGATAACTATTTGTGGTTTTAGTTTGAATTTCCCTAATAGGTAAGGATGAATATTTTTTCATGAGTCTGTCAGCCATATGTATATCTTTGGAAAAATCTCTACTTAGATATTCTGCCTGATTTTTTATTGGATTATTTTGTTACTGTTTACCTGTTTCTTGATAACTCTTCTAAGGAAGACTTATGTGCCAAGGGAATTCGCCTTCTGGTTAGCTTGCTTTGTCTTTTTACAGCTTATTGTGAATATAGCCGGTAGGTAATGTATAACATTACACTTTGCTTATTTCTTTCCTTTTCACCCTCACCAACATGGTCTTGGACCTCGCAACTAAGATATTTACATTTTAATATTTTCCCTAGCTTCTGCTATCTGAAGGGCTCAAACTAAGTCAGTCCCATACGAATTAAGGGACAAATCTAGAAATTGAGACCAAGTCTGAAGCCGAAGTGTAAGTTAATTTATAGATACCTTACTTCATTTTAGGGAAATGACAAATGAAAAATATATGCATGATAGAGGCAACCCATAATTTCTATGCTAATTACCACTCTGGTAGACATAGGGGTTTTATATTGTCTTGTTATTCAAAATAGAATAAAACTAACTGTAAGAAGGAACCATTTCTGGTTCTTTAGTATGTTCAATTTACCAGACATACAATTGGAACAAGGAATACTATAGCATAAGTGATGCTAGATTCCTGTAATGTTTATTACTAATACATCTTGGGACAGTAGTATGATAAAAGACTCCTTGCTTTTACCACAGTGGAGACAGAATTTCAAGCAGACCATTTCTTCTCAGTTTTTAAGAGCTGTCAATATATTTCCTAAGGTTGGAATTTGCCTTGAACTATTTCTGAAATGTTCCTTTCATTGAGCAGTATTCAATGAGCCTGAGGCAGAGTTTGAGGCAAATAAACAGAAACTGTTCCCAAGTGCATTTTTAACACAGGGTTCTATTGGTAAACGAAAATGATTCTTTCAGATTGGTTAAATCTGTTCAGTGCTTTAGGGCCTAATAGGGTGGGCATTGCCCTGCATTATTGATAGGGCCCAGAGAATAAGCCCTTCTTTCCAGTTTATGAACTAGCATTAACTTGATGCCCAGGATTCAGACTTGAGTTATTTTAAGTATCCGTCTTTAGAATTCAGTTACAGATTCCTTGGCAGCGTCTATATTGCTCTGGTTCTTTGAAATTTTTACTGATAATCTGGACTGAGTCATTTGTTGGTCCCATTCATATATTTAATCACTCCCCTCCCCTCTTTACCACCCCAGCTCTGGTCACTTGTGATTGGGTGAGTGATGAATACCTGACCAAAGCTTGGCCAGAAATTCTCTCTCAGGAATCTGGAGCGAAGATGAACCACCAATGAATTAGACTGATCTTGTGACCAGATGATTTTATATCTGGATGATACAGAGTACCCATATTCCATGTAAGTGGACAGAAAAACCAAAAAGCCAATTTGATGCTTTATTGTTCTGTGTAAATTTTCATTCTTCCCCATTTTATACAAATATGGTATGAAGAGAGAATACCTGCAGGGAAACTTTCGTTTTCCCATTCTGGAACCACTCTTTACCTTGTTCCTCCCTGCTTTGCTTCCTAATAGACTGATTTCCATCATCTGATTTCTTGGGTTGCCTTTGCTCTCTGGCTTCCAGGTGATGTATCATTAGGAGATCAAAAAAAAAAATCTCAACAAAGGAGGAGAGATTGGAATATAGTTTCTTCTATTTCCTCACTCTCAGGCTCCAGATGTGCTATTGTTGTAAATCTGTAGCAAGCTCATAGCTCTTACAGGACATTTTTTTCCATCAACTATGGTTAGAAAGTTCACTATGTTTCAATAAATGTACCCCATGGCATGCCCTGGTGGCCTAGTGCATAGGACCACAAGACAAAATGCACATACATCCCAAGGATCCAGTTTCAAGACTCAGGGCCCAGGGAAAAGCCAGGATGAACAACCAAATAAAATAAATGTATGCTTCTTCCTCCTCTCTTCTTTCCTGCCTGCCTACTAGCCTTTATTCCCTCCTCTACCCTTCCCTTAAAATAAGAAAAAACCAACAACAAATAAATAAATAAATACATGTCCCCCAGCTGTAGCTAGAAGACAAGGGAAACTCTTCTTGCATGAGGGAGACTCTTCTTGCCTTGTTGGTTTGCCTTAACTCTGCCTGTAACCCTTTGTAACCTTTTTGAGTGTGCCTTCTTTTCTTGCTGGGATCATGCTTGACAAATGGACCTGTGAATCTGAGGTTCTAATGTCTTTTGTTTCCTGACTGTGAAATGAACCTATGATATATTAATAGATGTATGTTTTGGTTGAACTGTTTAATTGTGTCTTTAAAGAAAATAGACATAAGTAATGAGGGCTTATTAAATTACATGCATAGACCTAAATAACACATCAAAACTGAATATTAATTTTATTAACATTACTATAATGGAATATGACTGTATAGATGGTACTAAGATATGTAATAAGTCTTAAATTTGAATTAGACATGCTTTTTTATCTACAATTAGGTGTGGAAGTACAAGGAAACAGTCTGTAAAGAGGAGGATGGACAGATAATTTTAATAAAAAAGAAGAATTTGAGCAGAATTTGAGAAGTAAAAATATGCAATGACTGTTCAGAGGAGGAAGTTAACTTATTGGCATGGGGATGGTATAGAGAGGAAGTAGGTTCATCATCATAGAAGCAGCTATTTGAGTTAGACCTTGAGGGAAGGGTCTATTCACAGGTCTTGAGTGCTAAGTGTCATGGGTAATAAACAGATACAGCAGGAAGTAAAGTATGTGCAAATGAACACAACTGAGAGGGGAGTGCCAAGGAAACGAGACTGAGTTAACTTGGCAGGATTGGAGAAGAGTCTGTGGAATAATCCTAGGGCCATTTTAAGGGGTGGGCAAATAACCTTTTGGAAATATATTTCGATTACTAGACTAGAGAAATATATATCGCTTTTTAGACAATGGGCGGTTAGTGAAGAGCTTTGCGTATGACTGTAAAAATGAGTTTTATTTGCAGTGAGACATGTTTGTACTGTCTGTTGGATAGTACAGGTGGCTCCCTCAGGTAGACGCGGAATAAACGTCTCAGGAAAAAGGCTGATAAGGCCTCCAGCTGATATTGAGGATGGTGTGAAGGATGCCATGTGACTAACAGCGGCACCTGCTGTTTTTCTTGCCAGCAGTGCTATTTTCTCATCCCCTGCAAACCTTGAGGCCTTTTAATTCCCATTACTAGGTGACTATTTGTATGTTCCTGCTCTCCCTCCACTACTCCATAAATAAATGTAACTTGGAGGGTAATGTCTCTGTTTTAAATTCCAACCAATGATATATCTAGTTACACTTAGTGTAAGTACTTCTCTCTGTGTGATAGTGAGAAATTGGTATCAAATGTATTCCTTTACTAATTCTCTGACCAGTGTCTACAAATAACCTGCTTTATGTATATAGTCTGTATTGTTGTGTTATTTTCCCTGTCTCAGGCTTTAGGAATATTAATCTGACCCACCCACTGCTTGATCAGAATGGAAGTGAGATAGGAAGATCAATTAGAAAGCTAAAGGGTGACTAGGCAAATGGCAATGGAGCTTCAGTGAGAATCTTGTAGAGATAGAAAGTCCCAGGGAGAAGCTGAAAATCTGGTATCTTAACATGAGATGGATTTTCAAGTGACAAGATTTTGAAGCTAGATTACTAGGAAAGCAGTAAGCCCATTCAAATAACCGTGGAAGTTGGTTTATAGAGGCTGGATGGAGACGGATGGATTTGGAGGTTAGGTTCAGAATATGTACGTCCAAAGTAGATGGAGAAACAGATAGTAAAACCAAGAAAATACCTTGGGAGGTAACTGTATATGTGATTTAGCAAACAGACTAGTGTTAGAGATTTTGCACAAATATTTATGAAGATCATATTTTTATAGTTTTATTATTTCTTTTGTTCACAAAGGCAGACTCATTTAAAATATTGAAATAACTTCTCAGTTTGTGGGTGTTACACATAAGTATACATTATTATGACATGTTACAATTAGGCTTACTTTGGTCACTCATTTCCTTCTATTCTCTTCTGGAACTGGTTTGCCTATTTATGATAGGAAAGATTGAATAACCTTCACAAGATTGTAAAAACTTAGTTATTGGTGACATGTTGACTCTTCATGGTTATCAAAATAACAATTTTTCAACCATTTCAAGCATACATATTTCTTAGTCTAATGATCATAAACCACAAAGCAAACATTTGATGATTAAGTATTTTAATAACTGATTCAGGTTCCATATAGTCATGTTGGCTTTACCACACCCTTTTTATTTATAGAACTCAATATTAAGTCTTAATGTAATGTTCCATGGTATGACTGCAAAACTTTTATAACTACGACTACTTTTGACCTTTTGTTTTCTCTCTTAATAGTAATATTTGTTGTTTATTTTGTTCACAATGTTATGTTCATTTTAGTGTATTAAAATTGCATCTTAGTCTATATTTCACACCACTCCCACCACCAGAGTTCTGTGTCATTTTCCATCACCTTGTCCCCTTTTTCTTTCCCTAGCAGCCATCATCTGGTGTCCGTGAATTTTTCTGGGGTTAATCTATTTATTTGTTTTGTTTCAGAATATGCTGTATTTCTCTTTTTCTTTCTGACTTATTTTGCTTAGCATGATCCCCTCCAGTTCCATCCAGACTGCTGCAAAGGGCACACCTGTCTTTTTCAGTAGTTGCACAGAGTTCCATTGAGCATCTATTCCACAGGTGAAGATCACATTTTAAAGAATTTTTATTTCAACATTTTAACATGAAAGCTGAAATGTGTTTAATAATGTTTATCTTATTGAAGCAAAAATTATAAAGCAAAACATTTTCTGTGCATAGAACAGAAGAAGTGAAGTTTTGGGGAACAAGTGTTTTGAATTGTGTTCCCTGCTCTTTATTTTGCAAAGGGAGTAAAAAAGGTAGCCACTTACTTTTCCGCCTACATTTCCTACTGATGGAAATGTCCCCAAATTGGATTTCCATGTTCTATTCAGCATGAACAAATTCCTCATTGTTTTTTTTCCATGACCTTCTTTTCTCTCCTATACCCTCTGGTGAATGGGCCTCTGTAGAAATGAACTCATTAAAATATGTGGGTTCATAATTAGATAATAAATAATGCAGCAATCTCACTCCAACTAAAGATACTTGCTATCTCTGTTGACTTTGGCATTTATTTAAAAATTTTCAGAGAAAAACCTTCTGGGTATTGTTTTGGCAAGATTTAGTGGATTTCTCTCTTACCTGAGGTGCATTTAAATTAAAAATGACAGTTGTTCTAAATTGATTTTTTTTTCTTACAGGTATTTCAAGGATATTTCAGCAAATGTTACAAACAAATGTATCTGGAGGCACTAAAAATATCAGTGGAATTCTCCTTATATCTCAGTAGAAAACAACAAAACCCTGTCAAATGCTCTCAGCTCCACATTTCCTTAAGTTTATTTGAACACTTGTTTCCTCATCTACGAAGTGGGTGAGCTGAGTTAACATTTTCCAGGTGTTTTCCTGTGTTATTAGTGGTGGGTAGGAAGTGAAATTTCTGGTTCAATTTTTACAGATTATTAAAGCAAATCTGAAATGCCAAATACAAGGCTGTCTCGGGGATCTGCATACAGTAGGTGCCTAATCAATTCATTTCCCACTATTGTAGAAAGTTTCTTTTAGGACCATTTTATGATCATTTCTCTTATGTTGAAGTCAAGTTTTTAGTCACACCCTTTAGTTTATAAGCAGGTAGACTCTGAGTGGTCCTTTAGAAATGAAATGTCAGTGAACATTGAGACCAAGTTCTAATTTTTTACCTGTATCACTGATACTTGTCTGATTTTACTCCAGTTCTTGAGTTCATATAATGGGCATAACAGTCATTATCCTAACAAATAAGTAGCAGAGTAACGTTCCTGACTTCTCTGAAGTCAAGAGATTTAAATATAGTGTCCCTGTCAAAACCATAGCTCATCTCATACAATTTGTTTTCTCATCCCAATCATCAAATGCTTTTTCACAAACTCAAACTGAACATGTATTCTCTTATCACAGCATCTTCCTTAGATGGTTAGCTCCTCGGGGGGAGAAATGTGTGAATTATCTTTGTTGTCTGACTTTATTATAGTGATTAATACATAGGATAGGGATAGTAAATGCTCATTTAATGAACAAAACTCTCACTTTTCTCTCTTTTCTCCTTAAATACAACTTGAACAGCCTCATCTCAAAGTTTAGACCTCTTACTTGTTTGTATGCTTTACATGGTACTGATATTTTTTTTATTTGAATGCATTTTATGTTTCAGACATTACCTTAATTTTTGTGTGAGTCCAAAAAGGCATAACTTATAATGGAAGAGGGAAAATACTATATTCTTTGTGAACAAATGAATTTAAGTAAGGTTTTCAGTGAATGGCAGGTTCATTATATTGAGACTAGAGCAGTAGATAGGTGAGAGCTACAGTTTTTCTCCCCTCTGTCTTATTACTAGGGGTTATGTTATATTTAAAATCAGTCTGTGGTTTGTGGTTTCTTGCTAATACCATTATGCCACAGACTGTTCTACTGAGCACACTGACAATATCCTTGCACAGAAGTTTCTTTTGAAGATGATTGAGCATTTTTCTAGTTAAGATTCTGCCCACTTTCTTAATGAAATTAAATATCTATAGCTTTTTTTAAGAGAAGAAGAAAGGGAAAGGAAGAAACAGCATTTAAGGAAGGAAGGAAAAAGAGGAAGAGGTCTTTATTTAGTTGTTAATTTTGGGTATTAACCCTGGTCCCTAACCCAGGTTCTTTGACTTAGGTGATTCACACACCGGTGTCTTAGTCTCCCGAGCCACAAGGGTGCACCCAATAATTCTGTGGTTTAGAGAGGAATCTTGAGTTTAGTGTATGTCTTCTTTGGTCATCTAGGAAACAGAGTAAGGCCAGGGGTTTATACTGGAAGTCCCAGGTAAAGATAAAGGCAAGGATAAAGAAAAAAAGGGCAAATGGCATGAAGAAAGACATAAAGAGTATTGTGAGTGTGTGTATATGTATATATAATATATAGTATATATATCATATATGGTATAGGTATGATATATGTACATACATAAAACATATAATGATGTATATGTTTGTGATGTAAGGTGGATACTGGCAATCTGCACAAGAAACTATAGGGAGACCTCACCATTTATGTTCACTTGGCAAAGGGGGAATGATCGGTATATTATCTTACGGGTTGTTGTGAGAATTTAGTCTGTTAATCTATACAAAGTTCTTAGAATACATAGTAAGAACAGTTTAAGTGTTATCTATCCTTTGAGAAGGAAAATGTTCTTTGCTGCAGGGCTTCATGATATAGTTTAGGTAAATCATAAACTAACTTGGATCACACTTTTTCTGAACTGTATTTCTCATTGAATCAGTCAGTAAACATTAAAATGTTACTATGCTTGTGAAACAAAGAAGAATAAGATAATGTCTCAGCATGGGCATCTAGAAATAAGAGTCTGAGGCCTGGATTAAGGTGCTACTGTTTTGAGACATAGAGTGTTTCAAAGTGTGAAGGAAAGTGAGGCAAAGAAAGATGTGAAGCAATTCAAGTGTTACCCGATTGTCTTTTATTTCCTTATCACATAGGGTTTTTCCAGGAAAGAGCTACATCCCAGAAGTTCATAGTGGAGAGAAGAAAAGTAGAAACCTGTTTTGTTCTCTCTCTGTCCCGTTCTCCCTCTCCTCCCTCTCCCTCTCTGCCTCCTCACCTCATAGGTCCTCAAGGGAAGCGAACTCTCCTGCACCACTAATCCATCCGTAGCTCTTTGGAGAGTCAGATTCATGTCCTACACTATGGTATTTCATCTGAATTGAGAAATAGACAAGTGTGCATGGATTAGATGCTAACTGAGAAAGGTGGAAGACCATGGTCACAGGTTGGTTGGAAGTGCCTCCAATTTGGTATTCTTCCCTCAAGAATGGATGGCTTTGTATGTGCCTCATATGTCACTCTGTTTCCCCAAACACAAACCACCCAGGGTTTGAAAATGTTTGCTTGACTGTCAACCACCTTCCCCTACTTTTAACTGTCTTCTATTAGACTCTTTGAAGGAAGAAGTGAAATTATTTTCATAAATGGCATGCTTAGAATCTCCTCTGAGCTTAGTTGTATCCTTTAGTGTAAAAGTATACGAAAATTCCTTCAGAGGGCTACAATAAATTCCAAAATCCCTGAGGATAGGAATCCAGCATTATCATCGCAGAATTACTCAAAGCCCTTAGGGACTAGATGATCATGGAAGAATGAATAAATATTGGTCAGAGCGCTTAATTGTTAGACCCTATCTGCCACATCTGATAGGATTTCCTTCTTTTTATGCTATACTTCAGGGACAAATTTAGTTGTCATCCCAACTAAAAATGAGAAGATTTCCCAAGAGATTCTTTATTGCAATGGCCCCCATTAAAGTCCTTATGACAATACATTTGAAAATTTGAATGTATCCTGTGATATTTTGTGTTGTAATCTAGTTAAGTGCATATTTTAATCTCACATTTCATTTATTCAGCAAACTCAGAAAACCTCTGTCTAGGACCTAGAGTTACATACATGAGAAGACTTAATCATTGAATTCAAGGTGCTTATGATTTACGATAGTCATAAAACATCTCCATCATCGTCTCTACCATGTTACATTCAAGCTGTGATCTGAGCAGAAAATAAAGAGACTTTAGGGCAGTTTTCAGAGAAGAGACCATGTTAGAGGTTACAAGCAAGCAGTGAATGAATGGCGTGCGTGCGTGTGTGTGTGTGTGTGTGTGTGTGTGTGTGTGTGTGTGTACAAAATGAGGCTGGAGGATAACAGGTTGGAAATTTGGGAGGTTCTTGAATGCGCTGCAGGGGTGTGCTGATGGAGGAGAATAACTGTGTTCTCTGAGGGTGAGTCACAGGACACAGGGGAGAGCTGGAGAAATCAGGCTGAAGGAAAGCTGGGGCTAGAGCATGATAGACTGTAGACTGGGCTACAGACAGTATCCAAGGGGCACAAAGGAACGCTGAAGCACTGTAATTAGAAGCATGGATTCAATCTCTTTGAGGGTCCTGGATGATGTCTTAGACTTCAGTTTCCTTCATAATGCCTAGCAGAGCTGCTTTTATGTAGCAGGCATGCCGTGATGTTTAGTTAAATGACAAACCCCCATAGTTTTGGAACATCATATGCTCTTAACAGATTCAGCAGAATTCACAGCAAGGCAGCAAATATTTAGAATTCTTTGTTCCTGGGGACAGACTTCTAGAATATGACTTTGTATTTTGTACAACTTTGTTCGTTAAAAATTGCTGTTGTAAAATACTTTTTGTCAATTAGTTGGAATTACATTCAGTTAATGGCATATGTAATTAGCCATCTTATCTTGCTCGGAAGGGCACCTAACAAGAGGTAAAATGAGCTATTTTCAGTGGTTGTGAAACTACTGAGCCACAGAAAAGGAGTTTGAGACCCTTTAAGGGCTTGGAGGAAATGGAGCTGAAACTGAAAGCAAAACAAAACCCCAACCATCACAAATAGAAACTATTAGAAGGAGAGAAAATTCAGGCCTAGATTTGGGGGACTGCACTGCCATCTGTTAAAGTCTCAGAAATTGGTTAATCTTCACTACCATACTCGCGAGTCACATTTTTTCCTTTCCTCATGAAGATAAATATTGAACCAAAGGAGGCAATTGCTTAGAGTTTTTATACTTCTATTTATCTTCCCGAACTACAGAAAAAATATAACCGGGTTAATAATTAAAATTGAGCAATCGGCTGCATAAAGTAAGTATTAATAGAAAAGCTAACATTCATTGTGTGCTTATTATGGGCCCGGCATGGTTTGATGTTCTCTACATGTATTCTCATTGAATCCATGTATCTACTCTATGAGTAATAAAACAGAATACCTGCTTGATGGCACATTAGTAAGGAAATAATTATTCTCTCTCACCATGCTTATGTCATTAGTGCTGTCCTGGCTAGTAGAGTAACCTCTTGTGACTATTTCAACTTAAGTAAAATAAAATAAGTTCCCCAGTCACACTAACCCCATTCCAACTGCTCAGTTGTGACAGGTGGCTAGTGGTTGCCATGTTGGACAGCACAGATATGGAACATTTCCACCAGCAGAGTAGTTTCTGTCAGTGCTGTTCCAGAGAGACCTGACTAACACTGTCACAGAGGTCAGAACATTTAGAATTGGAATAGAACTGAGAGGTCATCTCGTTCAGTATCTTTCTTTCTAGTTGAAAAACTGTATGGGCAAGTAGTTAAGGTATTTGCTTAAAAGCACAGTTTATAAATTGAGAGAGCTAAGACATTAACCTGCACATCCTTCTCCATCACATGTACTGCTGTATCATAACCACCTCTGAGTCACAGTAGAAAGAGGGTTGTGAGGACACAGTGACAACTGTAACCTTCACCATAAATGTTTCTGGTAACAGCGCTCTCAGGGATGGGGATGACTCAGGTATTAGTATGATAGGATTCATCTCCAAATGGTGCCTGCGGCCTCGGGTTCCTCATTCTCCCTTTGGATACCCCAATGCTAATTCAGGTGAGACAGGAACCCAAAGGAACAACTGGATTTTTTTTAATTGTTATTATGGAATAGATTGAAAGGTGGTGAATGCAGAATTGAGCCTTCATTCTCTTTTTTCAAGGGCCAGTGACATCTCAGACTTTCAACGACCCTTGTGACATTTTTGCCATGATCTTTGTTTGGCAGCTCTGATGGAAGATTTAAACCAAAAATCCGGCTGAACCCAGGAATGTGTTACAAAGTTTTCTGATTAGTATATTAATTGTAATTTTTTTGATAAAAAAAAAATCTTCCAACACTATAAACATCACAATTAACATTTCATGCATTTGCTGTAAGTAATATATGTTTTATAGCCTTAATCTTTTCCTTTTGTATCTCATATTTTAAGCATCTTTCAAAGAAGTATTTAAAATACTAGAATTTGTTGTCTCTCCTCCCCTTTATTTTAATTTTATTTGTGAATTTTCAGTACAGAAGGTGCTCTTGTTTCCAGAAAACTTCCCCTCGGTCCTACAAGTTCTCAAATGTGCAGGAATTCTGCAATTTTAAGACACCATTAAGCAGATTGGAGTGAGAGTCTCCTGCTGATTTTGGAGAAGTCAGTGTCATGTTAGGAGACGGTCACTGAGAGGTCTGCATGGCAAGGAACGGCAGTTCCTTGCGGGCATTGAGGACTTTAGCCCTCTAGCCACCTGGAATTGAAATCTGCCATCAACTATATGAACTTGGATAGGACCTAATACTTCGAAAGGAAATGCTGTCTAGGTGATATCTAGTTGAGAGTCTTGTGAGATTCTGAGTAGAGGGTTTATTAGCTTCTTTTTGCTTCCTTTCCTGCTTTCTATTTTACTGTTGCTGTTTCCTGGAATCACCTTCTCAATACAGCACTTGTACTAAAATCCTTTTAGCATCTGCTTCTGAGAGAGTACAATAAGACTTCAACATTTTGGTACCTTACTTTTTTTTTTTTTTTTTTAAGGAAAGGTGTAGGCAGGAATGAAGGTGACTAGGCAGGCAGGCAGGAAAGTAGGCGAGGAGGAAGAAGCATTTATTTTCTTTATTTGTTCATCTTTGTTGTTCACCCCATCCCCGGGTCTTGAATCTGGGTCCTTGGGATGTATGTGGACTTTGTCCAGTGGCCTTACCCACTAGATCACCAGGGCACTCCTGGTGCCTTACTTTTGATAAGTCTTTTTTCCCCCTTTTTAAACTGCTTTATGAAGATATAATTCATGTCATACAATTAGCCCATTTAAAATAAACAACTAATTTAAAATATACACAGTAATGCAACCATCACCACAATCAATTTTAGGACTGTTACATCATCCTAAAAAGAAAGCCAGAACACATTAGCAGTCGTTTTCATTCCTTTCTACCCTATTCTAACCCTCTCCCAGCTCCAAACAATTCTATTCTCCTTTCTCTCTGCAGATTTGTTTATACTGGATATACCATAGAAATTGCATCTTAAAATATGTGATCCATCTTTCATTTGACATAATATTTTTAATATTATACACCAATACTATAGTATGTGTCATTACTTTGTTCATTTTATTGCCTAGAATTCCATTATATACATATAGCACATTTTACGTAACTGTTCATTCACGGGTAGGCATTTAGTTTATTTCCACATTTTGGCTCTTATGAATAATGCTTCAATGAACATTTATATTCAAGTTTTTGTGTGGACATGTGATTTAATTTCTCTTATTGGCATAGACTAAGGAGTGGAATGAGTAGGTCATATGATAACTCTGTTTAACATTTTAAGGAACTGTTAAAATAATTTCCAAAGCAATTACGTGATTTTATATTAATGTGAGAGGGTTGTAGTTTTTCTATATACTTGCCAAAACTTGTTATTTTCTGTGCTTTTGATTATAGACATCCTAGTAGGTATGAGGTGATATTTTATTATGGTTTTGATCTGCATTTTTCTAATCAATGTCGAATGAACTTGTATGTGCTTATTAACCACTTGTATGTATTCTTTAGATAGATGCTTATTCACATTCCTTATTTTCAAATTGAATTCTAACTTTATTGTTGAGTTGTGTTTCATATGTATATATCCTAGATATGTCTAAGATATATGATTTGCGAGTATTTCTATTTTCTGTGTTAATTTTTCACTTCTAAAAATAATTATCAATGGATAATTGGCATATAACATTGTATAAGTTTAAGGTACACAAAGTGTTAACCTGAGACACTTCTGTTTCACAACATCATTACAGCCATTAGTTAACACCTCTGTCATGTCATTAAAATCTAGCTTCTAGCAACTTTGAAGTTTATGATACAGTAGTGATGCCTACAATCTATTGAGATCTTTGGAATTTATTTATGTACTTGTTGCAAGTTTATATCCTTAAACATCTTCTCAATTACTCTAGCCCATAGCCCTGGTAGGCACCATTCTATTGTTACTAAAAATTCATTTTTTTATTCCATATGCAAATAATAACATACAGTATTTGTCTTGCTCTGTCTGGTATATTTCACTTAGCTAATGGCCTTAAGGTCAATGTTGTTGCAAATGTCAGGATGCTCTTCTTTCGCGTGACTGAGTAATAGTCCCACATCTTCCTTTTTAATATAATAATTTTAATATTTCTTTTGCTTACAAAGCTATACTCACTTTAAGATATTGAACTCACTTCTCAGTGTATGGGGATTACAATGCACCCACCACCAGAGTTCTATAGTCCTTTACTGTTGCTTTGTTCTCTCTCTCCTTCTCTCCTCCCATTCACCCCCCTTGGCAGCCATCTTATATCCTCTGAGTTTTTGCTGGGGCTTAGCTGTTTTTTTTCATTTCATTATATTCTACCTGTGAGTGAAACCAACCTGTATTTTCTGATTTATTTTGCTTGACATGTATTTTGCTTGAGATGTATGAGATCTTTGTATATTTTGGAGATTAAGCTCATACCTGATGTATGTTGTATGAATATTTTTTCAAATTCAATGGGTTGCCTTTTTGTTTTAGTGGTAGTTTCTTTCACTGTGCAGAAGCTTTCTAGTTTAATGTAGTCACATTTGTTTAATTTTACTTTGGTTACTTTGCTGTGGCTGTTCTTTCCCCAAAACTCTCTTTGAGGTTGAGATCATAAAGTGCTTTCTTCACATTTTCTTCCAAGTGTTTTATGGTTTTGGGTTTCGTGTCTTGATCCTTGATCCCTTTTGACTTATTTTTGTGCATGGTGCTAATGAATAATTTAGTTCATTTTTCTGCAGATATCTGTCCAGTTTACCTAGCACAATGGATTGAATATATTTACCTTCTTCTATTGCACACTCTTGGTTCCTTTGTTAAAGATTAACTGTCTGTATAAGTGTGTCTCTATTACTAGGCTCTCAATTTTGTTTCTCTGATCTGTGTGTTTGTGTTCTAGTATCATACTGTTTTGGTGATGATCACTTTATAGTATAGTTTGAAGTCAGGAAATATGATCCCTCTGCTGTTATTTTCCCACCTCAAGGTAGTTTGGCTATTAGATGTCTTTTGTGATTCCAAACTTCAGTATTGTTTGCTCAATTTCCTTGAAAAATGTCTCTGGAATTTTTATGGTAATTACATTAAATATGTATATTGCTTTGGGTAGGATAGAAATTTTAATTAATTCTTCTGAACCGTGAACATAGAATATTCTTCCATCTCCTTGTGTCTTCTGTTAGTCATATAATTTACATTGTAGAGGTCTTTCACTTCCTTTGTTAGTTTTACTCCTAGGTATTTGATCATGAGCACTATCATACAATGTCTGCCTTTCTCCTCTGGCTTATCTCACTAAGGGTAATTCTCTCCAAGTCCATCCATGTTGCTGCAAATGGCAGGATTTCTCCCTTTTCAATGGCAGCATAGTATCCAATTATGTAGGTATACATCTTCTTTATCCACTCATCTGTTAATGGTCATTTAGGTTGTTTCCAGTTCTTGACTTTTGTGAAGAATTCTGCAATGAACATGGGTATATATATATATCTATGACTAAAGGTTATGTTTTTAGGGTCAATACCCAGTAGGGAAATAACTGGTTCATATGGAATTTCTGTTCTCTGAAGAATCGCCATACTGTTTTTCAGAATGGTTACCCCCTTTTATACTCACACCAATAGTGAATTAGAATTTCCTTTTTTCCACGTATTCTCCAGCACTTGTTGTTTCCTTTTTTTTTGATGATAGCAATTTTCACCAGTGTAAAGTGATATCTCGTTGTTTTGATTTGCATTTCCCTAATCATAAGAGAAGTAGAATATCTTTTCATAAACATGTTGGTCATTTTTATGTGGTCATTGGAGAGATGTCTATTAAGGTCATCAGATGATTTTGTGATTGGATTGCTTGTTTTCTGTTGTCCAATTTTTTGAATTCTTTGTATATTTTGTATATTAACCTCTTGTCAGAGGTGTGATAGGCAAATATATTTTGGATGCCTTTTTGTTTTTATGAAAGTTTCTTTTGCTGTGTAGAAGCTTTTATGTTTGATGTAATCCTATTTGTTAATTTTGGATTTTGCCTTGTGATGGGAGTTGAGTTTCTAATGATATTTCTTAAGTCTATGTCTAATAATGTTTTACTTGTTTTCTTCTATGTATTTTATGGTTTGTGGTCTTAGATCTACATCTTTAAACTTTTCTGAGTTAATTTTTGTGCATGGTGTTAGGGGAAGTGGTCTACTTTCAACCTTTTACATGTGGCTGTCCTGTTCTCCCAGCACCATTTATTGACAGGACTATCCTTACACCATTGTAAGATTTTGTCTCCTTTGTCAAAAAATAGATGTCTATATATGTGTGGGTTTATTTCTGGCCTTTCAGTTCTGTTCCATTGATCTGTATTTCTGTTTTTATTCCAGTACCATGATGTTGTTATTTTTATTGCTTTGTAGTGGAGTTTAAAGTCAGCATGACTCCTCCATTGTTGATTTTAATTCTGAGGGATTGTTTATTCTATCCTGGTTTTTTTTTTTTTTTGAGTTCCAAATTTCATGATGTTTTGTTTTATGTCTGTGAAGAATGTCTTTGGAACTTTGATAGTGATAATATTCAATTCGTATATTGCCTTGGGCAGTATGGCCATTTTGATTGTTAAATCTTCCAATCCATGAACATGGAATATCTTTCAATTTCTTTGTGTCTCCTTATATTTCTTTTAGCATTGTCCTATAATTCTGATGGTATAAGTCCTTCACTTCTTTGGTTAAGTTTATTTCAGGGTATTTCTTTTTCTTTGGTGCAATTGTAAATGGTATTGTTTTCTTTAGTTCTCCTTTGTTTTCATTGTGGGCATGCAGAAATGTGACAGATTTTTAATATTAATTTTGTAGCCTGCCACTTTGCTGTGTTTGTTTATATTTCTACTAGATTTTTGCTTGAGTATTTGGAGTACTTTATGTATATTATCTTGTCACCCATAATAGTAATAGCTTTACTTCTTCCTTTCCTATTTGGATACCTTTTATATCTTTTTCTTGTCAAATTGCATTGGCCAAGACAGCAAACATTATATTAAATGGTAATAGTGAGAGTGGACATCCTTTTCTTCTTCCTAACCTTAGAGAAAAAGCTCAGTTTTTCTCCACTGAGTACAATATTGACAGTGGGATTGTCATAGATCATCTTTATTATGTTGAAGTAGATTCATTATACAGCTATTTTTGGAGAGTTTTTAATATAAAAGAGTGTTGAGACTTATCAAATGCTTTTTCTGTATCTTTTGAAGGGAGCATGTGGTTTTTGTCCTTGTTTTCATTGGTGTAGTATATCACATTTTTTTATTTGCATACGTTGAACCATCCTTGCATCCCTGCAATAAATCCCAATTGATCATGTTGTAGAATTTGTTTAATGTTTTTGAATTCAGTTTGCTGGTAGTTTGTTAAGAATTTTTAAAGCAAAATTCATTAAAGATATTGGTCTGTAATTTTCTTTTTAAGTGCTGTTTTTATTTGGTTTTGGAATCAGCATAATATTGGCATCATAAAAAGTGTTTCAAAGTTTACCATCTTCTTCAATTTTTTTGAAGGATTTAAGTTTAAGAAGGATTGGCATTATTTCTTCTTTGAATGCTTTGTAGAATTCACTGGTGAAACTGTCTTGTCCAGAGGTTTTGTTTTTGGGATTGTTTTTAGATATTCTTTTGATTTCCTTGTTTGCAATTGATTTCAAGTTCTTCTTTGTTTAGTTTTGGAATGTTATACATTTCTAGGAATGTGTCCATTTCTTCTAGGTTATCCAATTTGTTGCTGTATAATTGTACATAATATCCTCTTACAATCCTCTGTATTTCTGCTTTATCTATTGTGATGATTCCTTTTTCATTTCTGATTATAGTTGTGTTTTCTCTGTTTTTTGTGTCTGGATAGTGACTTGTCTATTTTGTTTATTCTTTTAAAAATAAGCTTTTGGTTTCATTGATTTTTTTTTTTTTTTTGGATAGTCTTTTTGATGTCTATTTTGTTGATTTCTGCTCTAAGCTTTATTATTTCCTTCTACTGAACTTAGGTTTCTGTTTCTCTTTTCCTGGTTTCTTTAGGTAAATGTTAAATTTTTAAATTTGTGATTCTTCTTGTTTTCTGAGGCAGAATTTATCACTATAAATTTCCCTCTTATTCCTACTTTTGCTACATCCCAGATTCTTATATGTCATGTTTTCATTTTAATTTGACTCCTGGTATTTTTAAATTTCTTCCTTAATTTTTCCTTTACCCAATGGTAGCTCAGCAATCTGCTTATTTTTTCAATTTTTTCAATTTTCCTTCCCTTCTCCTTTTGGTTGATCACTAGTTTGATGACATTGTGATCTGAAAAGATGATAGATAGCATTACAATCTTTGAAAATTTATTGAGACTTGTTTTGTGTCCCACATGTGGCCTATCCTTGAGAATGTTCCTTGAGCACTTTAAAATAATGTGTAGTCTATAGTTTTAGGGTGACGTACTCTCTCTCTATATATACATATACTCTCTATATATCTATTAATTCCAGTTTTCTGTTTTGTTGTTTAAAGATCTTGTATCATTATTGATTCCCTGTCTGGATGATCTGTCTTTTCCTGAAAGGAGTTTTAAAGTTCCCTACTATTATTGTGTTGCATCAATATTTCTATTTATATCTGTTAATATTTGCTTGATATATTTGAGTGCTCCTTTATTGAGTGCATATATGTTAATAAGTTTTAATTCTTTCTGTTGTATTGGTCCTTTTATCATTATATAATGTTCATATTTATCTTTTTTTCCTTCTTTAGTTGAAAGACTACTTTATCTGATATGAATATAGCAGTTCCTGTTCTTTTGGATTCACATTAGCTTGGTGAATTCACTTTAAGCCTTTGCTTGTCTCTTGGCCTTAGGTAAATTTCTTGCAACAGAGTACTGTTGGGTTTTGTTTTTTAATCCATTTAGCTACTCTGTGCCTTTTAATTTGGTGAATTCAGTCTATTTACGTTTAAAGTGATTATTGATATTTGATAATTGCTGCCATTTTGATTTTTGTTTTCTGGTTTTGTTATTTTGTTTAGATTTTTGTAAAGTTTTTTTATCTTTGGTTTAGATAATGAAACCTCTTTTAACATTTCTTATAGAAGAGATCTCACGGTGGCAAAATCCTTCAGCTTTTTTGTTGGGAAAAACCTTTATTTCTTATATTTGAGGGAGAGTTTTGTATTTATTTTCTCTTTTTGTCTCTTTCCTGTCTCCTTTCTGCATTAATACCCTCTTTATCACTAGTTCTTTCCTCCATTTGTGTTATTCTATTCCCATAACTTTCTCCAGTAGTCTTAGTTTCATTAATTACCTTTAAATCCTGTATCTCTGTTTAGTTTTTTTTCTGTAGAACTTCAGTTTCTACCTTCTGATCCTTGATTATGTTTTTGAGGTTGTTGGTTTATTTTTCTGAATTTTCTTTTAACTCTGAATTTCTTCATGATCACAGCCTTGAATTCTTTATCTGTTAGAAATAATCAGTCTTCCATGTCTTCAAAGTTGATTTCTGGTGAGTTATCATTCTGTTGTGTTTCCAATTCTTGAGGTTTCAAGGTGTATTTTCTCCTACCACCTTCACCAGCCTTCCATGGCATAGGTTCTTCTTGATCAACAGGTTTTTTTTGTTTTCTGCCAGGGTGGCACTCTACTTTTGTTTTATTTAAAATTTTTGAGCCTTGAAGGTTTTTGTACTTTTTTTCCTGTGTCAGGGAGTTAAGATGGCTGCTTGGTGGGAGAGAATCATGGGGCTTAGAAGCCATGCAGCTGTTGCAGCCTGGTGTGGGGTGGGGAGCTTATTTTGCTGATAAACCTTGACTGTCTAGGTCTGGGAGAGAAGTCTCTGCTGGCTGAATTTGGACTTGTTCTCCTCACCAAACCACCACGGTTGAGTCCTATCCACAGGGTTCTCCACCAGGGTGGCAGTCACTGGAGACTGAGTACCAAGGAGCCCACATCCCCAGGTATGTGGCAGGAGGAGCGCCTTGCCTCTGTGCTCCTGTTTTGGCTGCCCCCAATTCTCTCCTTTTGGGTTTTATTCAAGCCAAGAGTCTGTGCCAGCAGCAAAGCATATTCTCCCTTCCCTTGCTCAGCTTGATTTAGACTTGCTGCTCCAGCGCTGTCTTTATTCATGAGCAGCTATCTCTGTTGTTTCTGTAAGAGTCCGTGAGAGAACTACGGATGCAGCTGTGATTGAGCCCACCGCTGAAGACCCCAGGCTGTTAGAGATTAGAATGCAGTTGGGCCTTTTCTCAGATTGTGTACAAGCCTGTGTGCTGTTGCAAGCTAACGCAATTCCAACTGGAGTTTCTGTAAGTGTTGAGTGGAGAGCATAGGACTTGCGGTCCATGTTGAGGTCTCTGTGCATAACCCTGAGCCTTTCTTACCCACCTGCAAAGTCCACTTCTTGACACCAAGCTCCATCTGTGATATAAGCACCCGTCATCCCCTGCCTGTGAGCTGCCAAAGTTCCAAAATGCTTCTGCTTGTGTGAACTCTGGAGAATTCCTGGGATTTTGGTGCAGCGTCCTAGAGACCAACATCAGCCTATGTCATCTTTTTTTCCTTAAGGGGATTTCTTCCTTAATTCTATTTTCCCCCACTTCATTGTTTGTATATAAGAATGCTACTGATTTCTGAGTATTTTTTTTTATCCTGCAACTTTGCTATTCTCACTTACTGCTTCCAGCAGTTCTTTTCATGGAGTCTTTAGGATTTTGCAGATTAATACCATATCAGTATTTATCTCTTCTTTTCCAGTGTGGATTCCTTTAATATGTTTTTCTTGCCTTGTTACTTTGGCCAAGATTTCTAGTACTGTTGATTAGTAGTGGTGAGAGAGGGCAACCAGTTTCAGATTTGGGTGACCCAAAATTAGGAAGCAGGGATGTACTAATTAGGAATGTCAATGTACTATTCCTGTACCCCCATTTCCAGATGCAAATATGAACTTGCTGGCATAACATAGTTTTAGGACTACTAAATCCTGATGTCAGACAGCACTCTTAAATAAAAGTGTAAAGATCACTAGTCATTTGTATGAGTTGTTTGAATAAAATACCTGATTTATTATACTGTTAAGCTTTCTGTTATGGTAAGACATCTTCACATGTATGCTGCTGTATAACCTGGTTTGTGTAAATTATGGATGATTACATGAAATTTGTGGACCCAGTGGATGGAGATTGCAGAAGGGGAGAATCTCAGAGTTTTCACAGGCTTTTAAAACTTAGTTGGATGAAAGGGAAAAATGGTGCTTTATTAGGTTGTATTTGCTTTAGTCAGCACCACTTGATGATGTGAAGCTGTTGAATCCACACTTCTTGGTGCAATAAAATTAAGATGCTACCAGCATAAGCATTAGCAGTAGAGGTAGTTTTAGCATTTTGAGGTCTTTAGCATTCCTGAGTCTCCCTAGTGGGAGGTCGCCAGTGACTGTGTTTTCTGGTGAACTCTGAGGGCAGAAGTAAGGTACTTAGGTTGTTTTGTTCAGAACTTTCCTGAAATATTTTGGTCATGATTTATAATGATAACTTTAAAAATTATTTTTTAAGAGAAGTTTAAGTTCACAGGAAAGTTGAGAAGAAGGTGCAAAGATTTCCCATATACTCCCAGTCATGTATAACATTCCACATTATCGGCATCCCCCACCTGAGTGGTAGATTGTTTAAATTGATGAACCTACTTTTATACATTGACACATAATGTCTCACAGTCCATAGTCAGCTTTAGAGTTCACTCTGATGTTGTACACTCTGTGGTTTGGATAAATATATAATGACATGTCTCTATCATTATTGTATCAGACACAGTATTTTCGCGCCTTATGTAAATCCTTTGCTCTACCAATTCATCCTTTCACTACCCCTTCATAATAATAGTTTTTTGAAAGCTTACTCTGTGCCAGTAAACACTTTGAAATACCACTGGGAAGTAGATCTTTTTTATTAACCTCATTTTACAGGTGAGAAAAGTGAGACCTAGAGAAGTTTAAAGGCTTCTTGAAGATAGTTTGTAGGGTGTAGAAAGTAGAAGAGGCGGGACTCTCATTCCCAAGTCAGCATTATTGACCAACACACTATACTTCCTCTGCAGGAATACTTACAAGGAACTGCATGAGATTCTGGTAGGTAAGAGGAGGACAAGTTACAAGGAAAAACTGCTTCCTCTTAGAATGATCTCAGTTCTTTTTATACCAAAGGCTAGAGCATCCCTGAAACATACTCTTCACACTTATCAACATATAGGCAATTTATTTTATTTTTTTACTTTTACTTTTTCATCATGTAGAACATAGTATTTAATAGACAAATAGTTTACATGTTTGTTTCACGTTAATTTGTCAACAATATTAAAAACCGTATTTCCTTTAATCACATATTTATAGATGTTATCTAATATCAAAATGAAATTAGATAATTTCTTTTGCTAAGTTTCTTATACACAAAGAGAAACATTTATACATATTATATATGTTTATGTGGTTCATAACATTTCTACTATTTACTTGTACACCTTTGAAACAAAGCAATTAATTATGTTACTCAATAGCTTATTGTCAACAGATAATCTGCAATCTGCTGTGTAGCTATAACTTTTTTTCATCTTTTCTAGGAAGAGTTGACATTATTTACCCTAGAGCAATCATATTTGAAATGTCTCAGAAAGAAATTTTTGTTCTGAACCATCTACTAAATTTGCTTATTAACATTCTTTTGAACTGATAATTTTTCAAATGTTGCCTGCCCATGTTTTTCTTCTGTGCTTTAGACCTTTGCATCAGTTACCAACTGGACACTTCTGATTCCAATACATCCTATGGTGAAAACTGGTGCTCTGTCCAGATCCCTGTTTAGGAATATAATATCTCTTTTTCTATGGGGCTGCTCACAGCTGTCAGCCACTTCAGAGAGTGTCGTGGATGAAAAGAAGGACTTCACTCTATCTCATGCCCCTTTACTTGGATAGCTGTCTTCCAATGACTGATTAGCTTAGGGAAATAAACACTTGAACATCTCACTAACTAGGGACCATTCTATGGGTTATTCCATATTCAAAACTCCCTATAGGGCTGGTTGGGTCTTCCACTGACACTGCATTTCTGTCCAGATTATCCCTCTGTCTAATCCTGCTTCCTTCCTTTCCCTTCATCTTTCATCATTTCCAAGGACATTCTCTAATAAAACTCCTGCATGCTACTATCCTCCTCAGAGTCAATTCACAGGACACACAACAGTGATTTGGCAGATACTCTGAAGTAGGTCTGAAATTTAACATAGATTTAGGAAGAAGATGAGGTCTTTCACTGTATTTCCCTAACTAGGTAATGGCACTATCGTCCACTCTAACACCCAAGCTGGGATGTAAACTTTAAGCAACACGATTATTTCTTTGATTACCAATCCTATTGACTTTCTCAAATTCACTTTCAAATACTTTGTCTTTCCATCCCTAGGCCACTGCTATTAATCAATCTGCCATTATTTCTTGCCTGACTAGAGCAGCAACCTTGCAACTTATTTATAGATTTATAGCAGATGCTGTCAATGTCCCTGCTCCATCTTTTGGCATTCAGTTCTTGCATACTTGCCAAAGGCTTATAATAACAAGCTCCTGGAACTCTCTGCCTGAGGGCTTTCTATGGACTCTGGAGACTGCTGAGTTTGTGCCCTGGGCAAGCAAAAAGTGCTGAGGAGTTAACACTCCAGGAGCAGCCCTGAGCCATTAGTGAATGGGAGTTGGTGGAAAAATACTCTGATGGGAAACTGAGGTGTATTCTACATGTTCTCTCATATCACCCATGCATTTAACCTTAGTTGTTTGTAGTTATAACCTTCTCAGTAATGTGGAATTCAGTGATGGCCCTCTCCCCTTTCCATATCTTATTCTTTACCCTTGAATGGATGTTTCTCGGAATCACCTCCCTTAGGAACTGGTTAAAGGGATCTTACCTTATGCCAGATTGCCCCAGCCACAGGCAGACCCTGAGATAAGAGTTTGAGCAAGAAGAATTATAGGAAAAAAACACAAACCTGATAATTTAACTATTTAATTAAAAATAAAACAGGCTGCTAAATGTAAAGCCAAAAGTCCTTATGGTAAAATCTAAGGGCATTCATGATTCTAGCAAGATCTTTGTTAATTCATTGAGTTTATAATCAGAATCACGGCTCTTAATAATCCAGCCAACTCTCACTCAGAAGAAAAGATCTCAAGTTGCCAAACCAAGCTGTTTCAGCTAAATGGAGGACTCATCTGATAGCTCTAGGCATAATTCATTAAGGAAAGAAATAGTTACCTTTATTCTATATACACAAAAATGTGTCTTCAGTAACACTTCAATGGTAGGTTTTTCTACCTTCACCATATTTTAATGAGATTTGGATGAAAATCTCTTTAGTTTTCCACAGTTAAGCTTTTTTTAATAATGAAGATTGATGAAATTTTCAATCCCACAGGAAAACTCAGTGGAGAAAGAGGCATTAATTTGGTCACCAGGGTATAAATGGAAAAGAAACATAAAGCTAAATTTACTATACTGGAAAAATATTAAATGAATATTTATGGAACATTAACCAAGTGTGTGATATGAGAAATACAGGAAAGGTATTGGGGCATGGTAAGAAGGCTTAACAGAGAAGGAGTTCTCAGTTTGAACAGATGAGAACTAAACAGACATTGTTTCTTCTCAAAGTCTCTTGCTGAATCATATTGGAACCTGTGTATACTGTAATGTTCCCTAATATATATTTAGGACAATAATCTTAAATTGAATAAGTAACCCATAGTCATAACTTTAAACACTATTTCCCCAAGGATACCTTTCTGACTGTATAGCCTGTTTTTCAGAGCATCTTAGAGGTTTTTATTCATAGATCATTCAATATGCTTATTGGTTTAAGTTCTGTCTTCTTCACTGGAATGCAGGTTCTCGAGCACAAGGACCACATCTACGTTGTTTGCTGTCATAGTCTTACTACCAACTGTGTGATGATGCATCGTGAGGGCTCAATAGATATTTGTTGAATAAATTAATACTCAAACATGGCAGAACAAGGATTGATCTCAGAGAGGATCTTCCATCCTCATGCTCTTTCTATGCAGACATTTAGCAGGTTAACAGGTAAAGGTAGTATAAGACATACCTATAAAATTGGTGCTTAATTATGTATTGATTGGCAATGTTAAAATGAACAAACATCCACTAAGCACTCTGACCAAATCTATAGGCCTTTTTGTCATTAAATAATGTTTTTCATATTTCATGGACTTTGAGGGTAGAGGAAGTTCCAAAGCTGGAAATTCAGTCGTGTGGGAAATTTGGGACATGAACTTCTCAATGATGAAGTTCACACAAACTAAGTTTAGAGACTGTTATCTAAAATCTTTAACTCTACCCTTTATTCATTAATCTCTGGCTTTGCCCATGAATAAAATTTATTTCCATTATGATTTTTAGTATTTGGCTTGATCTTTATATTATTCTCTCCCTCGCTCTGAAATCTGCCACAATTCCGGATTGTGTTTGTAGAAAACATGTGGCCAAAAAAAAAAAAAAAAAAAAATTGAACTGGACTGGGTCACATACCCATGTGCTAGAAAGGGGATGACAAAAAAAATTTTTTGAAAAACTGGTATTTTTAACTCATATTCGTATTCACATTCTTTTCTTTTGGATTCTGTCGTCTATCAGAGAACAGCTGGAGAACACACAGGAGGTGTCTCCCACAAGACCTCCTATTCAGTGTAATAGACCAACTTGAGGTTTATATTAAAAGGTTTGATTTTAGAGTTTGTTTTCATAAGAGTTGAAAGGAGAATTGATAATTTAAATAATTTAGTAGCTAAAACAGCAGCATCATAAACACCGTCTCTGAAAATACCTTTCTTTAGCATGCCTTAATTTTTTTCTAAATAGTAGTGTGTTAATTTCATTGCTCTTACTTTCAGCAGATAGAGATCTAAAAGCTGCTGTGCCGCATAAGAGAAAAGACTAAAAATCAGCTAGGTAAGAAAAATGCTATATTCTCTCACTTTCCTACCTCCACCTAGTGGGATTCCTGGAATTTTCTGAATGCACAATATACTTGTAACCTTCTACCTTTGCTCCCCTCAATCTATTAAAATCTTTATTCCATCATGGGAGAAAAATCATCAGAACTGGATCTGGAGGTCTTTAATGATTCCCATTCCCTTCATCATCCTTTTTCTTAGCACTTATTACCTTAACTAGTATCATTATAGTTGCAATCCTAATTTCTTTAGTCTGTGCTCTCTAGGATTCTAAAATATAATATCTTACTTAATTTAATGGCCTTCTAATCACTGTATAGTCAATGCTTAAATTAGATGCTCCCTCTTCCTTTGTAATATCCTTTGTAATATTACAAACGGATTCTACTTGCTGATAAGAATAGCCATTTCCCTACCCCTACCCCTTGAAACAGAACTGATTGTGGCTTACCAAAATAAAAGTCATAATGTGTTATTTTTGAATCCAGACTTTAAGTGACCTTGTATGCTTTTGCTTTCTCTCAGATTAGCTTGGGTATTTTCATAGTATAGCCAAAGATAAAGAGATGGGAAAGAAAGTGAGATCACGCTGGGAAGAACTGAGACTACTCTAGACAAGCTGAAAGCTGGTTGACCCCAAAGCAAATGGAATAGCCAAGTTAAGATTAACAGAGTTAGTTGCCTGCTTGAGTCACAACTGACCGTATTTTCACTTATGAGAAATATAATCTATGAGAAAATAATACTCATCTGACTTACAAATACATAAACAATGTAAAACGTTATACTTTTAGGCTACAGTGTTTTGGGGTGGTTTGTTGCACAGATGTAAACTACTGATACCATGTTCAAGAACTGATTATCTTGAAACTCACTCTCTCTCTTTTTTTCCGTTTTATTTAGTTGCTCATTTTGGTTGTTCTCCTTGGCCTCAGGTTGTGAACCTGGGTCACAAATCTGGGTCCTTGGTTGTATATAGACTGCACCCAGTGGATTTAACTGTTAATCCCCCAGGGTGCACCTTGAATCACTTTTGTGATTAAACAAGTATTTCTATCCTTGTCCCAGAAGAGTCTAATTAATACATAGTCCAAATTGTTCAGGGCAAAATTACCATAGATAGTGAACAATCTAACACAAAAGGAGAAATAAGTTAGAGGGAAGGTACCACTTCTACGTTTTTTTTTAAGGAATGAAGGCAGGTAGGAAGAGAGAGGCAGAAGAAGCAGTTTATTTTTATCTATTGATCACATTGGTTGTTCCCTTGGCCCCGGGTTTTGAACTCAGGACCTTGGGATGTATGTGGGACTGCTCCCAGGGTGTATTAGACCACTAGACCAACAGGATGTGCTCTCCACTTACTTTTTAAGTATCTCTAAAGTATGCTAGCTGTGAAACCAAGCTGAAAAAGTTCAAGTACAAAATCATTTAGTACTAAGTAGTTTTTATTCTCTAATAAAAGATTTTGATGTGCCTAGAGAGAGGGTAGTAATAATGTTCAAAAGTCAAACTTGTTCAAAACTCCTTTCAAGCACTCTTATTGTTATGATAATTAAACTAATTCATAAATAAAATACCAAATTGAGATATATTTGGCAAATGTAGTCTATTTAGGAACACTTAAGCTCATAACTCCTCTTAGTTGGCAGAGTTCTTATTACTGTGTGATTTCTCTGCCAGGTCACAGGACTTATTTTCATGTTAAAGCAACATGCATTTGCCAAGAATCCTGATTTAAGTGTTTTCATAAAATAAAAGAAATAATCCCAGACTCTCAGCACTCTGCAGACAGGGATCATCGGGAGTCCAGTGCTTCCTCATTCAGAATTTCAGAGGTTGCATAACCGGGGTCAGACTGCTAACCTGAACTGGGACTGAAGATGATAAACTTAAGACTCCAATGTTTGAAACCAGGTAATGAAGAAAACATTATTCTAGTTTTATCAGAATCCTAACAGATTTATAAGATTGCATTGTATTTGCTCTTCTGTACCTGGCAAAGTCAACTTTGTGTAGCTAAAATTAAGATGAGCCAAAGAGAAACTCAGGGAAGGGGCTGAGAATTGATTTTATGGCCAATTGTTTTACTGCAACAGCAAGGTAGATGAAAGGTTTAAACAAGCAGATTGCCCTATTCAGAACTGAAGGAAAGTGGCAAGCATGCAGTGTTTCCTACTCAATGCTCTATTGTGGGTTCAGAAAAGAAATCTGTTTGGAGGTTAAGAACTGGGAAGTAATTGTAGAGATGCTTACAGTTGGATGTGATAATACTGCAATATTTTTTGATATGAACACTTTCATCCTAAAAATAAATGCTGTGATAGATTTTAAAGTCTATTTTTCAGTTGCTGAATATTTGAGTTTTCATGTTTTTGCTATTATGGCTAATGTATGAGGATTTGTGCAAAAGTTTCTGTGGGGACATATGTTTTTTTTTTTTTTCTCTTGGTTTTATATCTAGGGATGAAATTGCTATATCATAAGGTAATTCATTAATTATCATTTTAAGTAACTGTCAAATGTTTTCCAAATTGCTGCACCATTCTATATTACCTTGAGTAATAAACCAGGGTTGCAATTCTGCATTCATCAGCACTTGTTATTGTCTGTTTTAGCCATTCTGGCACTTACAAATTCATATCTTATTGTGGTTTTTATTTGCATTTTCCTAATAACTAAAAGATGTAGATTATCTTTACATATGCTTTTGGCCATTTTTTAAATCTTCTTTGGAAATGTATTTTCAAACCTTGTATTTATTGTGAATTTAGGTTTCAAAAATTATTGAGTTTGTAAGAGTTCTTAAAAAATGTATTCTGGATATGTCTCTTCCCATTCTGAATATTGTCTTTTAATTTTCTTGATAGTATTGTTTGTAGCACAAAGCTTCATTTTGATAAAGTTTAGTTTGTTTTTTATTTTGTTTATTGTGTTTATGCTATCATTTTTAGCTTCTTGGTATAATATCTAACACTGCCTAATCCAACGTCACATAGCTTTACTTTTTTTTCTTCTAGGATTCCTTTTTTAGCATTTATATTTGGTTTGTTAATTTTGATTTTATGTGTATGAGATAAGCATTCGAATTTCTTCTTTTGATTTTATATATATGAAAAGAACATAAATCATTCAATTGTTTTTGCTACTCTAAGAAAATCAATTGATCTTAAGTGTAAGAGTTTACTTTTAATTCAGAGTTAAATATTTATTCTTATTCCAGTATCACACTGTATTGATTATTATAGATTTATAGTAAGTTTCAAATTTGGGGCGTGTGAACACTCCATCTTTGTCTTTTTAAAGATTATTTGTCTATCTGGAACCCTTGCATTTACCTGGGAATTTTAGGATTGACTTGCCAATTTCTACTAAAAAAGCCCAGTTGAGATTTTGATAAGGATCGTATTGAACCTGTTGATCAAATTGAGGATGCTGCCATCTTAATAATAATCTTTCCAATCCATAAAATGGGATGTCTACAGCTATTTAAATCTTAAATCTTTAAAAATGTTTTATAATTTATGGTGTATTATCTCCTTTTTGAGGATCTACTATATCTCTTCATTTTGAGGAACTACTATACTCTTCTGGGTTTAGAGGATAGAGGTTGTCCCTCTGTCTCACTGTTTTAATGATAGACATTTCTCCAATTCATAAGGAACTGATAGCTATTTAAGTTTTGGAGACTCCCTCATATCTACCTCATTACAATTCTGCCAAAGCTAGGCATAACTTTGTCATTCCCACAGACTCATTGAAGCTATAGATTCCTATTATAGGGTGTGGTCAGTCAAATAGCGATCAAAATTTCAGTTAATAACTCAAGTTTGTAATTAAAATATAATCTTAAGGAAAGTTAATCTTCATTTATTTCATTTTAACTTCTGCAACTAAGATCGTTTTCATAGTTGATCCTCCTAACTCACTTGTGACTAAGAGGTCAATTGGCATCTGTATAGACACTAAGTGTGGGATGAAACTTCTACATTGTAACAAGTAGTTATGTAGGAACAAACCATCTTCAAAGACTAGATCTAGTGAAGGTAGAATTTTTCCAAGAGAAGCTCTGTTTAACACTCACATGTGGAGAGATTATGGAAGAAAGTGAGTGATCTCTGGTGATGATGGATGTTTGGAAAGCAGAAAAAGATGGCAAAACGACTTTCCTTTTCTGACACTTCTGGATACTGGTAGGAGAGCAGTTTGATCTTGGGAGGCAGTATGATTTTGTAGAATGTGTGAGGCTTTTATCATCATGGGATCAAATCCTGAGTCTAAGAACCTGCATGACCTTGGACAATGTTACTTATTTTCATTGCCACTTCAGTTTCCTTAAATTGGTTACATATTTAACTTATACCCCCAAATAAATGCTGATATATTTACTGAGGTCTCCACCAGGGTTAAGTTGTTGTGAGGATTATATTGGAGTCCTCAAGAAAAACAGCAGAGGTTTTCTAATTGTTATTCATATTTGAGGGGGAGAGATAGGTTTAAGAGAAGGAGGAGAGGTCAATCACCGGAAAATTCAGGGATTGGTTAGGATGTGTGAAGATTCACAGAAAGCACTTCTGTAGGTGGTAGTGAATTGATTAACATTTGTGAAGAAAAAGGAGAATGAACTGTTTAATTTTCTCTTCATTTTTTACATTATTGATAAAATTCTGAGTTTCTGCTTCAGCTGTCATGTGAGAGTAACTAGAACTGGGTATGAATGATGGTGGTGGCATCTCATAATGTGACGGCAATAGATAAGAGCGACAGCATTTCAGAATGGCTGGGAGCAAAGGCACTAGATTTCCCCTACTGGGGTATCACTAATAGCTTTCTAAGTCATTTTGGAGAAATCACTATCTAATAGCAGATATAGAATATCCAGCCTCAAGAAGGCACATTAAAAGTCTGCTTACAATGGCGAGGACAGGCAATCAGAACTGGCTCTTCTGATGATACATATGCAGATATTTATGTGTCTGTATATTTATATGTATACATATATGTGCATGCATTAATATACATATGTCGAAGATGTGTATGTGACCAATGTAATGGCATTTAATTTGATCAAATGAAATATAACCTGTTGTATCCAATATTAGGAATATATGCATAGATCTATATAGATAAATGTGTATACACACCCACACTCTTATGTGTGTATATGTTAGTATCTGACATAGTAAATATTCACTAGGCAAGTGTTATGAAGCTATGATTTTCCAGAAATTGAAATCAATATTTCATGTTTTTTTTTCAAAACTAAATTTAATATGCAGCAAAATCTAACCAAATTTGGATTGGTCAAACATATTGTCCATGGCATTTCAGATTGATGAAACTTTATTGCAGCCATTCTTGAACTGGGGGAAAGATCTCATTCTGTTTTTGCAGTAGGAAACAGTGAGAGGGTCAATATGTCCTACTACACCCATGTAGACCTGGGGATGGCTCAGGACAAAGTTACAATGTACAATACAATTATGTTGATTATAAGATTAGCTCACACATTATTCACAAACTATCAGTGCTAAAGAACATGGAATTCTGCAAGACAAAGACATGTTAACATTAAATCATGGAAAATGTTCTTAATAGTGGCACTGTATAATTCTATTGTGCTTCTTAAAATACCTACATCACTGTGATTGGCATCACAAGGAACCAGAAACTTCTATAAACTTAGAATGCTATGCTCTTAGAATAGCATATGATTGAATATTGCATCTACATAAAATATTATCTATGTCATTTAAAATTTTTTTATTCATGGAACAATCTGTATTCAGAAAATCTCTATCAACTTTAAAATAAAAAAAAGAAAAACCATGGGATTATTTACCAGGGTCGTTTGGTGCATTTCTAATGGACTTGGAAGGCCTGCTCATGATGAGATGTCCATTACAGTCCAGGAAGTTCCTTTTCTAGAGACCTTTATAGATCTGTGCAATCCCCTTTAAATTGCATATTTTCATATTTTGATGAAAACTAGACATGCTTATTTTATTTTTCATCCTTTCCTAAGCTTAGGCATAAAAAATTACCCATAGTTCTATCTCTTAAATATATTTTTGGTATGCAGAAAATCACCTTTAAAATAATTAGACCTCTACCAGATCAAATGATCATCCAATTTTTACAATAGTGTTTCGTAAACTGACTGTTATCTCTAATATAGAGAGTCCATTTTCTGCAGCAAATGACAAGTCAGTAGAGATGACAGGAGCCCAATTTTTATCATAAAAATGGCTCAGGTCATAGTATGTATTATTAGTGAGATCATTGTAGAGTCATTTGGATTTTCAAAACTGTGATTGTTAAATACAAAATGTTAAAATAAGAGCCATTATTTCAGCACCTGAAATTGCAGTTGGAAAAGTATATACTGCATCAATGAGTTCAGATATTAGGAGGGAAAATCCAAGAAAATGCATCTATATGGTTGGGGCTTGTGTCAGTTTGGGTTCTGTATGTGTAAGAGGTTATTGGGGAAAACACCTGTGAAGAATAAAGGAGAGGAAACAGAAGTGGGAGAGAAACTCTTCAGACTATGATTCAGGTCTGATGGCTATAAAAGGAGAGAGGGAAAGAAAATGACTAGGAGAGGAAGAGGTTTAGACAGAATTGCTCCTTGGTGAAAGCCTTGGCCAGGCTGCAACAGACTTAAGATGCACTATAAGTTCTTTGGGTTGAAATATGTGAATTTTTAGAATTTTGCTAGGCTGAAAAAAATCAGTGTCAAAGTTCTAAATAAAGTCTTTCACTGTATTTTTTTTTAAATCTTAAGTATTTCAGATATAATATACATTTATGAACAGCAACAAATGACTGGAACCATCCAAGATGGGAGCCAGACGGAAGTAATAGTATAAGCACACACAGAAGCTGATTCCCATGTTATGTGCATGTCTGCTTTGTACACAAGTGCATCTTCACTAAACCTAACCTCTTGTTTCCTATCCTTGGACCCCTGATGTCACCCTATGGGCTGCCTGGAGGCACCAGTTTGAACTCTCAGAAGTTTCCACACTTGCAAGCACAACTAGAAGTGCACGAAACTTAAAGCCTTGAGCAATGAAGTAAAGAACTTGATGGTTAGATGCCACACCCTTTGTGTACTTGGTAAATAGTTCGGCAAGTTACATGGGTTCAAGCTCCAGTTGTCTATTGTGGCCGATTAGAAACATCCTTCTTCTTGCCTTATTTCACTTCCATCTTTCATTCTTCTGTCCTAAATCCTGCTTGTGGGAATGTATTCCCTGGTTAATATCCTGTACTGAGTTTCTTTCAGGACAGCTCAGACCAATACTTACGGCAAAGACAGTCTCATTTAACTGTGATTTTTATGCCTATGATTATGCCATTACTAGAGCAATTTTTATAGACACAGGTGGATATTTAGAAAAATGGGAAAATATCACCTTAAACATATTGGGGCAAACCTATTTGATAAATATATCTTTATCACTGACTGACTTATTCTAAGGTTTCAGTATACTCTGACTTTCTGGGACTTGGTAGGATTGTGCTTTTCAGTGATCTTTGAAATTAGGCATGGCCATGAGATTTACATTAGCTAATGAATTCTGAGTGGAGATCAGAAGGATAAGGCACATGTTTTATTAGTGAAGGCATTGTTTTCCGTATTTCTTCCTTCTTGCCATGGTACTTAACAAAATATTGAAAATATTTTTTCATTAGACTGGATGTTCCAGTGACAATGATGACCAGATCCTGCCGGTTGCTTTGCTATGTGCTGTTAGCAAGAAATCAACTCTGTCATCTTAAACTATTGAGATTTTCCGGTTGTTTGTTGGAGATTTGAAATCAGGATCAGCTGTGTCATCATGCAGTGTCACAGTACATGTGTGTACTCACACCTGCACTACATACTGCAGGGATAAACGCAAAACTATGAAAATAAAAACCATCACGTATAGCCATGAAATGAGCTTCTCAATTGTAAAACAGAGGTCGCAGTAACTAAGTTTAAGTCATATACCAGGTTATTGAAGATCTACAGTTAGTAAAGGGAAAAGTCAGGATACAAGCTCAGAACCCTATTTCTAACACCTCGACCAGAGTTTCTTGGGATAGATGTAGATTATTGGTGATCCCTGAGGAACTGACAGGTAGTCCACAGGGGAGGTTTGTATTTTAAATTATTTCTCTCATGTTTGTCACATCGTTTATATCTAAAAATATTCACTATAACCAATTGCATAAATTATATAAAATGTGTTCCATTAACATACACAACTGATATTAACTAATACATTCCAAATGTGGCAAGATGGACTTCATTTTTAAAAATTAATTTAATATTTATTAAGGTAACTTTGATTTACAAATAATATAAACCAATATGTGTAGCTTTCCCATTTCTCAGATACATGATAACACACTGTGTCCACCACCAAATTACCAAAAGTCCTTCACCACTGTCCAAGGGACCCCTCCAACACTTGCCATCCTCACCATTCCCTGCTGGTAACTTTAGTTTTATTGCTAATGTTCAAGGGTTGGTGTTATTATTTGCTTTGTTTCTTTATATTCCACATATGAGTACGATCATCTGATATTTATCTTTCTTCTTTTGACTTATTTCATTTAGCATAATCCCCTCTAGATCCATCCATGTTGATTCAAATGACTGGATTTCATCTCTCCTAAGGGCTGTGTAGTGTTCACTGTGTATGTACCCCATCCTCTTTATCTATTCATCTGATGCTGGGCACTTAGGTTGTTCCCAGTTCTTACCTATTGTGACTAGGCTTCAACAAACATGGGGATCATGTATCTCTGAAAAATAGTGTTTTTATGTGTTTTATGTAAATATCCAGAAATGGGATGATAGGATCATACAGGATTTCCATTTTCAATTTTTTGAGGACTCTCCATACTACTTTCCATAAAGGTTGCACCAATTTGCTCTTGTACCAACAGTGTAAAAGTGTTCCCTTTTTTCCTGCTGCTTCTCTAGCATTTGTCGTTTCTGGAGTTTTGAATAATAGCCAGTCTCACAGGTGTGAGGTGATATCTCATTGATGTCTTGATTCGCATTTTCCTAATAACAAGTGAGGAAGAACATATTTTCATGTCTGTTGGCCCTCTGTATGTCTTCTTTGGAAAAGACGGATTTCATTTAAGAACACAATTACAAAGAACATATGATATCTGTGACAATAATTTTACTGTTATATCTATAATTGATTAAATTTCTCAGTTTCACAGTAGTGCAGAAATAGTCCATAAAGAAACGAAAAGAAATGAAGTAGTTTTAAAATATGAATAGTTACTGTAACTCAGAATAATTCTAAATGTGTAAATACTATATAGTGAATTAAAAAAAATTAGTATCTGGCTGCTGAAATAAGTGATTTAAATAGTGATATTTCCCAAAAGCACCCAAGGAAAGATAAGGAAGAATCAGAATATTGACTTTATACATGGAACCACAGTACAATCTGTTGAAATTGCCATGAAATCCTTAAAAGTTTTTATTTGCTTTTTAAAACATAGCACAATAGCAAACCAGCAAACATTGTTTTGTTCTTCAGGAAGCAAGCAAAAGGTTTTCTAGTCCAAAATTGATGGTCACTAAGACAAAAAGAGACCAAAATATCAGAAGCATCAGTCAAAGCTATAAAACTTAGAGAAAATACAAATGCAATACTCTCGATTGCTAAGAAGCTTGTAAAACCAAGCATAAGGTTGACAAATAAAGCACATCCAGAAAGGACAAGCTATAGGCACACTTTCTTTATTAAAAAGACATTTTGGGCATTGCCTTATATCAATGGCATACAATGAGGAAAAGCAATTACTGTCACTTATGTGCTGGCAGATAATTTGCTTTTATAGTTGTATGGAACCAATTCCAGCATATGTGTAGCACAGGAGGAAGAAATGCCAGGCACGCTTTGTGTCTCATTTATCACTAAAAACTCATTTTGTGAGCTGTATTATCAAGGAGAAATCTTTTCAATAATAACTAAGTGAAAAAAAAAGAAGCCTTGGCATTACTATTGTCAGAACACCAGTTATGAGTACAGCAAAGAACATTGCTACATGAATGAATTTGCACTTGAATCAGATCCCCACACTACTTTATTTGTAGGTAACAGTTGTGGGTCAATGTGTTGTGTGAAAGATATTTTCTGTTTACTTCAACAGAAAAATGCTCTACCATTTGGAAACAGGTCCCAACAAAAATCAGATGGCACACACAAAATAAGATGTTTCAAGGAAGGTTGATTTTCAAAAAGGAACTGTCTGTAGATAGGTAGATACTGTAAATATGGAATCACAAAGGATGTGTACCAAATAAGGGTGTAGTAGGGCCAACTCAATACAATGTCTTTGCCCCTTTGTGTAGATCCAGCAGACTTCATATAATGACTATGTAAATACTGTTGCACAGAGTGAAAGGATGTGCTGGGGTTTCTCTATCAGATTTCTCTTCAGTAAAGTCTCACATCATCTCTACCTCACTGATTCCAGCAATATCTGTAGCTAAGCGTTTTACAATGACTCTGATCTTTGTAGCAAGATCACCACTCCCCAGGGTTGCCCAGTTGAGTCTTTTGCTTCCTGCCTGGCTCTTCTGACGTCATCCCTGTGGAAACCTGTGAGAGTCCATTAACATGCACATACTCAACTCAGAAGTATAAGGAGTCGATCGATGCCTTAAGGAACTAGCCTCAGCTAAATGCGAGATGGAAGTCAAAGCTTTCATTCCTTGACTCCACAGACTCCTCAGAATGTGCCCACAACTTTTAACCTCAGCCACCTACAGCTATAAGTATAGTCAAGAATGGGTTGTTGCATGGGCTCCACAGCCCCTCCTCTATTTCAGTATCAACATTGGCATAAAGGTGAGCAGCAGCTTCAGCAAGAAAGGAACACACTCCCTGATACCCAGGCCACTAGGGGTTCAATTTCAGGCAACCGCTATCTTTGGAAAGGAGCACCTGTCATGATCCTAGTACTGATCTTCACATATAAAGTTGGGGTAGTGTGAGGGGCTCTGAATTCAGCTGCCATGATCTCAGCATGTATCCAGGTTGAGCTGAGTAATTTAATATATAATGTGACTGTAAAGTACACCATCCAGGTAACATTCATTTATCCTCCACAGTCCACAAAATCATCATTTATCATCCTCAGATTCTCCAGAAAAGCAATACCTCATTCAAAACTATGCCTGAATTCATTGCTACAAGTCAGAAGAGGAGTTAGTATCCTAAAGTTTCTTGGAGTTGTGCTAACAAACTCTTACCAGCTCTAAAGTTCATCTTGATGATGATTTTTCCTTTTTTTTTCAAGCAGCCTATAGAAAACTGTGTGTTTATCTTAAACAGTGAAGTTTGAGTGTTGATAATTTTCCCATCAAGACTTTTGGTTCTGGAAAAATCTTTTAAAATGTTTTTGATAACTTCCTCTTCCTTTGCTGATCTTTTTCTGAAACTCTTTTTATCTAGAGGAATAATCATAAGGATTCAGCACCCATGTTTCATCTTATCGTATGTTTTTCATGTTTTAGATGTAGATACTGGGAGACTTTTTAAAAATGCAATTTTAAAAGATAACATCTTTAAACTAGCTTTATTTGGTGGGCATATTTTAGGAGAGAAATAAAAGGACTTTGAAAGATCCAATATTTGGTTCATTTTAGGCATTTCTTATTACAAACATGGCTGGTTTTGTTTGTTTGTTGCTTGCTTTTCATTTGATAGTCTTAATAGGTGCATTTAATCCACTCATTTTTGTTATGACTATTGGCATATTTTGATATTTCTAAAAACTTCTCTTTATTATGTTTTTTTTTCTTTTTTCTTGTCTTTCTTGGTTTGATAAAATCTGTGGTTCCCCCTCAAATATTTAAATTTTAAACAGACATTAAAATAATATTTACAATAAAATATGTAGTTACAGTGAAATATTGGTGTTTTGGTGTTTTCTCCCTAGGAGGAGACAAAAGATAGTGAAGTCATCTATTCTGTCTCTTCTATTAATGTTTATAAGCTTAATTCTACCTTTCAAATAAGTATTTCAGTCATCAGTTTTATTTGCCAATATTTTATTTAGTTTTTGTTGTCATTTATTTAGCATTCCATTCTTTCTGGGCTTCTGGCTGTAGCAATTATTTAATAGATCTTAAAATTCATTAGTCCTTGTTGAAAGAACTTAGTCCTCTCACATCTAAAAATGCCTGTAATTCCCTTAATCTTGAAGAGTAATTTAAGTCAAAAAATTTGTACATTTTGTAGTTCCTTCAGAATTTTGAGGACATTATTCTATTTTATTCTGTAATTTATCTTGAGATTCTCCTGTCAATCTGAGATAAATGAGATAGAATATGTATGCAAGGGTAGCAGGTCAACTAAAATAATCTATACACTATCATAAAGTCTGTATTTGCTTTCTAGATGTGAATTTATTTTTATTAATTATACTTAGACCTTGGTTCTTTTTCTAGAAATGAAGAAAAACTGGTCTTCAGATTGAAAGTGCATATCATTATTTTTTAATATTGTTTAAATTCTCATCTCCTGAAATGTCAGTTAGATATTTGTTGGGACTATTTTATGCTCCCATTACATTTTCATGTATTTTCTGCATGATTTCTGGGTTGCTCTCTGGGTGAATTTCTTGGGATTAATTGTTTGCCCAACTATTCTGCATCTGGAGTTCACCCCTTTAAATGTATGGCTTTGATATAGACCCAGAGACCTGTCAAGGCCATTTCTCATATAAAACAAATTAATAAAAGCTCCCTACTCAGCCAAAAAAAAATCCTCCAACTTATGTTGTATTGTAACTTTAAATTGTATGACTCATAAGAATTTTGATCAGTGTTTACTTGAAATATTTTCCTATAGATGTAATTTCATTGCTAAAATATGCCTAAGCATTGGGTTTTTTACTTTTACTTTGAATTTGGAAAAAACTTTTAATCCTTACATAAAATTTTTACCTCAGTATAGTTTTATTCATTTATATTATTTTGTTGCTGCTCTTATTGTTTCATTATTATTCCTTGAGATCTGTAATTATAGAAATGGAGACCGAAAAAAAAAATATTATCTAATCTTTCACCTCAGCTTGACATTTGCTTTGACTGCATTCAAGGAGTGCTTATCAGTGTGTCTTCTATATCACTGATTTTATTATCTGCAGTTTGAATTCTATTCTCCTCTCCCAGTACAGGTTCATATTATGATTCTACAATTTTAGTTTTTTTCTCGATTCTTTTTCTCATCTCATCTATTGCATTTCTTATAACTTTTTGAGTCAATTCCTTAGGGATTACATTTTTTTCCATGCATTTTAGTGAGAATGGAAAGCCATTAAAAATAATTTCCTAAGTTTTCTAGAAAGTAATTTTTAAAAAGTTTGCTCCTCTTGAGTTTTTAATGACACGTATTTTTACAGTATGCTTTTAACTAGGTAGAAGAAAATCAATATGAAATATTTCCTCACTAAAGATGTGCTTAAAATGTGTCATAGATTGCACTCAGCTCTGCCTCCCCTTGTCAGATTTACAGCTAGAAGGGAAATAATTTTATATAGATCTCTACCCAATTATCAGCATTTCAGTTTTTTTGTCTTTACCTCTGTTTAGAATCACTAGAAATATCTTAATATATCTTCACCACATAGTTTAGAATATTATACATTCAGAACAATCTTTTTTTTTTTTTTACCAGAACACTGTGACCAAGAGAAGTGAAGAACACAGCTGGTGGCAGGTGATAGAAGTATAGTTTTGTAATTGACTTCCAAAATGCCCATTTAATTTTCATTTTTCTTGAAGTTACAGTTTTGAATATTTGTAGAAAACTTTGCTGATGGGGGCTCTAGAGGGACACAGTAATTTACCTGTAGGTAATGATTTTTGAGTCAAAGATTTGGATGCAAATAATCTTGTTATATAAATCTTTTACTTATAATCTAAGGGACACACTGTGAGGGATTACTGACATCTGTATCTATTTCCATGTTGGTGGACTCCCTCTTTGAGTAGACTCTGTGCCTTTCCAGAATTTCTGTTGCAAAGTTGAGAAGAAATGTGCCAGAGACCATGTCTAAAAACCTGCTTGTTCTTTATTCTTTTCCTACTATGGAACTTTCCCCTGTTGCTCAAATTATTCTTGCCATTCTGATGATCACTTCTCTTCTCCAGTGATTATATTTCTCTCTCTCTTCAATGGGCAAACATCCTATCCTTGTGTTCAGTATATCACATAATGGAGGAAGAGTAGGCAAGGGGAATCTTTCAATATTAGTTTTGTATTGAAGCTTATGTTCTGGTGTAATTTGCCTAAAGCTCACTTGAAAGCATGAGATATTTTTTATAGTATTATTGTCATTTGATCCATGCAGAAAAGTTCTTGTCCATCTTCAATACCTATTATAGATATCTTTTCTATAATAGTCTCTGAACTCCACACAGATAGATGTTGAATGTTGCATGGCCCTTTGCACTTCTTTCACAGTGTTTATACCATCCATTACTCTTTGGAACAGGGACTGGATCTTTGACTTTATCAGTCTGCATAATGCCTTATAAGAACTGTCTGATATCAAATAGAATGTCATAAATGTTACTCAGTAATTTTGGTCTTTGGGTCCCAGTGCACATTGGACATTTCCAGAGTTTCACTACAAAGCGAAAACTCGGGAACTGTGAAACCACATAACCCAAAGCCTTGCATTCTGTGACTATAGTGTCTTCTTCCTCTCTAAATGCTTTACTGCTTCAGAATTAAAAATTAATTTGTTTCTCTTTTATTGGTCTATAAAATCTATTACTGAAGTATTGTTTTCAGCAAATGTAAAATTTTACGATCTTGTAGTCCATGGGAAGCTTCAGAAAGTAAGATCCAGAAACTCTGGATTTCTGTATAAATTTCCAATGCTTTTCTGTATTTAGTAGCTAAAATAAAGGCTAAATTGCCATGCTTTTCATAGTTGTCATCGGACAGAAGAGATACATAAACAGCTTGTCAAATACAGTATTGGAGATTACTTAGAGTGTTTAGCAAGTACTAGGCAGCAAAAGATATATAGTTAACTCTCAAAATTAAAGAGCATTCTTTTATCAAATACTTCAACTACAGTTTGGTTTTGTAAAACATTCCAGGATTTGGTGAATGGAGTTAATAGCATAGATCTCATAGAATCAGCCCTGGAGTAGTCACAGAGATCGCTCTTCCTTCTAGTAAGAGCAAAGTTGTTTGACAAGATACGTGTGAACTAAGTTTAGAAAGATGACTGTGGAAGCAACTTGGAAGCTGGAGATGAGATGCTAACAGATCAGTCTGAAGACTATTGTAATGGTCCAAAAGATTACAGCCTAAGCAGAATTCATCACAATGAGAATGGATGTTGAAGAATAAATGTCATGGAAAGATTATGTCATCTACAACATTGCTTTCCTTCTTTGTCTCACCTATGTATTTACCTTTCAGAGGTGATTGCCTGCAAATTTTATAGTTTGAGAAATTAAGGCAACAATATAGTTAACTCAAAGAAGCTCAAGAAGAATAGGCTGCTTTCCTGATTTGTTTATATATAAACAATAAAGATGCCTATTTCCCTATTTGGGACTTTTTGATTATCAATGGTTGAATGAAACAGAAGAAAGGTGGAGAGCTTAACATTTTGTGGGTTTGGGTTAGTGTAATTTAGGCCTGGAAGTTTTGGAGTTAGTTGATTCTCAATACAGTATATAACTTGGTTACAGGAAAATTACTGCCCCCGGATTTAGAACAAATTAAGTTTGACCAAAAAGAAAGTCCATAATTCTGTTAGAAAGTAATTGTTGTGCTACTAAGCTCACTGTTGGATTGGAGGCGTATTGATGAACTGTGAAAATGATGAAATGGAATACATGCTCGAGGCTGCGTAGAGTTCTTGGTAAGCTGTACAAAGAATACCACTGCAGACTTGCTAGTAATTTCAGAGAAAGTGGTACTGACCCTCGAAGGTCAATAATGAGACCAGGTTTCATTAAGCAGAGAAAGAACTTTATTGCCTGACTGGCAATAGAAAAAGGGGAGCTAGCATTCCAAAGAACCTTCTGAGTCGAGGTGAAAGGAGCTTATTTAAAGGAGGTAAAGAGATGTTAACATGACAGGTATGATGTGGATGGTGGCTGCTAGGGTCATGCCTATGCAGTTGCTTTTCACGCTTCTTTGCAGCACGTGGCATGTTCAGAAAGTGAGAATTTAAAGATGCTAATGAGCCCTAGTTGACTTTCATGCTTCTCCAAGCGAATGGGAGTGTTCTCCACACTGGTTGATACTGGTTCTCTTCCGGGCAGGAAACTGAGGTCAGTGTAGCCTGGAAAAAATGCTTGAAGCAGATTATGATTCAAGATCTGTTACTTCAGGTTCATCTCTGCAAAGTATTCCCTGAAGGTGATGCCTACAAAAATAGATTATTCTGCAAATACAAGATTAATTTGGGAAAGGTTGGACACATGAGAAAGTGATCTCTAAGTCTTTTATTAAAAAAAAAAATTACAATAAGATCAATGGATATGGCCAGTCTATCTAAGGAAGATGATCATAGGCTTTGAATATGAAAGCACCTCTACAGCTCCAAATCTGAGTGTATGTTCAAAGACAGGGACTCAAATATTGGGCCAACCACCAAGGAGGACTGTTCTGAATGGTGGGGAAACAGGAGACTATTCTCAGAGAACTTTACTGAGTCTATGGAAGTAACCCTGTACCTATGTCTAAGGGAGAATTCTGATCTAAAATAACGAATATTTAAGACCCATCACCATTAACCTTTACTTTTCACTTCAGTTTGTAAGCATCTATTTAGCACTCAGTGTCATGAAACAGAAGAACATTTCAGAAATTTAGTCTGATTAATATAGTTAGTCATTCTTATAAACATTTACAAATGTCTGCATTTAGTCTTATGGTTTTTAATTATGTAACAAAAGAGTGAAAAGATCTCACCTTATGAGATGGCCTCTAGAATAAATATGGTAATAGAAAAATGAGTAACAGAAGAGATATAAATTTACCTATTTTGAACAAGTTGGGCTATATTAGGTCTCAGCTAAAACTCCTACTATCTAATTAAGGAGAGGTCCTAATGATTTCCAAACTAAGATTTCTCTGCTGCTCAGGAAAAAGGTAATGATAAAGCAACTGAGAAAATTGTGGCTTCCAAGACACATGCTATGCTCTGTTAGGAGGGAAGATGAGGATTTAACTCACTGTCATGTAAGCCCCAGCGGGACACAGAGGAATTCCATAGGGGTTGGCAGGGAGGCAAAAATGCAGGAGTCTGTGAAAATATGGTAGAAAACCTTTCCTTTGACCCAAGGCAAGTGTTAATCTGCTAGACTAAACCCTGTTTACCTGACCAAGGGCAAGCAAGCATAGCTTCTGCTGATAAGAGCTATCAATAGAGATAAATCTCTATTCCAGGGTATAAAAGAAGCTCCCCTAGACGCCCCCAGTTGCTCGGCTTTGGGTAATGATACTCCTGAGTCAGCACTGGTGCTTTTCATAAAGTACAGTTTTCTTGACCTGACTGAGTGCCTGGTTGTCAGTCTGCTTGTGGTCTGCAGACCTTGTCGTAATAAAAAAAACACTGGAGGGAGCCAAAGCAGGCCTCCTTGTTTTGGTAACTATTGTGGAAAAGAATACAATGTAAATTATGTAGTGTAGGGGATACAATGTAAATTCTGTAGTGTAGGGGAAACACTTTAGTATACTGATGGCTAAGACACTTGGTGAAATTTAGGAGAGTTAAGAGTCGGAAGACCAGGTGTCTCAGGCTCTCTCAAGGGCACATCCTGGCATGATAGCCCTAGGTTACTTTCATGAAGATAGGTGCCCTGGAGGGTGTGAGTAATCAAGGGAAGAAGGTACTTGGTGATCAGTGGAACTGGTTAATGAGTCAGAATGGTTTTGTAACTTAAGCCAGTTTACAAATGTGTCCATTGGATCCTCTGGACAGTAGAAGCAGAGAATAACAGGAATGGAGAAGATGTAATGGGCAGTAATGCCCAGGAGAGGAAAAGAGAGGTGTCTAGTGGGCAGAGGGAGCCATCGTATCATGTATCTCTGACAGTCTCTACCAGCCGAATGTTGAGCTCCTGAGCAGAGGTTGTCCTTTGGAGCGGTCCTGTGTTGGGGAGAATTGGCATGGCTTTTTCACCACAGGTGGGGTTTGGGTCGCTCAAAGAAGCCATGACAAAGTTAGGCAAGTGAGCAAGTAGAGATTTAAAGGGTAAAGGAACAGAGTCAACCAAGGAAAGTCCAGATCTGGCCTGCTGTGTTGGCGGCCTGGGTTTTTAATGGAAAAAACCTGCATGGTGAGGAAGGAGGATGTAGAGAGGGTGGTCAGTTCCTGAGTGGACAAGGTAAAATTGTCCTTTGAAATTATTGGTGGGTTTCGTCGCCGTTCCTTTGTTCCTTTTTGCAGAGAGTCTGTCCTGGTCACGTACTACATGAGGGACATGTCCCACATATCAGATTCATCCATCGACTTTCCTTATCGATCAGGTGGTTGCATTCCTTTGCTGGGTCAGGTAGTGCCAGGGACAATTCACTGTCAGACTTTGATCCTTGGCCTAAACCTTGCGCTTGTGGGGGCCCTGACACTACAGTCTTGCTCAGTCATTGGCTGGGACCATACCTTTAGAAAAGCATCTCAGTGCAAAACTGGAGGCAGATGTGAAGGAGGCTTCCTGCTAGCCACATTTCTTATCTGGGCAGTCATTTCCTGGTGCAAGAGCTGAGAAGAACAGATGTTTTGCCCCTTATGACATAGAGTTACTTCTCCATATTTGGGGAGTAATTTGTCCAGAAATTCATTGAACCACTAAGAGAAAATGTAGATGAGGGTCATTGGGATGTACTATAGCTCCTGCTTCTACCGTCGGTCTCAGAGCTGAAAATGGTACATCTCTGTCCTCTACCAAAAATCTTGAATTCTCTTTCAGCCATCATCTCTGATACCTTTGGTTTTTTGTTTACTGATGTGATCAATATTTTTTTTCTGAAGGACATGTGACCTTGGTAACTATACTCTTCTCAGACTAGGGCTGCTGCATTCATCCATTCACTAATTAGCAAGGCTAGGATTGAATGTGCCTACACCCCTCTATTCATATGTTAAAGTCCTAGCTTCCAATGTGATGGTATTTAGAGGTGAGATCTTTCAGTGGGTAATGAGGTCAGAAGGGAATTCCTCATGATGGGATTAATGCCTTTATAAGAAGAGATATATAAAACTTGTTCTCTCTCTGTCAGGCAAGGACAGGCATAGCAAGAAGGTGGCTCTCTGTAAGCCAGGAAGAAGTGATAGAGGGAGAGTTCAGAATGGGATGCTGCCTATCTGAGTCACACCCTACAGGCCCTTTCCAAAGCACTAGAGACCAGAGCTTATCTCTTTGACAACATGGAACGAGTCCTATAATTTTCAACTAAATGTTTTCCTCAAGACAACAAGGAGCCTGGACTGCCAGAGGCCATTGTATAGACCCAGAGAACTTTCTGAAAAATTTCCTCTCTTGTGCTTTCAAACTTCCTTATGAGTTCTATTCCCTTGCTAATTACAGATAGTAGAAAGGTGGTTTGCCCAGAAGCCCTCACCCAAGAGGAAACTCATAGCCATTGGGATAGCCCTCCCTGCCCAGGAGAATTCTTGTCTCCTGCCTTTTTTCCTTTATATTCCACATGAGTGAAGCCATCTGGTATTATTTTTATTTTGACATTTTGCTTAACATAATCACCTTAAATTCCAAAATTCAGGTGGTTGTAAAAGGCACAACTTTATCTTTTTTTAAAAAATAACCGAATAGCATTTCAATTGTATATATGCACAATTTCTCTATCTAGTTGTGCTGAGAAATAGCAAAAGACCAATGTTATTAATTTTTTCCCAAAGAATACTGTTGGGGACTTGAGCCAGGCCACAAAGCCAGGCTGATGCAATCCAACGGAGAATTGCACTCAGAGGCACCTCAGCCACTTCCCTGTTTGCCTAACGGTCAGCTCCCTATTTCATAAAGCATGAACATTAGCAACCAAGAACATTAGCAACCAATCAGTTAGCAACCAATCAGAGCCTTGATCATGCGCACTAGCAACTAATCAGTGTCTTGACCATGCACTGTACATGCACCCACCCTCCAATCCGACTAAAGAGCATGCAGCAGACGTGCACAGGGGCCACCTATCAGAACTACTTCCCTTCTTTTCCCTTTCTATATAAGTCCCTCCATCTTAATAAAATTTTGCAGCTTGATCAGAATTCTTTGTCTTGCTGCCATTTTTCGCGCCTCTTGTCCCACCCCTTTCATCCGTTCTAGGTGGATCTCTGGACCCCAGTTGACTGCTCCGTGGGTGGGAGTCAGAATACCCCCTGCAGATTTGTGGGTCAGGCTGTATGGTCAGTTCACAGTTCATCTTGTAGTCTGCCCATCAACAACTCATAGACATGGTGTGGGGCTCTTTTGGCATCCTTACTCTAGATTTTGTAAATTTTAATCCCCTGCAGTGTCCCAGAGCAGCCGCAGCTATTAGTTTTGTTTATAACCATTTCTACATTACTATGTATTCTGCTGAGATACATGATTTTATGACTTGGAGGGTCCTGGTGGTTGATTATGAGCACTTCTGGATACATGAGCACTTGGTGTCGCATGACCAAGCACTTGCTTATATCAAATCCTAGTAACATGCCAAGAGATGTTTGTCAAAAATGGGTAATTCTTTGCTACAGTTGGCTTATCCTTGCACTTGGAAACTCAGATCATGTTGTGAATGTATATAACTGCCCAATTCATGTAAATGCAAACTGCTGTTCGTTCTTTTAAACATATTAAATTTATGACATTATGCAAATTGTAGGTGTACATGTTAATTTGATAAGTTTACATATGGTAATATGGTTGTTCTTATAGTCATAATTAGCACCAATCTTTTTATCTACACATATACATAAGTAATGTTAGAGATACATATGTGCATATATATGTTTATATAGTGTTTATATATATAATGTTACACAGTAACCAACGAGATCAAAGAGACATGCCAAAAGTTATAAATTTTAGGAGATTTATTAAGCTGGTGACTGTAAGGAGTAAAACACTCAAATCAGATGATCCCGAACCCGAATGGCCAGGATATTTATTACTTCATAAGTTTAACAAGTGATTATCATAAATGGTCTACATAAGCAGAGGTCACACCTTAAACCTAAATGGTTTACATCACACCCTAAACATCTTAAGCTATCTTGGTTGACATTTAACTTCTTCCTAGGTCTCAGCAGATTAACAGAAACCCCTCCAGTCAAGGTCTTACTGGGTGGGTCAAGGTTTCTGTTTCATTGCCAGAGGATTATCTAGAAAGCAGGGACCTCTGGGCTTTGTGGTTTACAGAATAACCCAGCAAAAATGAAGTTTCTCTAGTTTCCTGTTTCATTATAATGTATCATCTATATCTATCTGCCTACCCACCTATCATCTATCTGTCCTGTATCCATTCAACTGTTGATGGGCACTTAGATAATTTCCATATTTTGGCTACTGTGAAAACTGCAGCAATAAACATGAAAGTGCATATCTCTCTTGAATATCCTTTCTGCATTTCCTTTAGGTGGACTCCCGGAAGTGGAATTGCTGTACCACATAGTCAACCTATTTTTATTTTTTGAGGAATATTGGTATGTTCTCCATAATACCTGTACAAATTTACATACCCACCAGTAGTGCACAAGAGATCCCCTTTCCTCCACATCCTCATATACTTACCATTTGTCTTATTAATGACCATTATTTTAGCAGGTGTGAAGTGATATATCTCACTGATTTTTAAATTTATTATTTACTGAGGTAATTTTGATTTACAGAATAATATAAACCCATATGTGCAGATTCACCATTCCTCAAATATACGACAACACACACTGTCCACCACCAAATTACCAAAAGTCCCTCTTCACTGTCCATTGGACCCCTCTACCACTTGTTCCTAGCCCCACTGGTAACTTCAGTTCTGTTTTCAATGTCTAAGGGTTGGCTTTTGTTTTGTCTGTTCCTTTGCTTTGTTTTTCATACTTCATATAAAATGAGATCATTTGGTATTTGTCTTTCTTTTTCTGACTTATTTCACTTAGCACATTCCCTCTAGTTCCATCCATGTTGTTACAAATGACAGGGTTTTATCTTTTTCGTGCTGCATAGTATCTTCTTTATCTATCCATCTGACAAAGATCATTTAAGTAGTTACATTTCTTGATTATACAAATAATACTTCAATAAACAAGGGCAGTGCATACATCTCTGGGAATTATTTATTTTATGTTTTGGGGGTAAATACACAGAAATGGGATGATGGTATTATATGGGATTTTCAGTCTCACTTTTTTGAGGAGTTTCCATACTGCTCTCCATAAAGGTTGCACCAATTTACACTTCCAACAACCGTGTAAAAGTGTTCCCTTTTCTTCACATCCTCTCCAACATTTGCTATTTCCAGACTTTTGGATAATAGCTAATCTCACAAGTATAAGGTGATAGCTTATATTTTGATTCAAATTTCCCTGTTAACAAGTGCGGAAGAACATCTTGCCTGCTGGCCATCTGTATATCTTCTTTGGAGAAATGTCTATCCATTTCTTTTACTCATTTTTTTTTTTGATTGGGTTGTTTTATTTTTGTTATTGTTGAGTTTTATGAGTTCTTTAAATATTTTAGATATTAAACCCTGTCAGGTGTATGATGTGCAAGTATCTTCTTCTAGTCAGGATGTCTTTTCATTTTGGTGATAATTTCTTTCACTGTGCAGAAGCTTTTTAGTTTGACGTAGTCCTACTTTGTTGTTTTCTTGCCTCTGGACTTGAATCCCCAAAGACCCATTTAAGGATGATGACATAGATTGTATTGGCTATGTTTTCCTCTAAGTATTTTTTAAAAGGAAATATGGAGGCAGGAATGAAGGCAGGTAGGCAGGCTGGTAGACAGGAGAAAGAAACACTGTTTTTATTTAGTTGTTCACATTGGTTTGCTGATGCCTCCACCCCAAACCTGACATATGAACCGGGGTTCTAGGAACGTACATGAACTGTACTCCTTCAGGGATGGTTGACCAAACTACTGCTCAACCAGGGCAACCCTTCGAAGTATTCATCTTATATCCTCGTCTCTAATTAACTTTAAATTAATTCTTGTGTATAATGCTAGAGAGTGATCTATATTAATTCTTTTGCATGTTTTCCAGTTTGCCCAACACCATTTGTTGAGTAGACTTTTCTTTCTCCATCATATCCTCTTGGCAATTTTGTCAGAAAATAACTGACCATATATATGTGAGTCTGTTTCTGGTGATTCAGTTCTATTCCGATTATCTGTGGTTGTGTTTCTGTTTTTATTCCAGTACCATAAAGTTTTGATCACTAACACTTCGTAGTACTACTCTGGGAATGTGATACCTCCATTTCCCTTCTTTTCTCTCATGATTTATTTGGCTATTCTGGCTCTTTTTAAATTTCATACAGATTTTTAAAAATTTATTCTCTTTCCTTGAAAAAAACTGGTGGAATTTTGATGGGGATTGTGTTAAACCTGTCTTGGCCTAGGTAAGATGTCTGTTTTAACAATGTTAATTCTTCCCAAACATAATCATGGAATATCTTTCATCTCTTTGTATCTTCCATTTCTTTTAACAAAGTCTTATAGTTTTCATTATACAGGTCTTTCACCCCCTTTGTTAAGTATATTCCAAGGTATTTAATTCTTTTTGCTTCCATTGTAAGTTGAATAGTGTTCTTGATTTCATTTTCTTCTATTGTTTTCATATAAAATAGAGCAGATTTTTATATATTATTTTTATAGTCTGCTACTTTACACATTGATTAATTCTGGTAGGTTTTAGGGCTTTCTATGTATGTTATGTCACCTGCAAATAGTGATAGTTTTAATTCTTTTTTTACAAATTTGGATTCCTTTTATTTCTTCTTCTTGCCCAATTGCTCTGACTTGGACTTCCAGTATGTTAAAGGACCATACTGAGAGTGGATAGAACTTGTCTCACTCCTGATCTTAGTGGAAATGTTTTCAGGTTTTCACCATTGAGCATATGTTGGCTGTGGTTTTATCATATATGTCCTTTATCATTCTAAGGTTGGTTTCTTTTATGCTAATTTTATGTACAATTTTTAATCATAAATGTGTGCTGAATCTTGTACTTTTTCTGCATCTATTGATAGAAACATATGATTTTTTTCCTTGCTCTTGTTAATGTGGTGTATTACGTTAATACATTTGCATATGTTGAAACATTCTTGCATCCCTGGAATAAATCCTAGTTTTTCATGATGTGTTGTTAGATTTGGTTTGCTATTATTTTGCTTAGGATTTTTTTCATCTATGTTTATTAGAGATATTTGTCTGTAATTTTCTTTCTTGGAAATGTCCTTGTCTACTTTCATATCAGTTGGATCATAAAAATAGTTTGGAAGTGTTTCCTGTTCTTCAGTTTTTTTGGAAGAGTTTGAGAAGACTAGGTATTTATTCTTTGAAGATTTGGTAAAATTCTCTATAAAGCCACCTGGTCTTGGGTTTTTGTTTTTGGGGTTAACTTTGATTACCTCTTCAATTTCATTTCTTGTGATAGTCCTGTTTTCCATTTCTTCCTAATTCACTCTCAGTAGGCTGCATGTTTCTAGAATTCAGTTCATGTCCTTTAGGCTGTCAAATTTATTCTTTCATGATTCTATTTATAGAGTTTTTTTTCTCATTTTTCTTATCCTAGTTTAAAGCTTTTTAAATTTAATTTTCTTATAGCACCAGTTTTTGGTTTAATTGATTTTCTGAATTGCCTTTTTTTATTTCTATTTTATTTCTGCTCTAATTTTTATTATTTGTTCCACAGACTTCAGTTATCATTAGTTTTTTTTTTTCTAGTTGCTTTTGATGGAGGGTTAGATTGTTTGCAGTTTTTCTTGTTTCTTGAGATAGGTCTGGGTAAACTTGGAATAAACTTCCTTCTTAGTTATGCTTTTGCTGCAAAGATCTGGTAACTCATATATTCAGTCTTGTTTGTAACCAAGTATTTTTAATTTCTTCTTAGACTTAATTTTTTACCCAAGAATCATTCAGAAGCATGTCATTTAGCTTCCATATATTTTGGAATTCTCCAGTTTACTTTTTGTGATTATTTTCCAGGTTTATGCCATTGTGTAGAAGATGATTTATAGCATTTCAGTCTTTGTAAATTTGTTGAGACATATTGTGTTTTCCAATATATATTCTATCCTTGAGAATGTTCCTTGATAACTTGAGAAAAATATGAATTTGCACTTGTTTTATAAAAGTTGATTAAACCTATCTGTTCTAATTTGTCATTTCAGCCTGTTATTTCTGTTATTTTTTTGCCAGGTTGATCTATCCATTGTAAGTTGGGTATTGAAGTCTCCTATTACTGTATTGTTGCCAATGTCTCTCTTCAGTTCTGTTAATTGTTTTATGAATTTTAATGTGCCATCATTTGGTGTACATATGCTAATAAGAATTTTTTATCCTTGCTGAATTGACCCCTTAATCATTATATGATGTCCACCCCTATTTTTGTTACCTTTGGTTGGAATTAGAAGTCTCTTTTATCTGATGCAAGTATGGCTGTTCCTGCTCTTTTTAGGTTACCATTTGATTGCAGGATTGTTTTATAATCATTGACTTTGAGCCTATGTTTATCTTTCAACTATGAGTTTTCTGTATGCAAGAGAAAGTGGGATTATGTTTTCTAATTCATTCAGCTACTCCATGCCTTTTTATTGGTGAGTTCAATTCATTAACATTTAGGGTAATTACTGATATGTAACTGTTTATTGCCATTTTTTTCATTGGTTTCTGGGTATTGTTGCAGAGTATCTTATTTCTTCTATTTTTCTTTGGTGAAAGCATTTGAAAGCATTTCTCTTTTGTTTGTTTTTTATTTTTTTCTTTGTTTTTTTTTTCTGTGGATTTCTTTTAAAGTTATGCTGGGGTTCACATAAAATTTCTATGCTTAGAATCTGTTCTAACTTGAAAACAAGTTAGTCTTCAGTTTATTCTAACAGTCCACATTTTTACCCTTGTCCTCTACACATTTTGTATTTTTAATGTCTTATTGCATTTAAGTGGGGTTTCTTTGCATGTAATATTTTCTTTAGTATTTCTTGTAAGACTGATTTTGTGGTGGATGAATTGCTTTAATTTTTGCTTTTCTGTAAAGCTATATCATTCCTTCAATGCTAAGTGATAAACTAGCAGGGTAGAATATCCTTGGTTGAAATTCCTTTATTTTTTTTTTTTTTTAATTTTAAGATATCTTAAAGTAAGTGTAATAAAGGTATACAAGTGAAAATGCTTGGGAGAGGAAAACATTTTTCCTAGAAATCTTAGAATTCTAAATTGGGCATTACCCTTTGAATATATCATGCCAGTCCCTTCTGATGTGTAAAGTCTCAGCTGACAAATCTGCCAAAAATCTTATAGGGACTTGTTTGCATTGAAATAATTTTTCTCTAGTTGCTTTTAAGAGTTTCAATTTTTATTGTACTTTTGACATTTTAATAATGTGTCTTAGTGTAAATTTGTTTATGTTTCTTTTAACTTTTTTTTCTTTTTGCTGGTCTGGTTGTGTGTAGGCCACTGCCCTATGATCTGCTCATTGATTCAGCTGGATGCTTCTTCCAGCTTACTGTTGAGCCCCTTTATTGTGTTCTTTAATTCCATGAATTCTGTTTGCAACTGCCTAGTATTTTCTTTGTCTTTGTTGTTTTCTTCTTTTTGTTTCTGCACTCTTTTCCTGATTTAAGTGTCTATTAAAACTTACTTTAAAGTCTTCACAGGTATTAAATCTGTTGCATTCAGATTTCCTCCTGGGGTTTTGTTTTAAGTCCATCATTTTGTGTATCATTCTCTGTCTCTCTGATCTATTTAGCATTCTCTATATGAGTTAGGTTTCCCTGATATAAAAGCCTTGTGTTATTGTATCAATTTGCTTAGTATAGACCTGGTTGTTGGTCTGGAATGCTGGGCTCCCTTTAATTATATGATCTCAACAATGATCAGATTTGTTGAAGCTTTAAGGTGGGCTCTCTCTTGAGGGTTTTGAGTACAGTCTACAGGATTGGAGTTGGGGGTAGAGAATGCAGAGGTTTCCTCTAGAATCACACGCAGGAACACCAAAGTACTGGGAAAGAGACCCTAGAATTGTGGACCTAGTCCTAAACCCATCCACATTCTCATCTGAACCCAGAGAAGAGAGACAGCAGGAAACTGGTCTGAGCACACTTCTCTGTAAAAATACCCAAGTCTTCCTGAGGAGGGAAGTCCCAGCTGGAGTTGGTAAACAAGCCTTGGAGTCCTGGGGTAGAATTTCAGGATTTACCAGGCAGACAGAAATCTGATGAGTTGCAGTCACAGGCTGACTGGAATTTCTATCTCGATGGAGCTCTTCCAATTATTTTTCCTGTGAGAGGGATAGAATGGAATGCTTTTTTGCTGGGAACCAGTCAACTATCCATGTAGTTGCTGCAGACCTGGTACTCTCTCCGGCAGTTCAAGGAAAGACAACTCTGAATACCAATAGCAAGTGGCATAGTAGGTGGGTATTTCCCCTTGGAGCTTTCCTGAAATGGAAGCCTCTAGCCAGCACTGTAGAGAAGCATTGTCTTGGTTTACAAGGAGGCTATCCCTCTTTCTACCCCTCTTTGAGGTTTTTGGTTCAGCAACTGAAAACCAGTTCGCAGGTATGGTGGTTCACTGACTGGGAAAACACTTGAGCTCTGGGAGAATGTTTACTTCCTCTTCCCGCTGTCTGGTGGTCTCTGACTAGGGCAACATGATGTCAAGACTGATCAATATCTCTAACCATTTATCTGGATGTGTTTCCTTTGTCTTAATGAAGGTAGTTTTCTTTTTTTTTTTAAGGTTGTATTTGCCAAATAGGGATATATTGGATGTAGCTGAGGGAGAAGTTGAACTCTAGATCTTAAATCTGTCATCTCGGAACTGGAATCCTCACTCTGGTTATGATTTGCATTTCTCTGATGAGTAGTTTTGTTGAACTTTTTTTCATATACTAGTTGGACATATGGATATCTTATTTGAAAAAATGTCTATTTAGTTGCTTTGTTCATTGTTAAATAGGATTGTTTTGTTTTTATTTTTGTTATTGAATTGTATGAGTTTTTTATTTATTCATAGTATTATTAGTTCCTTATTCAACATACAGTTTGGAAAAATTTTCTCTTTGTTTAGGTTACTTTTTAATTTTTTTTTTTTTTTTTTTTTTGCTATGTAGAGGCTATTAAGTTTAGTATAATTCCATTAGTTGATTTTTGCTTTCCTGTTTATGTTTTTCATGTTATATTCAGAAAATAGTTGCCAAAAATCTATGTAGAGAAACTTTTTTGCTAAGTTTTATAGTATCAGGTATTTGTTAAATCTTTGATCCATTTAATTTTTGTCAGTGGTGTCAATTTCATTTTTTTTGCATGTGTATATCCAATTTCCATAGCACAATTTGGTAAAGGGGTTATCTTTCCCTATTGAATATTATTGACTTTGTTGTTGAATTTTAGTTTTCCATATATGTAGGCATTTAATTTGGGCTTCTTCTTCTGTTCCATTGTCTATTTTTATGGCAGTACGATATTTTACTTTAAGATAAAAAGAAAGGGAGAGGAGAAACACATTTTAAGGAAGGGATGGAGGGAGGGAGGAACAGAGGGAGAAAACAAAAGGAAGAAAAAGGGAGAAGCGTCTCTATTCACTTAGGTTTTACACACCAATACTGGATCATAAGCCTGGGTTCTTTGGTCAAAAAAATAAAAAAAACGAAACAACATCTCAGCTGCCTGAATCATAGGCAAACCAAACCCATATTAGTTTTATTACTATAGTTTTGTAGTATAGTTTGAAATCAGGATTTTTAATACTGCCAGCTTTGTTCTTCCTCAGGATTACCTTGGCTATTCAATATCATTTGTAATGCCACACAATTTTTAGGATAGCTATTTCTATTTTTGTGAAGAATATGCTTGGTATTTTGATTTAGATTACATAGAATCTATAGTTGGTTTTGGGCATTTTGGACATTCTTCAGTTTTCTGGGGGAGGAATTTTGGAAAGATTTGCATTCTTTAGATCTTTGGTAGAATTGTCAATGAGACTGTCTAGTCTTGCTGTTTTGGGTTTGGATGGTTTTGAGTAGTGATTCAGCTTATTTACTCATTATTAATCTTTTCAAATTTCATATTTTTCCAGATTATTCTTATAGGTTGTGTGTTTCTAGACATGTGTCAATTTATCTAATTTGTTGGCATTTAATTGTTCAGATGATTTTTTTTCTGACGGACTTACCTAAGTTTATAACCCTTGAGGTCAACCGCTGTATTTTCAAAGAAAACCTCTGTATTTTTTTAAATCTTTTTTCTAATAACTGAGTAGTATTCCATTGTGTATATATACCACATCTTCTTTGTCCATTAATCCATTGGTGTGTTCTTCCAAATCATGTAGTGGTGCATATTTATTTTCAAATTCTGTTTTCATATTCTCCAGATAAACACAAAGAAATGTTATAGCTGGGTTATCCAATTTCTTAATATAAGCATTTATCACTATAAGGTTTTTTTTGCAAAACCCCAAGATTTCATCATGTTTTCATTTGTTTCAAGATTTTTATATCCCTTTTGATATTTTCTTTGACTTATTGTTTTTAAGAAGTGTGTTGCCTAATTCTCATTTATATGTGGATTTTCTAGCTTTCCTCTTCTTGATTTCTAGTGAAACCCATTGTGATTAGAAAAGGTAGTTGGAATGATTTCAATTTTCTTAAATTTGCTAAGATTTGTTTTGTGTCATATCATATGACCTGTCCTGGACAATGCTCTGTGTGTACTTGAGAAGAATGTGAATTATGGTTTGGTTGGATGGAATGTTTTACATAAACCTAAATTCATTTGATCTAATGTATGATTCAATTCTAGTGATCCCTTATTCATTTCTGTCTGGATGATCATTCTATTATTGGCAGCGAGGTATTAAAGTCCAAGTCCTCGTACTATTATTATTGCTATAATTTTTCTCCGTTCAGATATACGAATGTTTGCTTAGCTTATTTCAGTGTTTGTTGTCAGGTTTTTATGTATTTACAATGGTTATATATTTTATGTATACTAAACCTATAATTTATCAGTATGTAGTAACAATCTACCATTTTTTGGCTTGAAGTTTGTTTATTTTCTGTTATAAACATGTTTATCATGCTTGTTTTTGATTCTATTTGCATGTGATATCTTATGCCCATTACTTTGAGCCCATGTTTGTCATGGAACTAAATGAGACTCCTATGTGTGACATGTAGTTGAGTCTATTTTTAAAATCTATCCAGCCACTTTGTCTTGTTCGGTAGATTCAATAAATATACATTTAGAGTGATATGTAAGGATCTACTGTTGTCATCTTATAGTTTGCCTTCTTTTTTATAAAAATTTTGTATTTATTTTTCATTTTTCCTCTTTCTCAACTAATTTTATAAATTGATAGTTTTTCGTGATGATATGCTTACTCTCCCTTTTTGATATATTATTCTAGATATTTCTTTGTTGTTATCATGTTACATAAAATATTTAATAGATAAATGATATCTTCTGCTGATAGCAATTTATCTTTGCCTATTAATGCTTCATCCTTTTACTATTCCAGTTTTATATTTTTGATGTCACAATTTACCTATCTTTATGATATGAATTTGCTAATTACTTTTATGCTCATTTTCTTAGACACATTTACTATAGTTAAGTGGTTAAAACACCATTTTAATATGGAATTGCAGTTTTCTAATTCTAACTCTTTAGTTAAAAATCTTACCAGAGTTCAATGTATTTTAAAATAAATTTGTGTCAGTCATTAGTACCTTTTCAATTTTAAGTATATCCTTCAACATTTCTTGTAAGGCTAGTCAGTGGTAGTAAATACCTTCAGATACTGTTTGTCTGGGAAAGTCTGTATTTTCCCTTCTGATCTGAAGAACACATTTGCTGGATAAAGTCTTCCTGTCTGGCAATTACTTCTATCTTTCACAATTATGAGTAATACCTTCAGATACTGTTTGTCTGGGAAAGTCTGTATTTTCCCTTCTGATCTGAAGAACACATTTGCTGGATAAAATCTTCCTGTCTGGCAATTACTTCTATCTTTCACAATTATGAGTATATCTTTCCTCTTTCTCCTGGCATGTAGAATTTTTTGTCAAGAAATCTGCCAATAGCCTAAGGGAATTCTCTTGTAGGCTGTTTTTTCTTCTTCCATGTCTGTTTTGATATGCTCTCTCATTGTTTGGGATTTTTTTTTTTTTGATGGTTTTATTATAAATTGTCTTACAAAAGGTATTCTTGGATTGAGATAATAGGGTGCTTTATTAGCTCTGTGGATTTTTGTTTAATTACTCTTGCAGGTTGGAAAGTTCTCATCTATTATTACTTTAAATAAAATCTATGTGCTCTTCTTTTGTGTATCTCTGGTATGCAAATTATATTTCTATTTGTCTTTCCGAATAAATATGATTGCTGTCATGAGGTTTCTTTACTTTAATAAGCTTAAGTTCTCTATCCTCTTCCAGTTAAATTATCTCTGTATGCCTATTCTCCATATCAGTAATTCTTTCTTTCATTAGTTTTCCCTGTTACCTATGGCTATTACATTCTTTATCTCATTCACTGAATTATTCAGCTCAAGAATATATTTTATTTCTTTTATTATGATTTTTATTCCTTTAGTAAAATTAATTTCTGTTCATTAATTCCATTCCTGAGTTTGTTGAATTGCCTTTCTGAATTTTCTTGTAGCTTTTTAATTTTTTTCAACACATCTATTTTGATTTTTCTGTCAGTGAAATCATACTATTCCCTGCCTTTACTGGATAATGATAATATTCTTCTGTGGTAACCATATTTCCTTGATTTTTTAAACAGTGTTTTGATTTCATGCACCTCTAATTTCACATTTGAAATAGCAGACACCTTCATTAGCTAAGAATTTATATTTACATTTTATTTTTACAATTTAACAAGGTAGAAATTAGAACCCTTCATTTGTATTCCAAAAGCTGGTACTATAGATAAAGTTTCTCATATTCAAAATGACTCTTATTAATGTATTTGGGAGTACATTCACTACAAGGAACATTCAGAACACAGGACTGATAGAGCGGGGTGGTGCGGGGAGATGTGGGCTTAACACCTGAGACTTTGAGGGGGTTTTCATGGCTCAGTAAAGGTATTCTCTAGTGGGGGTACTCCCAGAGGATTATGGGTAGACCTCCTGGTGAAATCCAAAGCAGACATAAGGAAGCATCTTTCTTCAGTGCCGTTTTATATTCTTGCCTCCTTCTTACACTTTCTTCTCCTTGCCCCAGTTACAGAAATCCCCCCTTACTGAGTAAATGGTATCTCTCTCTCTCTCTCTCTCTCTCTCTCTCTCTCTCTCTCTCTCTCTCTCTCTCTCTCTCTCTCTCTCTCTCCTCTCTCTCTCCTCTCTCTCCCCCCCTACACAACTGAGGCAGTAGGGAAGTCAATGACTACTTTTGCTTTTTACCTCCTTTGCCAGAGAGTTTGGCGCTCATGCTGCAAAAAAGTTCCAGTACCTTATAGTGTTGCATGGGGGTGGGGACTTAGTGAATTCCTGCATCTTTTCTGTCTCAACTCATTTGTATTATGCTCCTATTGCTTGCTGAATACCTTGTGGGTTGACTGGACCTCCATAAATTTTCTCTTGACTCTAGGTATCCACCAAGTTTTGTATTATATGGATTCCATGTGCCCCAGTCATGTGACTGGGGGTGTGGCAGGCTCATTAAATCCCTTAGATCATCTGTCCCAACTGAGATGCTGTACCTTACTATGATACTGAATTTAATGGGTGGTAAATACATCAAGAATCAGTATTCATTGCATAAAGTGAAAGTGAGTAGTGAGTCTGCAAGTGCAGATGTAAAGTAAACAGAAATTTGTTTAGACTCTAGATAAGCTGATAATGATAGAGAATTACTTGCCAGAGATAAATCTTTGAGATAGATTAAACATGCTTATTCTGGAACAGATGTCTGAAAGCGCTTTCATCCATTTGGAGGTCAAGTCAATACCAGGTTTCAAGATCTTTAAAGGTGCTATACGAGTCTGGGTTGGGGACAATATTGTAGGTTACAAATCAAAGTTCTTGAGATCTGGCACAATAAGAATCCAAGACCTTTAAGCATATTAATAAGCACAAACTGCTAGTGCACTACAGGAGCAATTAGAAGTAATGGATGATCTAGCTCTACTGCCAGGTATCCTCCTGAATTGCCATGCCAGCTAAATGGAGAAGGTGCTATTTGGAGAAAAGCATGTTCTATGATGTTCTCACAATGACAAAATTTACTAATGACATCTCTCAGAATGTATCCCTATTGTTAAGTGATGTATGACTGTATTAGAAGTGTTTAGTTGGCCTGTGGGAAAGGCAAAACACCTATGTAAGGGTCACTTAAACTGCTAGGTATATAAACTTCAGTTACATAGTAGGCAGTTATGCAGGCTGAATATGTCAAGAAGTCTAATTTACAGGCATGACCACCAAGTTGGTCCATGGATCAAGTGAATTCACATAAACTGAATTTCAGTCAGGATTCCACTTATTTTATGTCTCCCTTATGTATATATCTGACTGGGGATTTTTGACAGTGATTAGGATTCCTGGATACCAAGAGACCTTTCGAGGTTCATATAGCACAAGGTCTGCATTGTCATAGCACTGTTCTTTCCTAAGTGTGAAGTTAACTGAGTTATTGACATTGATCTCCTTGGGAAAAGACTAGGAGAATCATTTAAGCGTATACTTGTCCTGGTGACCTGATCACTTTAGTCATCAGTTTATGGTTGTGAAGACTGGCTTAAGTCTGGGAATTGGTCAAAAAAATTTAAATTTTAATTGGTATGATCACTCAGTTTTCTAGTTATTCTTTTGATTTTATATATTTGAAGGAGGACCCTCATTGACTGGTCTATCCATTGTTCCCCTGGTTGTCCTATCAGCCATCTCCACAACATTGTATGTGTCAGACTACCATGGCTGTCATTATGAGGTTGCTTATTGTGGTCACTGAAATTTCCTGCCTTCTGGAATTTAAGTGTGCTGTCAAATAGCCTGTCTTGCTTTGGGGTCCCTTTTCTCCCTTTGCTATCAATAAGCCACACTTTGTTATAACCTCTGCTAATGTCAACCCTGACTGAGAATCTAAATGATTCTGGTGTCTCCAACTAGCACATTCCTGATGACTTTGGTAATAGTGTGCTCTTTTAGTCTTATGCAACATGATTTTCTGGTGGGTTTTTTAGTTTCATATAATACATTAATTCCAGTGATGTCTACTTTGCTGAGTCTTCTGCTTCCTTTTATAGTTTTTCCCCTCTTATTGCCTTATTGTGGTAAGAACACTTAATATGAGATCTGTTCTCTTAGCAAATTAAGTGGCCTCAATGCAGTACTGTTAACTAGGCACGATGTTGTAGAGAAAATCTAAGATTCTACTTCTTTCCTCCTCCACAATCTGCATGGAAGTTCAGGCATGCAACTCCATTCATTGTGGATCACAGTTTTCTCCAGAATTCTGGTTGACACTAAAGCATGATAATACCAGCTTCTGGGGGTCCTTGTCAAGGTATAAATTTCATATCACAAGGGGTCCTCTGAGTCAATAAACTCTTCCTTATCTAGTCTTATGTTCTATTTCTTTCATCAAAATTTCTTAAAATATTGGCTAGCTTTCATTTTGTTGACTTTTGTCATTATAATTTGATTATTTTTTCTAGTTTCTTTGCAGATAGTAGTTCTTTTCTCCTCATCTGGTTCTGCATATATCTAGTATTGTAAACTTACCCTGAGTTAATGATCTAAGAAAGGAGGTGGCAGTAGATTCTTAGAGGGTCATCTGCTGCCTTCTGAGTAATAGGTCTCTGAAGTGTCTTCCAAAATGAAGAAATAACTAATTTTAAATAGGGAGAAGGGACATCACTGCATATTCTGAGAGTTCAGAGTCTAGTGAACCCAAAGCTTCAGGTACATTGATCCAACTGTTCTCAGTATATGTTGTCTCAGACTTCCCTATAGATTTGCTTCTTGGCAAAATGTCTAATTTTGACACTTTGTAACTTCTATTACCACCTTGAGTTCTCTATTTCTTCTACTCTCCCACTGTATAAGAGAAGGCCTCTTTGAAATCTAAAAAGAGTTTCCTCTGGCTTTTAACCTTATTTTTCAGTGCCCTCTCTTTTCATTAACCCTTTGTAGAACATCAGTGCAACTTAATACTGAGCTAATTTTGTTGTATTAGTATGAGATGCTATTGTTCCTTTTACTTTTTCGAAGAAAATATTTATAAAGGTTGTATTATATACTAAAAGTATGAAAAATAATTTCACGGATGAATTCTCATGAAATACTGCATAGAATCCCTATTATGTTTTCTAATAAAGTGTGTGTACTTATTAGTAAAATTATATATGTTTAAGTTGTACAATGGTGATATACATAGTGAACTAATTGCTAGTCAAATGAATTAACATATCAAATCACATAACTACTTTTTTGTTGTGTGTGATGAGAGAACCTGCAATCTACTTTCTTATCATTTTTCCAATATTCATTAGTATAGTCATCATGCCTGAACATTGGAGCTCTAGATATATTCATCCTATATGACTGCAAAGTTGTGCTCTTTGACTAACATTTTTCCATCTGCCTCCCACCCCAACCCTGCATCCCTTTTCTACTCTTTGCTTCTAGGATTTTGACTTTTTTTTTTTAAAGAGTGAAAGGAAGAAGCATTTTATAGAAGGAAGGAAGAAACATCTTTATTTATTTTGGTTTTTTACCGAGACCCTGGGCTGTGAGCGCAGGTCCTTGAGTTTTGCCACCTAAGCCACAGGGCAAGCCCCCAAATTAATTTTTTTAGAGATTACATACAGTGTTTGCCTTTCTATGGATTACTTTCCTTAGTATAATATCCTCTAGATTTATCAGTGTTGCTATAAATTATAACATTTCCTGCTTTCTATGGCTAAATATTCTATTTAATATAGATATACCACATATATGATACTGTTTTCCATAATGGCAGAACCAATTTACATTCCCATCAATAGTGCATGGGTTTCTTTTCTCCACATCCTCACCAACAGTTTTCTTTTGTCTTTTTGATAATAGCTATTCTAAAAGAAGTGAAGCGACATTTCATTGTGATTTTGACAGGCATTTTTCATAATGATTACTGATACTGTACCTTTATGACCTATTGACATTTGGGTATCTTCTTAGGCAAAATATTATTTTAGTACCTCTGCTTACTTAAAATTGTAGTGTTTGTTATTTAATTTTTCTATTTAATTGTGTTATTTCCTTATTTATTTTGGATATTAGCCTCTTATCAAATTTATGATTTGCAAATAATTTATGCTCTTTCAGTAGGTTGATTGAGGGGGGTGGATCTCTTCTCTTTATAGAAGCTTTATAGTTTGATGTAGACTCACTTGTATGTTTTTGCTTTTGGTGTCAAATCCAAAAAAGAAAAATATTCCCAAGCCTAATATTAAGGAATTTACTACTTTCTTCTAGGAGTTTTATGGTTTATTTCTTATGTTCAGCTCTTTAATTTATTTTGATTTGTTGTTTGTGTGTGGTGTAAGAGAGTGGCTTATCTTAATTCTTTTGCATATGGCTGTCCAGTTTTCCTAACACCATTTATTGAAGAGGCTATCTTTTTCCCATTGTTTAGTTTGGGATCCTGTGTTGTAAATTAATTGACCACACATAGATGGGTTTATTTCTCTGCTCTCTAGTCTATAATATTGATTTGTGTATGTTTTTATGCTAATACCATATATTTTGATTATATATCTTTGTAATGCCATTTGAAACCTAGGACCATGATCCAGCCGTTGTTCTTTTACAAAATTTATTTGACTATTTGTTGTCCTCTGTGGTTCTATGAAGATTTTAGAGTTGCTTTAGTTCTGTGAAACATATCATTGTATTTTAATAGAAATTGTATTGAATCTATAGATTTCTTTGGGCAGTATTAACATTTAAAAATATTAATTTCCCAATCTATTGACACGTAATATATTTTCATTTCTTTGTCTCCTTCAGCTTCCTTTTCAATGTTATAATTTTCAGTGTAAATTTGCTTATCTCCTTGGTTAAATTTATTCATAGGTTTTTTTTATTTTCTTGGATGCAACTGTAAATGGGATTATTTTCTCAATTTTTCCTTATAATTTGTTATTAGTGTGTAGAATTGCAACTGAATTTTAATATTTTATATTCTGGAATTTTACTGAATTCATTTATTCTAATATTTTTGAGACCTTTAGGGCTTTCTACATGTAAGATTATGTCATCTGTAAAAGCAACAACTTTTGTTTCTTGTTTTTCTGACTTAGATGCTTTTTATTTCTTTTTTTTTTTGCCTAATCATTCTGGCTGAGCCTTCTAATACAACACTGAGTAGGAATAGAGAAAATGGGTATCTTTTTCTTATTTCTTATCTTATCTGAAAAGCTTTCACCTTTTAATCATGCTATCAGTTTTGAGTTAACCAAATAAGACCTTTATCATGTTGATGTGCATTTCTTCTGTATCTGCTTTGTTGAGTTTTTTTAAAACCATGAAAGAGTGTTGAATTTTGTCAAATACTGTTCTTCATCCATTGAGATTAACAGGTTGAAGGATAGAAATCATATGATAATGCAGTACATCACATTTATTGATTTGCATATGTTAAGTCATCCCTGTATCTCAGGTGTATATCATACTTGGTCATGATGTATGACCCTTGTAATGTATGGTTGAATTTTGCTTACTCATGTTTTTTGGGGCTTGTTTCATCTTATGTTCATCAGGGATAATAACCAGCAATTTTCTTTTCTAATGTCCTATATGTCTGGTATCATGGTAATGGTAGCCTCATAAAATACATTTGAAAGTGTTCTGCTTTTCAGTTTTCTGAATAGCTTGAAAATGATTGGTATTAATTTTTCTGTAGATATTTAGTAAAATTACCAATTAAACCATCTGGTCCTGAGACTTTCTTTGTTGGGAGGTTTTACTGGTACTAATTACTGATTCAATTTCTTTACTTATTATCGGTTTATTTAGATTTTCTATTTTTTCATGACTCAGTCTTGATAGGTTGTTTTTAGGAACTTGTTAATTTCTTCTTGGTTGTTCAATTTGTTGGTATAGAAAGGTTTTTAGTAGTATCTTATAATTCTTTGAATTTTTTTCCATTCTTTGTAATACTCCTCTTTCATTTATAATGTTATTCATTCCAACTTTCTTTCCTTTTCTTAATATAACAAAAAGTTTGTCAATGTTCACTCTTTTCAGCACTGTTTTGACCCTTTTGTTCTATGTATGCTGTTTAATTTCCACATATTTATGAATTTTCCAGTTTTCTTTCTGCTATTGATTCCTGTTTCTTACCACTATGGTCAAGAAAAAAACCTGATATGATTCCAATTTTTAAAAATTTGTTGTTTGTTCTCTGACATATGAACTATCCTGGAGAATATATACTTGGGAAGAATGTGTACTCTATTTACATTGGATAGAATATCCTGAATATATCAGTTAGTTTCATTTGATCTATACTGTTATTCAAGTCAACTATTTCCTTATTGATGTTGTCTATATGATGTATCCATTGTCGAAGGTAGAATTAAAGTCTCTTGCTATTATTCTATTGCTGTCTATTGCTCCCCCTCAGTTATTAATATTTGCTTTATATATTTAAATATTCCAATGTTGAGTACATTTATATTTATAGTTGTTATTGTCTCTTTACAGTTGCATCCATTGTCATTATCTAGTAACTTTTTTCGTCTTTTTTGGCAGTCATTGACTTAGTCTATTTTATTTGATAAAGGTTTAATTACCCTTGTTTTCTTTTGCTATTTAATTAGAATATCTTTTTTCTTCTTTCACTTTCAATTTATATGCCTTTGCTCTTTTAGTTCGTAGTAATTACTAGTATATTTCTTTCCACCATAAGATTCTCTCAAGTTACTACCATTGAAAATTTTAGTGTTTGTTCTGATCACTTGTTAAAAGGACTCTGTGTGCCCCAAATATCATTCAGATTGGGGTCCTCATTGCTATCTAGACAGTGAGTGACCCAGGTCACAAATCCTATAGTATGTACAGTCTGCTTTCTCAGATTATAACTGGTATCATTATGTTAATTGGGCCCCTTACTGGGATGATGTTAAGAGTGCAAAAAGTTTACTGGGGAGAAATATACTAGAAATTACTATGAACTACAAGATTGTACAATGGTTTGTATAATGAATACGGGAAAAGTGATAGTATGCCACTTCCAACATTAGATTATAAAATACACTGTGGCTTCCTCTTCTTTCCTTCCTTTCTACCTTCACTTTTTTAGATTACTTGCTTGGGGGAAGTCACCTGTCATATTGTGAGCAGCCTTGTGGAGAATTCCACAGCTGAGATCTATTGCTAATAATAACTTAATGAGCTTGGAAGAAAATCATGCTCTCTGAATCATGCCTTGAGATCGCCGAAGCCCTATTTCTGCTTAACTGCTGATTCATAGAAGGTACTAAGCAAAAACTACCTAGTAAGTCATTTCTAAAGTTATGACCTCAGAAATAAGACATTTTAATTTTTTTATGATTCTAAATATTGGAGAAATTTGTCATGCAGCAATGGTTAATTAATATACTGCTTGACCCATAAGCAGATGGCTATAATTTGATAGATGTTGTTCCATAAACAGATGGCTCCTCTCTCCCTTTTCTATTCTCAAAGTATCTATCCATCAGTGCAAAGACATTCCTGCAAAACCCATTCTTCCAATCATTCCCGTGCCAAAATTTCCAAATAGATAAACCAGCTGTAGGAAAATTGACTCCAAGTGGTTGAGAAACATCTAAACCTCATTGAAAAAACAACTGTTAAATTCATTTGCAGTTTGCTTTTCTGCCAAATAGTTATTATTCATTCCTGAGTCTGTGACACATGGATATTAAATGAAGGCAGATAAATTCATCATATTTGCGTATCTCCCACAAAGATGAAACAAAGGCCTGTGGCAGGAGTTGTGACCTCAATACAATAACCATTATTGACTATTAATCTTTCTCACTGATTTCTGATAGCTTGGATAACTGTGGATTATGGGTCTTCATGAAAAAAGAGAAACTTACCCTCTGCCACATGCAACCACACATAAGATATAAACATTGAAGGTGAGCATGCCCCTGAATTTATAGGTTAGGTCTACAAGAATGATGATGTTTGTGTTAAATTTATGTTGCTGCATAACAAAATACTACAAACTTAGTAGTTGAAAGCAATGTAGATTTATTATCTTTTTGTTTTTGTGGGCTAGGCATATAGTCATAGGTTTGCTGGAGGCTCTGTTCAGAATTGAACCAAGGTGTTGGCTATGGCTGTAATCTCATCTAAGGTTTGGACTTTTCTTCCAAGCTCACTGGTTGATGGTAGAATTCAGTGTGCTTTGATAGCAAAACTGTGATCTTCAGTTCCTAGAGATTGCTTTCTGTTCTATACTGTGAGACTCTCCACACATGGCAAATTGCTTCTTCAAAGCGAAAAAAGAGAGCATTTCTGTTGTTTTGAATCTCTCAGATTCTTCTGTCTTTGACCTCTAGATATTCTTGTAAAGAGCTCACCTGATTAGAACAAACTCAGCCCAAATAGCTCCCTTTTGATTAACTCAAGGCCACTTTATTATGGACCTTGATTACATCTGTTAAAATCCTTTCATCTGTGTCATAATGAATCCTAATTATGAGAATAAAGTCCCATTATACTCAAATCTCTGCCCACGCTCAAGGGAAGGAGATTATATGGGATATTCAGACGAGAGATTGGAAATCTCTAGGGCCATTTTAGAAGCATGCCTATCAGTGTTCCTACCAACATTAGGTAAGAGTAACTAGTGAGCTGATACTAGAATTCTGCCTCTAATGCCCACAATATTTCATCTTTGTTATAATAAAAGGAAAAAAGTGTTTCTAAGGTTGTCATTTTATACCATGAGGCTATGATGGTGGGAGTGTTGGTGGGTGGGTAGAATAGGGTAGTGCCCGTTTTAAGAGGCTTTGGCTGACCATCTGACTTGTTTCATGATTAAGTGTATGAGAATGGGAGTCTCTTAAAGTTACCCTGGGTTGTGTGTTTTGATCTGGACCTGTATATCTCTTATTGAGTCTTCTGTCTTGACTCTAACATAAGCAGTAATTAATGCTAGATTCAGGGGGACAGCTCTTACCATGTGGACATTGGCTGTGTGTCTTAAGTAGGCAAGCAATGACTCTTATTTTATAAAGAACTCGGGGAAAAGACAAACTGTGCAAAACAGGTCCATGGGGGTGGTGTTTTATGTGGAAAAATATGTTACTATATGGAATGCTAAGGTTATACTCCTCATTAGGACCCTTTAAAATGTCTTTGGATTGATGGTTTGATTTTATTACAAGAAAGATCCTTACCTACAGGAACACCTTTAAGACATTGTGGGTTCAGTTCCAAATAAAACAAATATCAGGATAGAATAAATCATACTCATTTTGCGGTTTCCCCATATGACTGAAATGAAATGAAACAAATGAACATTCAAATTCCAGCAAACTCAAGTCTGATTATGGGGGTAGGGAGGATAAGGGAGAAGGTGGTAAGGGTGTAAGTGACACTGGAACTCTGGTGGTTGGTGTAGTGTGAAATACAGACTGATGGTGTGATATGAAACATAGACTGAGATGTAGTCCCAATATCCTAAATGGAATTTAATATTTTAAACTAAAGAAATAATAAATATTGTTATTAAAAATGTGTGGGTTCCCATATAAAAGTTATATTTACACTATTCTATAGTTTATTTAAAGTACAGAAGAGCATCCCTGTCTAAAATCAGAATGCACATACCTTAATTTAAAACATTTATTGATAAAAAATGCTAAACAAACTCTGTCATTAGCCAGTTGGTAATCTTTATTCTGATAGAAGGTCTTGCCTAAATTTTGATAGCTCCTGACTAATCAGGGTAGTAGGTTGGAGTAACAGTGCCAACTAATTTTTAAAAAAGACAACAATGAAGTTTGCTTTCCTGAAAGATTTCTCTGTGGCTTGTCTGGGTATCTGATAGCATTTTACCCACAGTAGAACTTCTCTTAAAATTGGAGTCAGTTCTCTCAAACCCTGCTGCTGCTTTAAGGATGGTTTCACTAAAGTTTTTAAGTATTCTAAATCCTTTGCTGTCATTTTAACAATGTTCACAGTATCTTCACAAGGAATAGAATCTGTTATCAAGAAATCACTTTCTTTGCTTAGCGATATAAAGCAATTCCTAATTCATTCAAGTTTTATCATAAAATTGTAGCAATTTAGTCACACCTTGAAGTTCCACTTCCAATTTGAGTTCTCTTGCTATTTCCATCAATCTGCAGTTACTTCTCTAGAAGTCTTGAACTTTTCAAAGTAATCAATAAGGGTTGGAATCAACTTCTTCCAAACTCTTGTTAATGTGATATTATGATTTCATTCCATGATTATGAAAGTTGTTAATGACATATAACTTGAATGGTGAATACTTTCAAGAAAGTTTTCAAAAGCTTTTGCCTACATCTATCAGCAGAATCCCTATATATGACTGTCATAGCCTTATGAAATGCATTTCTTAAATAAAAAGATTTGAGACTGAAATGACTCCTTGATTCATGAACTACAGAATGGATGTTGTGTTAGCAGATATGAATCAGGTCTTGTTCCATAAAACACACAGTAGATTTAGCATATTATTTTTAAAGGAAAGATGCAGACAGGAATGTAGTCAGGTAGGCAAGCAGGCAAGAAGAGAGAGGAGGAAGAAACATTCTATTTTTTATTTCAGTTGTTCACACTGCTTGTTGCCCCTCCCTGGACTTGAACCTAGGGCCATATGCATTCATGTTCCTTCAGAGACAACTGACCCAGCCACTACTCCCTAGAATTTTCAGATTGCTAAATGAACATTAGATTCTGCTTAAAGTCACAGACTGCATTAACCCCTAACAAAAGAGTTTACTTGTTCTTTTGAAGCATAGCTGCTAGGCATTGACTTCTTTCTAGCTACGAAAGTTCTAGATGACATCTTCTAATAAAAGACTTTCATTGAAAATATGTTTAGTGTAGCCTTCTTCATCAATGATCTTAGGTAGATCTGATGGAAAACTTACTGTGGCATTTCCATCATAACTTGCTGCTTCCCCTTGCACTTTCATGCTATGGAGATGACTTTTTTCCTTAAACCTCATGCACCTCTGTTAGTGTCATATGTTTTAGCTGCAGCTTCCTCACCTCTTTTATTCTTCACAGAACTAAAGAGACTTAGGACCTTACTTTGGATTAGACTGACTTCAGGGTATGTTGTAGTTGGTTTCATTGCCTATCCAGACCACAACACTTTTTCCCCCATTAGCAATAAGGCTGTTTCACTTTGTGTGTTCACTGGAGAGTACTTTTAATCAATGACTTTCTTTCTTTTTTTTTTTTTAATTCAAAACTTGGCTCAGGTGAAAAAGGTCTAGTTTTCAGCTTATATCTGCTTTTGACATACCTTCCACATTAATACTATTTCTAGTTTTTGATGTATAGGGAGAGATGTGCAATTCTTCCCATCACTTGAACACTTAGAGGCCATTGTTCACTTGTTGTGAATAATGCTGCAATAATTATATGTGTATATATACCTATATTAAAATGGCATATTATTAATTCATAAAAAAGAAAAATTTGTAATTTATGATAACATGGATGGGCACTGAGGACATTATGCTGAGTGAAATTAGTCAAAGGTAATATATAATCTACATGTGGAATTTAAAAAAATTCACAGGTACTGATAACAGATTTATGTTTACCAGAGGCAAGGGTTAGGAGGTGGTGGGAAAATGGGTCAGAATGTACAAACTTACAGTTATAAATAAGAACTGGGAAATAATGTATAACATGCTTGCTGTATTTAAGATTATTATATATTTGAGAGTTGCCAAGAGAGTAGATCTCAATTTTTTATCACAAGGAAAAATATGTAACTATTTTGGTGATGGATGTTAGCTAGACTTATTTTGGTGATTATAAAATATACAAATATTGAATCATGTTATATAACTGGAATTAATGAATTGGCAGTTATCTCAATAATAGATGAATAAAATCATGGAAGTGAATATATATTTTTAACATCTAATTTTAATGCCTTTTGGGTATATACCCAGGAGAGAAATTCTTGGATCATATTGTATTCTGTTTTAATTTTAGGAGGATCCTCCCTACTATTTACCAATTTGTATCCCACCAACAGTGTACAAAGGGAACTTCCCTTTTTTTCTGTATCCTCATTGAGACTTATTATCTGTCATCTTCTTTATGAGAACACCTCATATCTTTGAGAATGGCTATCTCAGTGTGATTTTGATTTGCGTTTTTCCTAGGATGAGTGATGTTGAGTATTTTTTAAAATTTATTTTCTATCATAGTAATTATTCTATACATTAAAATAATTTCCTATGTATAGGTTCCCCATTTCTTAGATATATTTCCACATACATTCCCTCCACCAAATCAACAAGTGTTCTTCCCTATTGTCCAGTGGACTCTGCCATCTTTTGCCCCGACCCGTCAAATTCCCTTAGTTCTGTTGCAAATGTTCCAGGGTTCATTATGTTTCATCTGTTCCTTTGTTTTGTTTATTCACATTCTACCTGTAAGTGAGGCATATGGTATCTATATTTCTTCTTTTGACTTGTTTCACTTAACATAATCCCCTCTATTTCCATCCATGTTGATTCAAATGACAGGTTTTCATCTTTTCTAAGGGTTGTGTACTATTCCATTGTATATATGTACCACATCTTCTTTATCCATTCAGCTGATGTTGAGCACTTAGGTAATTTCCAGTTCTTAGCTATTGTGATTAGGGCCGCAATAAACATGGGGATACATACGTCTCTGGGGAGGGTTGCTTTTATGTCTTTTGGGTAGATGCCCAGGAGTGGAATAAAGGGATCATATGGGATTTCCATCTTCAGTTTTTGAGGAATCTCCAAAATGTTCTCCATAGGGGTTGTGCCAATTTGCACTCCCACCAACCATGCAAAAGTGTCCTTTTTCTCTGCATCCTTGCCAACATTTGTTGTTTCCAGACTTTTGGATAATAGCCTGTCTTTCAGGTGTAAGGTGTTGTTTTTTGTTGTTTTAATTTGCATTTCTCTGATAGCCCATGAGTAGGAACATAATTTCATGTGCCTGTTGGCCATCTGTATTTTCTCTTCAGAAAAGTGTCTCTCCAATTCCTCCTCCTGTTTTTTGATTGAGTTGTCTGTTCTTCTATTGTTGAGTTTTATGAGTTCTTCATATATTTTAGATATTAAACCTTTGCTAGAAATATTGAATGCAAATATCTTCTCACAGTTAGTAGGTTTCCTTCTGGTTTTGGTGATGTTTTCTTTTGTTGTGAAGATGCTCCTTAGTTTTATGGAGTCCCAGTTGTTTATTTTTCTTTTTGTTTCCCTTGATGTTTGAGTTGAGTCCTCAAAGGCTTCTCTACGACTGACGTCTTGGAAAGTCTTTCCTATGTTGTCTAAGAGTTTCATGGTTTCTGGTCTATGTCCAAGTCTCTAATCCATTTTGAGTTAATTTTTGTGAATGGTCTAACTTCATTCTTTTGCATGTGACTATCTAGTTTTCCCAACACCATTTGTTGAAGAGACTTTCCTTTTTCTGTTGTATGACTTTGGCTCCTTTGTAATAGATTGACTGTTTGTGAGTGGGTCAGTTTCTGGTGATTCAGTCCTATTTCACTGATCTGTGCCTCTGTAATTATTCTAGTACCATACTGTTTTGATCACTGTAGCTTTGTACTATAGTTCATTATTAGGAAGTGTAATCCCTCCAGATTTGTTCTTTTTTCTAATGATTGCTTTGGCTATTCAGAGTCTTTTGTTGTTCCATACAAATTTTAAGATTTTTGTTCTATTTCCTGGAAATAAGCCGATAGATTTTAATGGGGATTGCATTAAACCTATATATTGCTCTGGGTAAGATGACCATTTTAATGATATTGATTCTTCCCAGCCCCGAGCAGGGGATGGATGTCTTTCCATTTCTTTCTGTCCTCCTCTATTTCTTTTAAGGACTTGTAGTTTTCAATGTATAGATCTTTTGCTTCCTTTGTTAGGTATATGCCCAGGTATTTTATTTGTTTAATTTCTATTTTAAATGGTGTGATTTTCATGATTTCATATTCTTCTGGCATGTTGTTTGCATATAAAAATGCAGCAGGATTTCTTGCATTGATTTTGAGGCCTGCCACTTTGCTGTATTGATTGATGAGTTCTAGAAGTTTCTTGATAGAGTTTTTTGGTATATATACATATTATATAGATAGATAGATAGATATAGATATATACATATATACATATATCTATATAGATATATATCATGTCATCTGCAAACAATGAGAGTTTTACTTCTTCCTTTCCAATTTGGATTGCTTTTATTTCCTTTTCTTGCCAAATTGTTCTTGATAAGACCCCCTGTACAATATTAAATAGCAGTGGTAAGAATGGACAACCTTGCCTTGTTCCAGACCTAAGATGAAATGCTTTCATTTTTTTTTGCCATTGACTGTGTGTGATATGTGTGATATGTGACTGTGGGTTTTTCATATATGGCCTTTATCGTGATGAGGTATGAACCTTCTATTCCCATTTTATAGAGGGTTGTTATCATAAATGGGTGTTGGATTTTGTCAAAAGCTTTCTCTGGATCTTTTGGTATGATCACGTGGTTTTCTTCTTTGCTTTTATTGATATGGTGTATAACATTATAGATTTACATATGGTGAACCATCCTGGCATTCCTGGGGTGAATCCTACTTGATCCTGATGATCTTTCTGAAGCATTGTTGAATTTGGTTTGCTAGTATTTTGTTGGGAATTTATAGCCTTTGAGAGAGTTCCATGTACTTCAATATTTTGGAAGAGCTTGAGAAGACTAGGTATTAATTCTTCTCTGAAGGTTTGTGAGAACTCATTGGAGAATCCATCTGGTCCTGGACTTCTGTTTTTGGGGAGGCCCTTGATTATTTCTTCAATTTATTTGCTTGTGATTGTTCTGTTCAGGTTTTCTGATTCTTCTAGGTTCAGTCTTGTTAGATTATACTTTTCTAGAAATCTGTGCCTGTCCTCAAGATTGTCCATTTTGGTGGCATAGTTGTGTTAATAGTAGTACCTTATGATGTTTTGAATTTATCTAATATCTGTTGTAACCTTTCCCCTTCATTTAGGATTCTAGTCATGAGAGTTTTTTCCCTTTTTTTCTCTGTGAGTCTAGTCAATGTCTTATCAGTTATGTTTATTTTTTCAAACAACCAACTTTTGACTTTATCATCTAAATTGTCTTTCATTTTGTTTATTTCTGCTCAAATTTTGATTATTTCCAGTTTTAGGCCCTTGTGGTCAGAGAAGATGCTTGGTATGACTTCAATCTTTGTTAATTTGTTGAGACCTATTTTGTGTCCCAGCATATTATCTATCCTTGATAATGTTCCATGAGTGCTTGAGAAGAAAGTGAAATCTGTAGTTGTTGGGTGAAGTAATCGGTATATGTCTATTAGACCTCTCTGTTCCAGATGTCATTTAAAGTGGCTGTTTCCATTAATTTTCTGCCTGGTTGATCTGTCCATTGTTGTATGTGGAGTGTTGAAGACCCCCACCTTTATTGTGTTGCTGTCAATGTTTCTCTTCAGGTCTAATAATGCTTGCTTGATATATTTTGATGCTCCTTCTTTTGGTACATGTGTGTTAATAAGTGTTGTGTCTCCTGAGGGAATGATCCCTCAATCATTATATAGTGTCCATTTCTGTCTTTTGTTATGCTTTTAAGATGGAAGTTTTTTTTTCTCTTATGAGTATAGCTGTTCCTGTTCTTTTGAGGTTGCCATTCTACTGTAGGATTGTCTTCCAGCCAGTGACTTTAAGTCTTTGTTTATCTTTTAAAAGAAGGTGGGTTTCCTGAGTTCAGCAGAAGGTTGGATTATACTTTTTAATCCATTCAGCCACTCTGCATCATTTGACTGATGAGTTCAGTCCATTAACATTTAGGGTGATTATTGTTATATAGCTGCTTACTGTAATTTTATAATTTGTCTTTTTCATGTTGCTTCAGATGATGATTTTGTTCTCTTTCTCTCTTTAGGTTGGGTGGGCGCAGTTATGTTTTGATTGATTTCAGCTTTTGTTTTCTTCTTCGCTTTCTCTCTGGGGATGTCTTTTGAGGTTACCCTTGAAGTCAGTATTCACAGTTATATATTTACTACCTAATTTTATTTGAAAGCATAGTATTCTTGCACTCATTCTAACTATCCACATTTTTGTTCTCTTCTTCCCCACTTTCAATATTTGCTGTCTTACTGTTTTTCTGTGTGGTTTCTTTATGCATTATAGAGCATCCTTTAATAATTTTTGCAAAGCTGATTTTTGTGGTAATGTACTCCTTTAACTTTTGTTTGTCACAAAAGGGTTTTATCATTCCTTCAGTCCTGAGTGATAATCTTGCTGGATATAATATCCTAGGTTGAAAATCCATTTTTTAAAGCACTTTGAATAATTATATCATTTCCTTTTGGCCTGTAAAGTTTCATTTGAGAAGTCCTCTGACAATCTTATGGGGGCTCCTCTGTATGTGACACATTTTTCTTTGATTGCTTTTGATAGTCTGTCTTATATTTTTGACATTGGAATTTCAATGGGAATGGTATTGAATCTGTAAATGACTTTGGATAATATGGATATGTAACAATATTATTCTGATCCATAACCATGGGATATTTTTCCATTTTTTTTCTTCAATTTCTTGTGTAAAAATCTTGTAAAGATTTACTTCCTTGACTCAATTTATTTCTAAGTATTTTAATGTTTTTGATGCTATTGTCAATGGGATAGTTTTCATTACTTTTCCATTTTTTGGTAAGTGTATAAAATGCAACTGATTGCTTCACATTGATTTATATTCTAATTTTTACTGAATTAACTGATCAGTTCTAACAGATTTTTAAAAGCATCTAGAATTTTCTCTATATAAAATTATAGCATCTGCAAATAATTACCATTTTACTTCTTTCAGATTTGGGTGTCTTATTTCTTTGCCTTACCTAGTTCCTCTAGCTAGGAGTTCCAGTACTTGTTGAATAATAGTGGTGAAAGTAGACATCCTTGTCTTGTTTCTGATCTTAGAAAAAAAACTTTCTATTTATATACCATTGAATATAATGTTAACTATAGTTTTCTTTTATATGCCCTTTAATATGTTATTTCTATACTTGTGAAAGGATCATGAAAAGGATCATCATGAAAGGATGCTGTATTTTGTCATGCTATTTATACATTTATTGAGATGGTCAGATGATTTTTACCTTTCATTCTCTTAATGTAGTATTGATTTATTGATTTGTGTATGTTGAAACATCCTTGCATCCCAGATACATATCCCACTTGATGATGTCATGTAATCCTTTTAATGAGCTGATTCATTTTGCTAATATTTTGTGGAGAATCTTTGCATCTATATTCATAAGGGTTATTGGTCTATAGTTTTCCTATAATGTCCTATTCTAGCTTTGGTATTAAGACAGTACTAACTTTATAAAATGACTTTGGAAGTGATCCCTTTTCAATTTTTTTGAAGAGGTTCTGAAGGAATGGTATTAATTCTTCAGATGTTTGGTAGAATTCACCATGAACCATGAAGTTTTCTGTGTTGGGACATTTTTAGTTACTGATTCAGTATTCTTATTCATTATTAGTCTGTTCAGATTCATCATTTTTCCCTGATTTAATACAGTAGGTTGTACGTTTCTAGAAGTTCATTCATTTTTTAAGGTTATTCATGACCAAATTAGCAAATTCATTAATAAATACTCTTTTCCATTGATCTTTATACTATAGTTTAATGGTTAACTGACCATCCTTTTATACAATTAGAGTTGCCTGCATCTGACTGTATATTTACCTTAACCAGTGTGTTGTATATTTTCATAGAGAAGTTGCTGATTAACAACTTTTCACTTAAGTTTGAAGAATTCCTTTATTTTTAGCTAGACAGTTCTAGTGGTGATGAGTTCTCTTAGCTTTTATTTGTCTAGTATGGTTTTTATTTCTCCTTCATTTATGAAGGACAGCTTTGTCACATAGAGCATATTGTGTTGGTACTATTTTTCCTTTAGCATTTTGAATATGTCATTCCACTCTCTTTTAGTCCTAAGGGTTTCTGCTAAGAATTCCACTGGTAACCTAGTGGAAGTTCCTTTATAGGTCACCATCATTTTTTTCCCTGGATACCTTTAGGGTTCATTTCTTATTTTTGATTTTTGACATTTTTATTTTAATATGTCTTAGAGAAGCTCTTTTTGAACTGAGAAGAGTGATCCATTAGCTTCATGAACTTTGCATGTTCAATTCTATCCCTAGGTTTAGAAGTTCTCAGTTATCATTTCTTAAATGAAAAATTCTGCTCTCTTCATCCTCTCTTTTGCTTCTAGAATACTGATTTTCTTAATTATTTTATGGAATCCTACAGATGGCATAGGATTTCTATACTCTTTTTTTCTTTTATTTTCTCTTACTGATTTACTTTAAAATTCCTGTCTTCTAACTCACCTTTTTGGCATTCCATTTGTCTTACTCTTCTATAGATGCCCTCTTTTGCATTTTCCATTTCATTCACTGAGTTCTTCATCTCCGAAATACATGCTGTTATTTTTTATGATTCTATTTAAACATTTCATTTCAACATGTATTTTTTGTGTGACTTCATTAACTGGATGTTTCTTGTAGTTCACTGAGTTTTGATAAAGCAATTATTTTGAATTCTTTTTCAGGACAATTGCAAAATTCCTTGCTTTCAAGCTTGGCTATTAAAAAAAATTAATTGGTGAGGGTGGTTTTTCAACGTGTCCTTGATATGTTCCCTGAAATTTTGTTTTGCTGTTTTCACATTTGAAGTAGTAGGTAGCTCCTTAAATTTTTAATATTTGCTTTCAGATGGAGTATTCTTCTCATTGATATAATTATTTGGGATTTTCTCTGCTTTTGTTTGGGCACACCGGTTTCCCTCATCTTGTTGTCCCTTGTGGCAGGATTCTTAAGGTTTGTATCTTCACTGGTTCTTAAATCCACAAAATTCCCTCTTGAAAACCTACCTTTTGTTTCCAGAAGGTGGAGCTACAGATCAAGTTTGTGGTTTCTCCCTTACCTACAGATGGGTACTCCCCATTTTGCTAGAACTTGTTCTAGCAACTGCAGTCAGGAGCACTCATGAAGAATGTGCAAAGGAGTGGGGAACACATGACACTTGAGACATTGGAAGTGTCCACATTCCAGTAGAGGGTTGCCCTGGTGTGGCATTCCCATACTTCCAAAGGCCAATGGGTGGACTTCATGCTGACTGTAGTCAGCAATACTTGCATGCCTGTAATACCCTTTGATATTCTTATCTTCCTCTTTCTCTGTATCCTCTTATTTCTTGTCATATAGGTCCTGTGTCAGTATTCTTGTACTTCCTGAGAGAAACCACTTTCTCCAGCTACTTTCTGCATCATTGGGTTAGCCTGGTGCTCACCACTCTCATTTTCCCTTGTGGGAGAGGTTGTCAGTACCTCTGTGAGTCTATGTAGTGTTACCTGTGGGGGTTGGGGATGCTGGTAAATTTAGTTACCTGATATATGCTGCATCTAAATTTCTTTTATTCTCTACCTCCCTAATGGTTTATTACAATCTTCCCTCAGGAAGTCTGGACTTAAATAATCTCTCTCTTCCATGGGCAACTTCCAGGACAACACTCTCTAGGTTATCTCAGACTATGACGAGAGGAGCAGGATCATGTTTGCTGCTGTTTCCAAAGCTTGAACTGAGATCTGTCTGGAAGCACAGGTGTGCAAGACTTTTTATGGTTCTTTTGACATATGGTACTGAATCTCAGAAGTCTCACAAATGTGTCTCTGTTCATGGATGGATGCCTAATTTTTTAAAAAGGAGGAATGTCTTATGCTACCTTGATGTTTATGTCATTTTCTCTAGCTTCTCTATTTAGCAGTTTAATTTGGCATTTTCTTAAACTTAGGAAGAATAAATAGTACCTACAGTGACTTATCACTGTAACTATCCCCATAGAGGTTCCTAGTCTAATCTAATCTTTTTTTCTGAGAACAAGTGCAGACAGTAATGAAGGCACACTAACAGAAAGACAGGAAGAGAAAGAATAAAGCATTTAAAAAATTATTTTTTATTTAGTTGCCCATCTTGTTTGCTTCCCCCATGTCATAAACCTCGGTCCTTGGGACATACTTGGACGGTGCTCAGCTGGAGGTGGTTGATCACACTGCCATTAATGACATTCTCACCTCAGGATTCATTTGATTCACTCGTTCAGAACATGCAGATAATCACAAAAGAGCTCACAAAACGAAATTGCCTTTCGTCCCAGAGTGAAAGGTCCCACTACTTCAGTTAAATTCTTGATACTTATTATGTTAAGAAGATTCTTCTATCTCTGAAACTGTCAAGAAATAACTATAGGCCCACTGTGTACCCACAACTTTAAAACAAGCTCAACATCTTCTAGGCTTTTTGGGGTTCTGGAGGCAATATATTTCTCATTAAAATTTTTCCTTAAATTCATTTGTTGTATTATTCACAAGTTGGCTTCTCATGTATAGGGCCTCATGTAACAAATAACTCTTGAATCTGCCCAAATTGCAACATAACTGATAATTCCCAAGAAACTTCAGTACCTTAGGGGCATTAGTAAGTCCTTTCATGCCTCTTAGATTCTCTGAATCAAACATAATGACCAAAAGTTGCTTACCATTTCTGGTCAAGAAACTGTCCTTTTGTCCCTATTCTATATACCATTAAAGCAGCATTGTTGGTCACATACTGGGCTCTTCAGAGATGGTGGTTGCCACAGACCCTGAACCTTTGGTCTTCTGTGATCAAGTTGTTGATTATGTCTTGGGTTATGGAAATAGCATGCCACAAGGTCAGCATGAACCCCAGTCCTCCTGGCTAAAATGGAAATGACAATAATACGATGGAGTCAAACCTGTGCCCTCTGGTATATCCCACCTATTAAAGGAGGTATCCTCCCCTGTCCTCAGTCATCTGTTAGGTGTTACAGTGTTGTGGGATTTTACCCCTCTCTCAGATCCCTTTAATATTTGGAATGTTCTCCTGGGATTAACTGAGTGCATAAAAAGACAGCTCATACACTTTAGAGATGGAAGTCACCATCATGTGTAATGTAGCTCACTGGTGAGTGGCTACTTTTTATCCTTTAAGTGGGACATGGCTGATAAAAATCCAGAATCCCAGGGTCAGCATATTGGCTACATTTCAAATGTCAGCTTAGTACTGGATGCGTTGACAAACAGCCCCATTTGTAGATATTTTTTTTAGAGTTTTGGTTCATTGCCAATGGTCAGGCCATCCATTTGACCAGTGGCAGCATTAAGCCCTTCCCCGAAATGCCCCTTTGTGGCAACCCTTACCCCCACAACCACACCTACACACCTTTGGAAGTCTTTGCCCTGCAGATATCCCTAAATATAAATCAAACTCATATATATCTTATAGATATTAAAATTATAATATAAAGCCTTATGAAGACTTTTTTTTCAGTTCTATATGTTATTGATGGTGAACAAGGAACACATTTAATTCACAAAATATCCAGTGGTAGTAATAAAACTTTCAGCTCCTTTATACCCCAATCTACAAGTCCTCATAGAGTGCTAGTAATGGCTAATTTTGGTTCAAATTCAGTGAAATAAAAAACAACACATTTCATTCATCATTGTTAGGGGTAAAGTGTAATGAACAGTTTAACTCCATTTATAATGCTTGCTTGCTGAGAGATGCTTTACCTCACCCATCCCTTTTTCCCTCTTGCCCCACATCTAGGCAAGCAATATCCCTCTTGCCCCCTTCCTTTGGTGTTGATAGGAAATTCACACCACAGAAGTGTCTGCCATACATGGAAATCCTTACCCCAATCTCTGCCTCTAAATAAAATGTAACTCAATCCAGTATCCCATATCTGCTTATATCAAACCATTTTTGAATCTGCTTAACTTTTTCTTATCTTTTTTCAGAAAGCCTCATTATGTGAGTAACATGCCTTTTCATACTTTCCTGCTATGTGTAATATCATCAGTCTTAACATCCAATCCAAATTTTGGGTAGTGGTGGAGTCCGCCTTAGCCTTGATGATTGTGTTATAGCAATCCTTAATTAAAAATCCAGTTGCTTAGGCCACCATTACTTAAAGAAACCATAAGCCCTAGAAAAAGTTGGCATTAAAGAATGAGTGGCTAGTCTTTTCCTACGAATCCTCTGAGTTTTTTTTAAAAATGAATCACTTGATTTAACTCATCAACGTGTGTCTTCATGGTAGTACCTTTCTATTCTGACTTTTCAACATAGTGCTAGAGAAAATTTTACCAGAAAGCTTAATAATCATCAAACATTACTTAGTGTTTATAGTATTCCAGCATCAGCAACCCATATTGTGTGAAACTCTAGCGTTGTTTAGGAGGTGGAACGGACTAAATCCTGGGAGGATTAAATGGTTATAGAAGCCTGTTGAATATTAATGAATAACTGGATGAATTACCAGCAGTCTGAAACTAGTTGTGCTGTGCATTTCTGCCATGGTTCACTGACAACATTGACTATAGTCCTCAGGGATTCTTGGCAGCAAGAATGGTGATTATTATTGTATCATTAACTGTAGCACTCACACCTGGGACAAGTGATTACCCAAGATATCGCTTCAGTGTAATGTCCAGGAAATAGACAAGATTCATTATTATCATTCTTTTTTTTTTTTTATCTATCATGCTTCATGTCATTAGTACAGTGAATCGTTATACCAAGATGGAGCTCTCATCCTGTACCTGGTTAGTATAAAAATTGGCAGAAGCAGAATACACTCACAAAAGCACACCAGAATTTTGTTCATGCTGTTCCCCCATCTGCAGTAGTCAAAAGTCATCTCATTGTCCTCAAGGAACACACTTTTTCAGAACATGAATTTTAACTAAGGTGTGGAAAACAAAGCAAAAGAATATTAAGTATTCAAAGAGAAAAGCAGACTTATCTTTGGGAAATGCCACTTCAAAGCCATAGCACCATACTTTCATGGACTTACTCCCCTACAGCATATACCCCTGCAACAATTTTATAAAGACTTTCAAAAAGGATATCTAGCTTGAATTTCCTCAAAAGTTCTGTTTTTCTTTATATATTATATATACCCCTTAACAAGATAGGACTCAATCCTGAGATAAATTCTTTGGATAATTTACAAAGTGACCTTAACAGTCTTATCATAATTTTTACTCTAAATATAAATAGTAAATATTTACAATAGCTCTTTAGGTAAAATTTTTGATTTCATAATCAGATTTTGTCACTTATTTTACAGTCTCTGCAACAGGTATTCATTATTGGCTGACATAAGGTTGGCATTCCCATCTGGAAGGCCAAAGTGGTAGAACCAGGTGGATGGATAACTGCTCTTGCAGTGTAGACATGGCCCATCAGAAGGGTGACTGCTCTGCACTTTGGGTCTCATGCAAGAAGAAGGATTTTATAGTCTGGTAGAACTCCATATGACTGGTGTCTACCTCTGATGGGGGCAATTGTGAATACCATGTGTAAGGGAAGTTTTGTGCACAAATTTCTAAATTTGTTGTACTCAGTCTAGTTTTTAGTCCTTCCAATTCATGTTTTGGTCACAGCTACCCCTCAGGTCTTAACCATTTGGTAACTCTGAAGGCTAGGAGCCCTGGTACTTAGAAGTTAATGTTCATCTAATGCTGTCAACTGTTTCAACTTTTCCAAGAATTAGGGCCAGTACTTGGAATACCTATCATTGTACCTCCATAGTGAGTGCTACAGTGATTTAAGCATCTAGATATTCAGAGGCTATAACTCTTACTGCTTCTGCTCTCCAAAACAGGACAGTGCTGGTAGGGCATGAAATCTGGCTTCTCAGTCTTGCTGGGGTAAAATGTATTGGCATGATGTAGTTATTGGTCTATGTGGCAAACTCCAGTGGAAGGAGGAAGGGAGAAGCATTTATCAATTGCCTTTTTGTTTTCTCTAAGTTTTTCATTCATAGCCTCATTCAGAGGCAAGGTGATTTGTTCTGCATTGCCTGAAATATTTCTCATGGGACTCAACAACTGACTATGCTTTATTATAAAATTCTTAGCAACACCTCCTCCATCTCTTTATGTACTTTCCTTCCTTTTCTGTCTTATATCACTCTAGCTACACTAGGTTTACGCCTCCCATTTCATGAGAATTGGAACTAATTTCTATTCCCTCATCATCAGTAAAGAGTCCAAAATATATTAATTATGCTTCAAAATACTATAGATAAAAATGTAAGAGCGTTCTTTGAATGCTTGTCTAGCAAACTGCTGCTTAAAACTCTGAACAGGTTTATAGCTTAAGCACTGAAAGTCTTAAATTCTTCTTCTATCTTTGGAGGTTTCTATTCTTCTTGAGCCCTTTTGAAAACACCTGATTAAAGTTTGAAAAGATGACTATTTAGTCTGTTATTTTATCAGTCACAGCCTGGAGTGGGTCATATGTGACTATTCTACTACTCAGACAGATTCTGGAAACCATTCTCTTAGGATGTCAGCAAATTATTACTAAAGTTTACCATGAGCTTGGGAGGACATGAGGTCAAGCTCTGTAAGACTGGATCTGATGGTGGCATTGAAGTTAGAGGAAGGTACTCAGGACTACTCCCATTTATTTGACAAGCCATCAAAATTTACATGACTGATAAAATTCCGTGGGGTTTAGTGCACTTCCAGGATTCTGCTAAGTTCTTATTGTCCATACTTTGCTAGAGAGTAGGTCAGGATAACATGAGTCTCCTTCGTGAAATACTGCAATTGAATGAGTTATTGGGATAGCTTGAGAGTTACCTTTACTCTGAGTCAGTTTTCCACATTTTTGAGTCTCTTTATACAAGGTGTAAAGGTCCTAGAGGGGGAATCTTAGGAAGAGAAGGAAGAATGAGGGGAAAAAGGTGTAAAAATGTGAACTAGATGAGCTCTATAACTTTCCCACCTGCTCATTAAGATAATTTACATTCACTTATTTAAAGGTGGATTTTAGGCTGAAAGGACTAGTCATGACGTAGGATTGAGAATGCCACTCAAATTAACCATATAAAACTAATATTTCTGTGGAATAGATCTAATGAGTTGTTAATATCATGTTATTATTAGGCCAGAGGTCATTTTCCTTGGAGACAAGTTATGGTTATGGCACTAGCTAGAAAGATGTATGTAATGGATGCTTCATGTACTGTCTAAATCCCCCTACAGGAGCAAAAGACTTGAAAGCCTAGTTGCTGCAAGTGTTGTGGGAAGACTGTCCGCCCCATGTCAGTATTGTCTCTGCTGAAAGAGAAAGCTACCTTCCTGAAGGTAACCCCCTCTTCTTGGAATGGCCTGCATCAAGTGGCTGACCAGCGCTGGGGTGTATAGACTGGGACTGCTCTCTCTAGCTCTGGAAACTTTGTTATATCGTTGCAGTTCAGGAATCCTCACAGTTTTGGTCAAGCCTTTGTTGTGATGCATTGCTGGTTGACTTCTACCACTTCCATATCTGTCCCTTTCCATAGTCATTGATCAAAGAACAGTGTTTCATGCTCATCTTTGTTTCAGATTGAATTCTCTGGGAAAACAACTAATAAGGAGACACATACCTTCTGAGTCTAGTCTAGAGGGTGAGAAGTCCAGATGTCTTTAGGTTCATGAGCTTATTCAGCATGAGTCTACTGATCTAAAGGGAAGTCAGTGTGAGTGTGGGATAGTTTTCCTTTCACTGTCTCTAGTTCCCTTTGACTGGCTAAGGGAAACTGATTACCTTTCATTTCTGTGGAATGTAATTGACATATTTCTAAAGTCAATCTCATTTATTTTCAAATACTTACATATAACTCTTCTTCAGCTTTCAAAGCAAATTTAAACCTCTGTACTTGCCCCCCACACCCCATTTACCTGTGCTTCTCCATTGGTTTCAACTAACACTGAGGCAGGGAGAAAATTGGGCTACATACTGAATATAATAAGAAAACAGGTTGTGAGCCTTTCAACTTCAAGTCAGCACACACATGCAAAAACAGCATGAGGCTCTCCAAGCAGGAACATCTACCCTGATGGAAACTTCAGGGAAACCAGTTATGATTTGGTTGGTCTTTTGTTATACGACTCAGATTTTGTGAGTGTTGTGTATTTAAGCCTAATTTAACAAATTTGAATATTTTCTCTTGGTCAAGCAGAGATCACCATCTTTGTGGTTCTAATCCCCCAGTTTCACCTCAGTGTCATGAGAGCAGGTACTGGTCACGCTGGGGAGGATAAATCAACTTTGAGGCATGAAAGACCCTTGCTTATATAGTAACCCAGACATTTGTGATATAGTCAAGTATTTTGGTGGTGGGAAGATGATAGAAAAGTGACTTTTTGGTTTCAGGACCTGAAAAAGAGAGACACTGGAGAAGCCATTGCACTCAGGGAATGAAGTGGGACTTTGATATGTGAATCTAGGCCTAGATGGACTCAGGTCTCTTGAAGAGTGTAGTGTGTCTCCGTAGTACCTGACTTAATAAAATTACTGTCTCTTAAATATCTGCTTCTTTTCTCTGTGGATTGAAAAGCACTAGCTAGAGACATTACTCAACCCAGTATCAATGAACATCCCCATTGTGTAGCCTATAGTTTCTACATATTCCAGGTTCACTTTATGCCCCAGGAATTGGGTTCAGCTGTTTATCCAAGGAGCCATGTGTTCTTTAGGTGGGAAGTATTTTGTCATCCCAGAAAGCAAAGAAGCTGTCTAGAGTGGAAATTATTAGTGCTTCTTGCAGATTCTTTGAGATGCCTTTGCTGTGAGCCCCTGCCCAGACTTTGGTATATACTGCTGCTTAACAACTGGTGCCCGCAGCTCCCTCATTCAGACACCTGCCACTAGCTAGAATTCAGTATAGGTATGGAAAGCCAGAAATATCTGAGTTTTCTTTCTCATCCCATTAAGGATTTGATTAATCAGTAATTGGGCTATACATTAATCCTCTGCATTTTCCTTAACTCAGAGCAAGAAACCTGGTTCTTCTCAGGTCTGTAGCTATCAGTGTTCCCTGACTTGGCTTCTTCCCTGTCTCTGGCCTGCTTACCCAACCTCTTTACTGGGTTCTCTTGAGATAATTTTCATTTTTTTTTTTTTTTTTAAGGAAAGGTTCAGTCAGGAAGGAAGGTGAGCAGAGGCAGGCAGGCAGGAAGAGAGAGGAGGAAAAATCATTTTATTTTATTTAGTTGTTTATCTTGGTCGTTTCTTCCAGGTCCCAGGTCGTGAACATAGGTCCCAGGTCGTGGACATGGGTCCCTGGGATGTACATGAATTATACTTGGCAGACTTTACCACTAAGCCAACAGGGTGTATGGAGAGATTTTTTTAATAGATCACTTGCCCACAAATTCTTTTCTCAGGCTACATAATGAAAAACAAGAAAATCCCTGAGTACTCTAGGATCCAAAGGACAAAAAATTTGACATGCTTTTAAGTTTTCTATACGTTATGAAACTAAATAGGGTCATATGTCAGTTGACAACTTAGAAACTTACACCTATTAACACAAACACAAGATGGTGAATAATTTAGTTGGAAGCCATAATAAATAGTCCTGTGGTTTGTGGTTATATTATCTCAGGCTGAATGTGAGTAAATAAAATCTGTAATCATAGAAAATAATAACCCTGGGATCTAAAATAGTAGCCCAGGGGTCTATTCAATTAATTCTGATAGTATACTCCTTATGCGGTCACACAATTTAGGGGTTCTTTAAAAATGTCTTATGGTGATTCTGGGGACTTGCAGAAATGAAGGGACAGATGCAAATGAAAAAAAGACTTCTCTTTGTCGGGGCTACATTTTTGGACTTGGAGGTCATGCCACATTACAGACATGGGAACTCTTGCTCAGTGGCTGCATAGGGACAGGATAACGTTGAGAGGGAGGGTTCTCTGTAGGATAAAGCACCTGGGGAAACAGGAAAGAACTGGAAAGATAAAACCTCATCTACAAATGGTTCAATGGTGTATTTTTCTTTCTGCAAACTTTTCAGAGAAATTTGGATAGTGAATTTTAAGTCAGCTGTTAGTTTTGCATAGCACACTGTGAGGTGGGAGCCATAATCAGTCATTTTGAATCTTTGCTAAAGTGTCTTTTTTTTTCTTCTTCCTTTTTATTGCTCTGGCCTTGTACTTTCGTAATCAAATAATTATTAATCTCTAACTCTAAATATGCTTTCTAGGGATTACAGGCTAAGACATTTATTGATTACTTTCTTGGAGGCAATAAAAATAAACAAAAAAATCCAGAATTCCAAGGAAATTGCTAAGGGAAGACAATTGAGTCTAGAATTATATACTCAAATTATTTAAGTATGAATACAATGCAGATCTTTTTAGTGACATGACTCCCTTTATCCCATATGTCTTAATTCTAAAGGATATATATGTATTTTTTTATTTTAAGTTTCTAGGAATAGTAATGAAGGGGAAAAAATCAAACTTGGTATTTAAAGGATTGAAGATAATCTAGTTGTAAAGTTAATACAATCATTACAAATGAATACTTAAAATAGTAGCTCCAAATATAAAGAAGAAAAACGTGTTAAAAAAAAACCCTTTAAAGTGAACCCTGGTGGAGTAAGAGGTAGATTAATTGCCTCTGAAGGAGCATAGCCACATAATCCTATGTTGGAGTCCTGGGTTCAGGGGGAAGCAACAAGTGTGAACAACTAAATAGAAATACAAAACATGTTTTTTCCTCCTCCTCTTCATGTCTGCCTGCCTACTCACCTTCAGTTTCCCTGTGCCTTTCCTTTAAAAAATCCCTTTAAATAAAATGACATAGAAAAACTGAATGTTCAAAAGTGTATCAAGTAAGCAAAAACTAAGCAAATGTTTTGTTCAGTATGAATATCACAAGTATATAGATATTAAAGGGGGCTGAAGGTGAAATTTTATATCGATAAGAGGAATATCTTACCAATATAAGTAAAATATTTAGATAGAGAAGGTATCAAAATATGTGAAGACAAAATTTTCAGAAGTAAAAAAATCAACAAAACCAGGGGCTTTGTAATTTTAATATAGTTTTTCTTGGAAACTGGAAGATCAAAGTTGACCATAAATAAAGCGATAATGCTTCGAGCAGTTAGCTTGGATTATTATAAACCTTGATTAAGGAAAACCAATAATTTCCAAAACAAAACTTAGAAATTGTCATATTTGAAGGACATTTAAATCAATTGGTAGTTAACAAAGTAGGAGATAAACTTTCCTGAAAATTAAATACCCTTCCAAATAGGCTAATTTGTAATATTTTTTTCTAAAGCCATCCATAAATTAACAAAATCAGAACTGTGCTTTTAAAAGGATGCAGTTAAGGTAGTACTGAGAAAATTGATTTAACTCTTATTTACTACAAAACAAGACAGATGGAAAATAATCCAGACATTTATTTCAGTAATCTATTGGGAAAATAAACCCAGAGAAAGTGGATTTAAAAATTAATAAAGATAAAAGCAGAAGTTTCTGAGGTTTTTTAAGTGATGGGGCCAGGGGACAATGTATGCAATAAAACCACGAAAGTTACTTTTTAAAAAATTTCAGTAAAAAGGCATACATCTGACAAAAATCGACTTTTTGCCATGAATTTAAAAATGTATATGAAATGTGAAATTCTCCAGGATGATATAAGATTATTTATTTAAAACTGACTCAAGAGAAGATTAAAAGTCCCTGGTGGACCACTCCTGGAACTAAGGGGTTAGCATCACACCTGAGCCGAGCCTGCCTGCCCTCTGGGTCCTGTGTGGAGAATACAGAGGTAAGGTCAGAGTGGACGCTGTGGTGCCTCATATGATGAATACTGACCTAGGTAACTGCCCTGGACTGGTGGAAAAGTGATCTTGCATACATCTTGCTTCTACATGAGTAGCAATGGTTAAAATCATCGAAAGTAGAAACTGTGGCTTCTGTGTGCAAGATGACCCACCGACACCTTGGCTGTCCTTCAGGGCAGTCATATACTGCTCATGTATGTGATGGGGCAAAAGAAGCCATAAGCCTATGTGGTTGTTATTCCTCTGGATAAGATGAATTTCCTCAGCTGGATGCTTCTGCAAAGCTAAGTAAACAGTATTAGATTAAAGCTATTGTGTCTTCTGAAGTTGACCTGTAGATTGGAATCTATAATGACCACTAACATTATTGAGAGTTAAAGAGCTACAGCTTTAGAAAAAAAAAAAAAAAAAGCCAGAAGGCTCCTTAAAGAAACATCAAGGAATAGATATTTATCATATTATTTAAATGGTTTAGAAGCATAGAGTAAAATGTAAAGCTTCTCAGAGTTTAAATTGTTAAAGTAACTTATTTCTACCTTTGAAGAGCTAAACTTCACATGAAGTTTCCTTGATTTCTCTTAACACTGGATAAAACTATCCCAATTCTACTTTAACCACCTCTTTTTTGGATTGAATTATATCTCCCTAATGGGTATGTTGAATTCCTAACACCTGTATCCATGATTTTGACCTCATTTGGGAATAGATTTACAAATGTAATACATTAAGATGAGGTCATACTAGAGTGGGCCCTTAGTTTAATATGAATACTGTGCTTATGAAGCAAATTTGGCAAAGATTGGATTTGTACTGACACAAACCAAGGAATGCCTGAGGCTACTAGAAGCTAGACCATGCAAAGAAGGACTCTACCCTAGAGGCTTTGGAGGAGCAGTGAACCTGCCAACAATTTGCTGTAAGACTTTTAGCCTCCAGAACAATAGGGGAGTTAATTCCTGTTCCTTTATGTATATGGTGTTTTGTTGTAGAAGCCCTAGGAAATAAGTACAACATCAACTAGTTGATTTTATGGCTTTGTATGAAGGTACCATATTTTTATCATAGCTGTTAGTCACGTTTCAGCTCTGTAGGAAGTTGATGTTTTAGTCAGTGTTGGAATCTAGCTGGTTGAAACAGAAGGTTTGATGTTTAATAAAATGAGCCTCTAAAATCATTTTAGAAACTTCTACCTTCTTAATCATATCAATACACATTTTTAAATGCTTGCATATTAACTGTAATTATATGTGACTTTATTATCATAAAGTGGACTGTAGCTTCGTGAGTATACATATTAACTTGATGTTTGAAAAGTTTGATTACTCAGACTGTCTAACAATCAGGCATTTCTGATTATTCACACCTTGAGAGCTGCCAAGCAGGAAGTAACTCTTCGGTAATTATCATGACTCTAATCAGAGTTAAGTTTCTACTTCTGTTTTAATAGTAGCATAACAATAGGATTATAATAGGTGTGCCTAAATATGATTGGCAAGGCAGACTTCAGCATAGTGAAGTCACTACAGTTTAACCTAAAATATGTAAGTATAAATTTCCTTGTGTTCATAATAGAGTGGAGAATAAGACAGACATTGACCAACCCTGTAAGTATATGATTTAAATGAAGAATAGGTTCATCATTAATAATTTGTTTAACTGAAATAGTGACAAGTGCCATGAAAATAAACACAACTGAGACTGGTTATATTTAAGTGGGACAACCTTGGAAGGTTGGTGAAGAAAACTGTCAGGAAAGGGACTGGGGAATCACTACATACACTGTTTTTGAAGGATAAATAGGAAGCTGATAGCACTCATTCAATCCATTAGTAAATTCCATGAATGGTCTTCAATATTGAGCTCTAATTCAACCATTTCATTGCTTTCTGATGATCATACCAGCATGACCACCTCAGCACCTGAACTATTTAAATGTCTTCCTAACTGGTCTCATTCTTTACCCTCACCTTATTCATCTCTTCTATTCACAAAAGCCAGTTATTTTTAAAAAATATGATGCAAATCATGTCAGTCATCTCCTGGGAAAAAAATCTTCAGTGACTTTCTCAACTGGGGTAAAATCTAGACCCTCTGGTGGTCAATGGTCAATAAACTACCTTTCTAACCTCTCTCATACCACCTCTGACCCTCTCATTCTGCTCAGGACACACTGACTGACCTCCTTGCTCTGCTTTGAGGTCCACTGAGAATTTCTTCTTTTGTTCTTTTTGCTCAGAATGCTCTTCTAAAACTGCTGATCTGCTCACTCTTATGCATTTCACATCTCTGTCAGTTATAACCTTTTAGGCAAGGTCTGCCCTGATTGTCCAGTGTAAACTAACACCTTTGTTTCCTTCAGTCACTCCCTGCCCCTTTACTCTCATTTTTATAGACAGAATTTAGTATCATCTGACAGGTTTTCACTTACTTTGATGCATTATGAAAGAGGGTAGGATAGGGATGATTTGGAAGTTCCTGTGCAGGTAATTGTACATGTAGAAATGAATTTTTCTTGTTGGAGGAATTGAAAAATGGACACTATGAAGAAAGTCTACTGAACCAAGAAAAATTGCAAGGGAAGAATAGCAATAGGCAGGACCAGACCAGGTATGCTACAGAGGAAAATTAGGATGAAGGCTCCAATCCCTAAGACACTGGTAGACACTAAAAGTAAATGAAGTACTGGTGATATATATGAATATTACAAAGATCAGTCTGTGTGGAGAATGGTTGAAAATGATATTTGGAGTTAGTTGCCCACTGTGGTGATCTTGATGGGAGCTGATGTGTCTCGGACAGGTAAGGTGAGTTTGGGGTGTAGGGACAGAGGGACCATGGAAAAGGTTAGAAATGTTCCAGAAAGCTGTCAGGGCTTCCTCTAAGAAGCAAGTATGGAGATTCCTGGCATGAGCAAGGGTTGCTGCTTTCTCCCTCTTGGTAGGGGGGCAATCTGGATACTGAGTGTATTTACAGGCAGTGACTCTAGAAAATGGCATAGATTTTGAGTTATATTTTAAACATATTGTCTTTATACCAGAACTCCTCTGATAGACTTATTTGTCTAATAATCAAGTTGACATTTCTAATCAGATATTTATCGAGATCTCAAAGGTTAGCATGTAGTCTACAGATGCTATCTGAACTTGTAGACAAAGGTCTTCTAGGGATCTAAGTGAGAAGCAAACAGATGAGAACCTAGGAATGACCCCTGAGACATTCTAATTTGTAACAGAGATCAAGTGGAAAATATAAAAGCCTCCAGAAAATGACCCTCTCCCCTTGGAGATTCATTCTAATCGATTTTTGACAGATGATGAAACAGATGTTGAGAGCAGTGAAGCAACTTGCCTGAACTCATGGGTAGTTGGGCAGTGAGATGAAGTAAACTCTTTCTAAATCAGAGGAGGGTAGATAGAAAGAGTGAATAAAAATAAAAAGGGGTTTGGAACTTGAGCAGAGTGCTAAGTTTGTATTACCACTATCGCCTTGGACAAAGAGTTTTGGATATGCTCCTACTTTCTTCCACTTGAAATCAATTTCCACACTCATCTCAAAATATCTAGAAAAGATATTTCCAAATATCTCTTTTCCAGAAAACTCCACTCTCTGTGCTCAAGACATTAAAAAAAATCTTATGAGTTACACAGATTCTTTTCATTTTAAGCCTCTATGTATGTATGCTTGTACATACACGTTTATGTGTATGTATTTATCTACCTGACTTCTTTTCTTAGAGAGGGATGATGACACACGTGTGTCTGTTATTGTCAGTATACAATAAATTGTTGATAGTTGAAAGGTTTTTTCTGAGCTTCACGAGGAAAGAAAGTCAATTAGACAAAAAGTCGAATAGCCAGGGCTTTATTGGGGTTTGCGCACCCGGGCGAGGTTCTCCGGTCCGCAGAACGAGGGCCGGAGAAGTTGCGCCCAACAAAGGGAAGCGCGATCTTTATATAAAAGAATTTCGCGGGCTTCATACGTGGCGATTGGGGATTGGTCCTGTGATTCCAGGTGTGGTTTCGTCAGCTTCTGTTCCCGGGTATGGCCGCCATTTTGTCCTTCTGGGCGGCCATTTTGTCCTTCTGGGCCAGCCTAACAATAGTCACATTTTTAAATAGAATATGCAGAATACCACAGAAGTTCATTTTTTAAAGTTTAATCCTAGAGACTTTTCAATGTGTCCTAGAGGGAGCTCTAATTCTCACTGTTCTGGATAAATAACAGATTCAGATCATTAGCATTCTGTTCCTCACAGTAGGGGAAAGTTTTGCAATAAGTTATGCTCATCAGAGCTCCCGTAGACTTTTATGAACAAGGCTCACGGAGCCTTTGAAAGCTGCTCCACCAACTTTATAAAGGATGCAGAAATCAGTTAAGACAAATCTCCAGCTCCAGATGTAGATCCTATAGAGGACTCACCTATCAATGTGAGTAGACGCCCTAAATCTCCTCCAAAGAAACTTGTTATCTCTCTTCTCCGGAGTTACCACGAAATTGTTGTTTGTACTTCAATGCCCTTTACAAAGAGTTTAAGTCTCTTGCTCTTTCCCCACGAACATTTTAGTCAAAATGTACTTGCGCTCCAATTGCTTAGTGAAAAATAGGTCACTGCTAGTCATGTTTAGCATTCTTCTTTCTTCCCCTTCGGGATAGAATCTGCCTTCAGACTATTTTTCACACAGCATAAGGATTAGTGCCTCTTTATCAATGTTGTCCATATCCCCACTCGGTATACTTTATTATCACTGCTAGAAGGTGCTTCTCACAGGCTGAGTTGTAGAGCTGTAAAAAAATCAAGCTCCCCAAAGCCAGGGAAAATTGAAATGTCACTCTTTACAAGGAGTTTTAGGAGGGAGACTAAGCATTTACTTCAATACAGACCATTCATTCTATGGCCTAGTTTAGAAACTTTCAAAATCAATTTTAAATCTTTTCTTTGTGGCTTTGACATCCCCTTAATATCATCTCTTCTTTATTATGAAGTTGCCTTGGCCGGGTGGCACAGGCTGGGGTGAGGTAGGGGAGGAGGTCGGGGAGGGGACAGACTGGCAACTGATTCCCTGTCCTGCCCAGTCCCTCCTCTCCACAGCCCTGCAGCACACCAGCCTGGCTGGCCTCATGCGCATGCCCCAGATGCACTGAGCCTGTCTGCTGTTTGGCAGACATTTCCCTTTGTTTGTGCTTCTTACCCTGCTCTAATAACCCTCCTCAAGGCCAAATTAGATTTATATGGAAGGGGAAGTCAGCTCGAGGCTTCAGAATGACTATGCTAATTAGAAACCAAAATACAAACAGCAACTCCACATGGATGTATTAAATAGGCCAGCATTCTCCACGGCAAATCAAATTAAAAGAAATCCCATTATCTCGCTCAGGGCTTCTGCCTTTTTTTTTTCCCCTCTGACCGCCTGTTGTCATGTTTGAACAGAATGAGAGTACAAATATATTTCACCATAGGTCTGATTCGAAACACTATCCTCTTTCTCTCTTCTTCCAAATGACAATGCTACCAAGCCATTATTCACAATTAAATCACTTTTTTTTTTGTTTTGAATCCACTAAGTGCAGTCTCGAATGTTTCATTTATCCTCACTAGCCAGGCTTCACGTAAACTAGTTATCACAAAGTATTCTAAACAGTTCTCCAAAAAGCCCCATGTATTCCATGAGAGTTTATGTGTCTGAATATCTGCTACAGGAAATGACCATTCTATCCATTCATCTCTAACCTGGTAGAATCACTCTGATTCTGCAAGGGAATATAAAACAAAAGCAGTCTTTCTCCTTCTTAAAAATGAACCAGTACTAGGAGTCAAAATAGCTTCAAGAGGCTTAATATTAGAAACGACAAAACAACAGGGGAGGGTGGTCACTTTCGTAGCCAGCAGTCGTTGATCTGGTAACAGGAGGCATTGGGAATGAGAGGTCTGCTCAGAGGGTGGGCAAGAGAGGACAGTGTCTGTAAAGTCATCTCTAAGTGCTTCTGTGCACCAACTATAAAAGTCTGGCTGCCAACCGCAGGAGCATGGTATCTTTTTTTCAACTTTTATGAAAATAAGTCCTTTACTAATAGTTTTTCAGCAGCACTATGTGATAGTTACACCCTGGTGGTTCTTGAGGGAGGAGTAAATGCTGCAGGAAGGTAAGACTCAAGAAAACCAACAGGAGTAGGTGTACAGGCCTTCAAGACAGCCTGCAATAATGATAGTGCTCATTTGAGTCAGTTCTTGGGGGGAGAGATCATGGAAGTTTGTTTTCCACTGGACTCATGGGCCAAGCCCATCACAGCCCTATTTTTAACTCTTCCTGCTCACTGTGAGAATCCTCAATTCTTTTTTTTTTTTTGGAAAAGGAGTCATGATACAAATTTACTAGCTGGGAATGAACCACTGTTATAACTAGAAAGAAATACAAAAATTGTGGTGAAGAAAATAGGCAAGAACTCTGGTAGCAGACAAGAATTCTGGTCTAAAGATGAAGAAATGATGGATTCCTTTCATTTTCACAACATGGTCATACTATACTTTTATGTTTTGTTTTGTTTTCTGATGATCCTTCTCTGAGGGTCATTTCTTCTCAGGTAAATGTAAAACCTGCTGGTCCTCCTGAGGAGGGCTAAGAGGAATGAGTAGAAAAAAATGGAATTTCAGATTATATCCTATATCACATTATATATGGAAAATAAAGGTCTTTGAGGACTCCTACATCCAGTGAAGTTCATAGTATTAATCTTCTGTGTTTTTTTTTTTTTTTTTTTTTTGGTGTGTGTGTGTGCAAAGACTCTTTTTTGAGCAAACTTTAATCAAACTTTAACCCTGAGTCCTCTTCTCCATTAGGCTTTGTCCTGCTCAGCCCAGGTATCGCAAGAATCTTGCTAAGTCAGTTTGCAGAGAATCCTCTCACTCTTCATCTGATGAAATTTCACATACCTTGCCTTCCTGCAGGCGATGTCTGATCCCCAGGCCTACCTTCAGTAAGAATCCCCTAACCTTGATTTCTCCTCTTAGGAATTTTCTACCCGCCCCCAGCCTCCACCACCATCTGTTCCTTGGTGACAAATTCCCAGATAGCTTTACTATGTTCTGAGTTGAGCCCAACATCTCTCTCCCACTGTGATAGTCTTGCCCCCTATTCCAACAGTCCTGAATAAAGTCTTTCTTATAATTTTAAGTGTCAGAATAATTTTTCTTTAACACTTAGTAAGAATAGATAAAAGGATGCTTTCCCTTGGTAAAGTAGTTGAATATGAACATCTGCTCAACATATTAAACCAAGTTCTGTGTGTATACACATATATATGTACATATATAATAAACTGAATTATTTCTAAAGGAATTTAGAAATGAATAATGTTACTCTTTAGTAGCCATTCCTATCTTTAGGGTAAAATCTTTGAATTGTTAGCAAACATAAACACTTTTATTTAAGCCTTTCCCCCGACACACATTACTTTCCACTCAGGTGTTCCTCTATTCCACCTTTAGTCTAAAGAGTGAAGGAAGGCAGGCATGTCATTAAAAAACAAAACAAAAACTCTTGATATGTGCTGGGAGTCACTAGTGAAAATTGACTATTTACATTTAAAGTAATTAAAACTAAGTAAAATTAAAACTTCCTCAATTACCATAGCCACATTTCCAGTGTTCATTATCCAGATGTGGCTATTGACTGCCACATTTGACAACACAGAAAAAATGTCTGCCATCCATCATTATTAGAAAATCCTATTGAACAGCTCTGCTCTAGATAACTCACACTTTCTAGGACAGAAACTAGTTCTCATATCGAGGCGTACAACTGCATATACAGTGTGGAGAATGTTCAAACCAACTAGTACTAATTTAGTTATTTTTGAGTGTGACACTCTGAATTCTTTTCTTGTTCTCCCAGAGGAGATTAATATATGCTCCCATTACTTATGCTTTTTTTTTTTTTTTTCTGGTTGGTTGTAGATCTGAAACTTAAGAATCAGAGTACCATTTCTAAATCTAAGAGTAAAAGCATATGGCGTGAGGTTTCTTTTTCCCTTGGGTTGAGCACAAAGTGGTGAATTTGGGGAAGCTGAACCTTTGAAGAAGGTACAAATCTTGACTATTTCACTTATCTGGTATCATATGACAATCATAAAATTATATTTATTCATTTAATAGATACTGAAACTGAGGCTGAGGAGTTAAAAATATCTGTTTCAGGATTACTGTGAGCATTTGGTTTATGTAAAACACTTAGCACCTGCTTGGCACATAGTAAGTTCTAAAGGGTATTGGTTATTATTGAATCTAAGTTTTGCTTCCTTAATTGTAATATTTTTATTGTGATACTTGGGAGGAGATCAAATTACAGTTTCCCCTTTTTATCTGAAAATAGGAAAGTAGAACATTCCTATTTGATATGATTTTGTAGCTTATTTGGGGGGTCTGGGAGCTCCATTACCATTAATTTGGAATGGAAATATGGAGAATGTATTGAGCATCCCCAAGCCCCCCAAATAATCACCAAATTATATCAAATAGGAATTTTCTAGTCTCAGCTAGTGGGTAAAAACATAATATTTTATACAAAATACTTTTTTTTTAAATATCATTTTGGAACCAGGTAAGAATTTGTTAGTCATGGGAAAAGGGAGGTATTTTTCTAGATAGAACTGAAGTGAGGTTCTGTTGTAAGACTTGTATCTAAGTTGGATACAAAGATACTTTATGGTCAGAGGGATTTGTGTCCAAAAACCAGGAGGTATAAATTAAAATTGTTTTAAAAAGGAAGAAACAGTAATAACCTTAACATACTAGACACAGAGTCATTGAATAAAATCCTAGTGATGCAATAGATATTCCTTCTTTCAATTTTATCATTTTGCAAAATTCATGAGGTTAATAAGTATTAAAAAATCTCATTACAGTACCATATCAGATAGGGGGATGTAGCTCGAGGGTGTAATAAACTAGTTCTATTGTTGAAACTCCATCAAAAAGCAAGACTGCACTTACCCAGCATTATAAAACTCTCACCCTCTTTGCATGTAACTTAATGCAATAAAAAATATTACATATGAGGATTCTGGAAGCTCATAATTCAAATCCTGAAACTCACTGACTTAACTTATAAAGTTATGTAGCAGGTGACTGTGAGAATTTGAAAGAAAGTGCTATTGGTCTTGCTATACACACACTGGGAAGTTATATCAATAGCTGTATTTTGCCCTTTTAAAAAATCTTGGGTAACTTTGTTGAAGCAATACTAGTTCTAAGTACTTTGTAAAGAGTGACTGTTACCCTTTTTTCCTGTAGAGGTATAAGTTAGTTTCATAGGGCTGAATAGTCTTCTCCTCCCTTGCAGGAAGAAGTGAAGATGTTACTCTGGCCTTTGCTTATATTGACTCTATTAACTCCCATTCCTACTCTGTTCTGCCTCCAACCCTCCCAGCTAACCCTAATGGTGGGAGCCTAAGTCACTCTCCCTAGCTGTCAGTCATGCTACTACACTTCTCAAATGTCACTACATCTTAATAGACAAAACAAATTACCATTACAGATTCATTGAAGGACTTTTATTATAAAAGGAAACTGAATGGGGGCAAGTCCTACTTAGAAGTTTAATTTACACTGTTAGACAATGAGATACTTGCTCATCAGTCCCAAATTTATTCTAAGAGCAACAAGGCAAGGAAGGCATGTTAGGGAGATATATTGTCTTCCTGCCCATGTGTTTTTGCTTCCTAAAGAACTTCTAGTCTTTCAGGGAGGAGATAGGGTTGCATCTATAATCGCAAGGAAGTTAGGCTTTTAGCCCAGTTGATAAATCATAATTTATCTAAACCACTCATGAATACCTGTTATCTCAGATAGATGTAAGCGTGGGTTTAGGGGAGGATAGAGACCATGACTCAGTTTTGGCAAAGGTATAGGGAAATAGTGTCCTTTTTGTTTTGAAAGGAAACTATGCTCAGTAAAGCCTTGTGATGGATAGATAGGCCTTTTGCTCCTTCTTTGGAGTTTCTGCCTAGAAGGCAAATGAAATGCCTAGAGGCCATCTTGTGATCACAAATTTAAAAGCTTTTGGACAAAAATTCAATATTTTAAATAAGGAGGAATAAAGAGTTTGGGCTCTCATGTCACTTACCTATAAAGTTCTTTAATGAAGAAAACCTCTATTTCGAAGTATCCTCCAAGCTGGGCTTTCTTACAGCAGGAAGCATTCCTAAGTAATATAGTAGTTGATAGTCATTAGTATTCTCTGGCCACATTTTATTTTCATGGTCAGCATAGTATTTTTAGAAATAGAATCGAATACTCTCCATCACAACTGGGTGTGAGTAGATAAGTCACACTTGGTCTCAATCATGTTTATTAATCTGCTTGGAAAACCATAACAAAAACTCTATACACTGGGTGGCTTAAACAACGTACATTTATTTTCTCAGGATGCTGTAAGTCTGAGATCAGGGCACCATATTGTTGGGTTCTGGTGAGGGCTCTCATCCTGGTTTGCAGATGGCAACCTTCTTGCTCATCACATGTCAGAGAGAGCACTCTGGCATCTCTTCCTTTTGCTTCATAAGGACATGAATCCCATCATGAGGGCTTTACTCTCATGACCTCATCTAAATATAATTATCTCCCAAAGGTTCCTTCCCTGAATACCATCACATTAGGGGTTAGAGCTCTAACAAATGCATTTCGGGGGAACACCATTTTGTCCATTGCAATATGCACCTATATTGTTTTTACTGCTCAGGCTCTTAGAGAACTTTGTATAAATTAGATATATATGAAGAAATTAATATATACATTATTGATATGTGTGTATATATATGTATGTATATATATATATATATATATATACATATATATTCGTTACTCCCTGTGATGGCTTAAAGATTGCTGGGGATTTTTTTGATAAGAAGGGACTTACCTGTGCCAACCAGGCTTGTGCTTGCCCTGTGCATCATCATACTATGTTGCTTCCTTATGAAGGTCATTCAGTTGTCTTTTCTTCCTGGCCTCTTACATCATCTAATTGTTTCCTTCCTTTCATTCCTACTTATCCACTCTTTCTAGTCACTTTCCCTAACTGTAATGGATATGCATTTCACAGAACACAATAAATGTGAAAATAAGAAACGTGTATTCTTTTAGAGCTCATCTTATAGTATCAAGCCCCTACTAGATTATCATATATTCTAAACACTACACAAGTAACTAGTGCTTCAGGTTTAAGAATTTTTTCCTTCTACTTTTATTCCCTGGGGCTTCTGACACTGTCAACAAGGGTACTGAAAGACATAAAACAAATACCAAAAACAAACAAAATCCCAAAACTCCTAGTAGTGCTTGCAGGTAACAAACAGGTGAAAGGCTCCATGCCCTGATTTGGTTTATAGTGTACCTCTGTCTATGTTTCTCTCCTGGACTACTGCACTGGTATTCTTACTGATTCCACACACTGACTATTTTTGACATAGGCATACCTTGCTTTACTATTCAAATATTACAGAAATATATAAAAATAAATTTTAAATTTACTCCCAAATACCAGTCCTGCTACCAAGAGGCAATGACTTAATACTAACTCTGTTTTGCATTTCAACTTTAAAGCTGACAAGAAATAAAATAATGACTGTTTAGACAGGATTTATTGTCTCTGCTGGGAAAGATGAAGAATTTAGTAAATTTATCCATCCTCTTACCTCCTTTACTAAATCTGTTAATTATTGTTACAGAAAAGATTGCAAATGTCAAAGCTTGATTTAAAAATAAATTATAACGACATCTTCCATGCTTTGGTTTATAGATTCCACCCATAGATAATGAATGACATTTATCATATTATGTAAATGTTCTTTTAAAATCAATTAATATGAATGGGTTCTTACAAAAATAGTCTTAAATTATGGAAACATTTCTGTTTAAAGGAGAATATTCCATGTGTTAAGGTTAATGTGTGCTATTAATTTCCTTTTATCTAACTTCTCACAACTATTTTCCCTTTTGGGCCTAGTGTGGAACTGTCTCCTTCTGTAACTAAGCTCAGGGAATACTTCACATCTCTTTTCATTGTCTCCCTGTACATACATTGAAGAAAGTTTAATGAGACTAATCTTAGAACACCTCATTTTCTGTGTCAGCTTATTCCCTAACTTTCAAGTCTATACAAATTATTAATCATGTGTTAGTCTGATTTTCACTCAGGGCTTTGATGCATTGAATGAAAAAAAAACCAACAACAAAACCAAACCAAATTCAATAGATACACATCATTCTTAAAAAAATCTGTAGGATTTTTACAAAGGAATTTCTTTTTTGAAAGCTGATATAATTTAGAAATCCCAAAGTTGATAAAGTTCTCAGTGTGTCTGAGTCATATTTTGTTTATCCTTTTCAGTTCTTGGGGGATCCTTCCAATCAGATTGTCTTAAAATTAATAAAGATTAATTAAAGGAATCTATTCATGGAGTCAGAAAGTGCTAAGACTTAAAAAACAATGATGCCTTCTATACCCCATACTTTCTTTCCCACTCTACTCATACTTCCTAGAGTGAACCACTTCCAACTCTTTGCTGTCTATCTGGAATTTACCTCTGCATTGATAATGTGTTTCCTTCTACTTATTTGTCAGTTGGGATTTTGCATTTTACTATGGATTTTGATGATTTATTCCAGCTTCTTACCTTTTATAGTCTATCCCCTCCCATGATTTTATCAACATGATTATTACAATTTTTGGTCAAATCAAGCTAGAATTTACAAAATAACTATTGTAATATCTCTGCTGAGCCAGGTAGTATACTATCAGTAAAATTATCTATGTACAATGTTTCCTTTTCTATTTTCTAAAAAAGTGAGCTTTCAAATAGTGATTTTTCTATATGCCCAAATACAAATCCATCAGTTCCCTTTATTTCCTAGATAAATTCCTCTTGCTGCCTCTGTGCTCTAGCACCAGTCAGGACTGATTATTCTCTCAGCATGATTTATTACTCAGCTGAGATGTTCTCTGTTCTCTCTAAATAATCTAAGGTCCAATTTCCTGAATCATAAATTCTTTTGTTGTTGTCACTGTTTAGAACCTTGATTTGATGGAATGCATCCTCCAGTAGTATCTGAGTAAAGGTACATAAAAGGTATATTTTGGTTCCAGGTCTGAAAATGTCTTTTTTATCCTGGATTTCTCTGATTATACAAAGTTCCCATCAAGTGTGAGGTGAGAACAGTATTTTTTCCCCTCAGAACTTGAATGGCATTGTTCTGTTGCCTACAGGCATCTAGTGTGATGTTGAGAGTTCTGAAGACAATCTGATTCTAATTCCTCTTTGTGATTTATTTATACCCTCTGGAAAATTTTAAGGTCTTACTGGTTTTTTTTTTGGTTTTTTTTTTTTTTTGGTGATGTAACTTTTCTAGATCTTCTGTACTTTGCAGGCATTTAAATAATTTTTAAGGGTAGTTGACTGTGTTCATTTTTTCCCTTCTTACTGATATCAGAAGTAACATCTTCAGGATGGAATATCAATTTCTATGTACAAAACAAAAGAACAAACCTGTGTATATAGTCAGTACAAACTCATATCCCAAACATTTTTACTCAATCCCATGTAACTTGTTATGTTCAAACACTTGAGTTTACAATGTACCCCATACCTGGTACTAAAATAAATTTACTTTTTTTCCTTAATGGTGAAAAATTATGGTCTATCTCATTCAAATTCCAAAGAATCAAGTTGGCAAGGAGAACATTTTCAGGGTGGTTACTAATGAAACAGTTTCTCAGAAAGTTATATTCTATTAATGCTGTTAACTTGCATTTTATTACTCAGTAGGTTTTAAAATCAGTTTGTGAATTTCAGTTTTATAGCTGGGTAGGAGGTTTTCATTCCAATAATTGGTAAATTCGCCCCATGGAGGACACTATTTTGTTTGTCACTAAAGACCAAGTACATAGCCCAAAAATCTCAGTAAGTTTATGCTCACTGTTTTAAGTGCTAGAGACAGAATGTATCCTACCAAAATGTATATATAGAAACTATCCCTGAACTGTGAATACACTTGGAAGTAGAGTCTTTGAGAGGTGATTAGGGCATAAAATGGATCCCTAATGATGAGATTAATGCCCTCATATTGTGAGAGCCCAGAGAGCCGTCTTACTCCTGCTTCATATGAGAACACAGCAGGAGGATAGCTCTCTCTGGATAACTGGGAGTAAGTGCCCCATATAATGAAACTAATGGCGCCTTATTCTTGAACTTCCCAGCCTTCAGAACTATGAAAAATAAATTTCTGTTGTTCATAACTCAGTCTATGGTATTATTTTTAGCAGCCAAAACCAATTAAGACAGTAAATTTTATAAGGTGTTTATTCTTAGCTAAATATCTTAGGATGTTATCTATATAAAATATACATTTAGTATACAAAGTATATATGTACATATTTACATATATAAATCTAAGCTAGCACTGGGTGGTAGTAAGCATGCTTCCTGTTAATGGAACCCATCAATGTTTGAGCAGCATTTTCATTCCTTATTCTTTCACAAGTACTTTCTTCAAACATCTCACATTCTTCCTAATGACACAGAGAATCTTGAAAATTCCTAGACATCCTTGTTATATTCTAATTGCTTTTAGATCTCAGTTTCCTTATCAATCAAACAAAATTAGAGGATGCAGATTTGCATCAGAGGAGACAGGGCCAAGGGTGTGAGAAACATGTTCTCAGAGGCGTGAAATGTCATCACTGAATTAGGGCTCTCTTTAATATTGGTATTGTTTACTTGGAAAGGAACAGGAGTAACATCCTAAGTGAAATGTCATTGTATTTCCCATGAATGACTTGATAGTGCACATAGCCTGCACTGGGGAATTCCAGGACATAGAGGAAACGTATCTGATTTTATTTTCTACTTTGACAAAAACAAAGTTATGACTAAGGACTTGGATCCCATGGAAAAAGGTTATTATGATTGTTTCTATTCTACAGATTGATTTGGCTGAATTTCTTACAGATTCTCTTAACCTGTATATTTCAAGAATTGGTGCAAAAACTTACCTGGTTGCCAGAGAGAACTCCCAGGGCATAATTGGCTCTCAAAATAATGCTTTTATCAAGGGAAAAGAGACACAAAAAGTACCAAATGTAAATACAATTACAGCTGGATGAACATAGCGTGCCTTTCTTAAAATGGAAAGGACATCTGCTAGTTGCCTATTTATATATGCTTCTCTTCACTTCAGTGCTTGGAGTATAAAACAGTTTGGGGACCTTTGGGGAATGAGGTGCAGACCATAAGAATCCCTCCAGGCTGTCCTATATAGAGTTAATGGCTAATGTAGACCGAGGCAGTGACCACCCTTCATTTCATCTTTCCATTTTCTGCCAGAGTAGCATGCAATCTATTCCAGGCATCTGCATCTGAAGGTAAAACATGCCAATTATTTTTATTGATCTAAAGCCTTCAGAGGTAGGACACCTTGCCAGGGCAGCATATGGAAATTTAGATAAGGAAATGATTGCAGAGACATGGAAAGAGCTTCACTATTTGGAAAAGAATGTGAAGGCCTTAAAAAAAATGAACGAGCACTTGGTATTCCAGAGCTTAACAGCCAAAGACGAATTATGCAGTAGCTGCAATGGAAATTGATTACTAAGCCTTCGATGAGTCACATGCCTTAGGAATTAAGTACTCCAATCTATTATTGTCAGTATCCTGATGGGTCAACCAGGCTGTGAATGGAAATTTGTATTAAATTGATTTGAGTGTTTTTTCTTGAACTAACATCACTCAATCAAGGGACATATTCAGAAAGAGCTAGATAAGTCTGGCTGAACTTTATTTGGAAAAGCAGAATGGCAAGGGATTAGCCAGCAAAATTTAAAAGCACCATAAATCTGGCACAACAGGCTGTGCTGAGGGAAGCAGGTAAGCAGTCTCATTGCCACAAATAGGGTAAACATTCAAAGCAAATTTGTTTTGTAGTTTAGCATGTTAATGCAGTCATGGGTTACAAAAATCATCAGGTAATAAGAGGTCCTTTTGGAGAATTTCAGAAGATCTGAATTCAGAAGTAGCCTAGTATTTGCCATCGATCTTAGGGTCAAATCTGTTTTCAGACTATATGTTGATATGCAATTATCTTTTGACCTCAGGAAAGTTCCATTAATAAGAAAGCATTTATATAAATAATACAGGTAGATTAAATGATTTCAGGTTCAGGCGATCTAACATAATAGGAATTTTTGCATGAAAATGTGTGCCAAATTTCACTCAAACTTTTATTGCTTTTTGTGGGTGGATGCTGGGATTCATAAAGAACCTGAGCCATATCCTGCAGACTGTCCTGACATGTAGCTGATGGTTTAGGGAAGGCCTGAATCCCACAGGATATGGTCAAATGGAAAAATTCGAGATGGACTTGGGACAGGTATTAGAGTTGGCAACATTTGAATGTTGAGTAAATAAATACCTATAGCTCAGGAAGGAGCATCTGTTGATGTGCAAAATGATTCTGACTTACAAATTACGACAAAGTAATGGGAATAAAGTAAATCTGTTATCTACTCATATACTTACAGTAATATGGAATCAGATTTATGTTTTTGGTGGGGAAAGGGCATAAAAACATGCCAGATAATCATTTACAGTAAGATAAAAATGTGATTTTTTTTCAGAGTTCTGAACCTGTTCTCACTAAAGAATACTAAAATGAAATTTTATTTCTTAAAAAAATACATCTAACTTTGAAGTATAGTAGTATTGCTCTTAACTGGTTGAAGGATAGAGAGATCATAAGTAATGGCCACCTGTCCTAACCACTAACCTGAAAATATGAAGACATAAAGATTTGCTTCACCCATCAAGCAAGACTGGTGGGAGCAATAGGCAACTTCTCAATATTGAGAGTCTCTTTCATTTCCAAGCTATTTGTTCTAATTTTGCTGTGGTAACATCAGAGTGTCTTTACTATTGATTACTACTTGCCAGAAGTCTAAGAGGTCTTTTAGCATATAGACATCTACATGACCCATCCATAGCTCTTTCCACTACTGTAAGGTACAGAAATCCATAACCTTGTATTAATCTTTGATTATGCTGGGATTCATGGGATGTGCATTTTTGGTGTTTTAGGCTATGTGTTTGCTTGACTTACTTAAAATACAGGAAGTACTTCTTAAAGATCAGGCCCTTGAAAGTTACTTTGTCTCTTGAAATTCACTCTTAAGCAGAAGTTGGTAAAATTTTGGAGATAAGTAATTTGTAGAAGAAGTGCTCGTTGTTTGTCTATGTTACCATTTGCAGATATAGTCATCAATTGGCAGCATTATGCATTCGGGTTAAAACTCCATTAAACTTGGACAAATGAGTACCAAGAAGTTCTCCCAACTAGGTCCACTAGGTAAAAGGCATTCAGTCTTCTACTGCAAGGTCAACTTCCCTTGCCAACATTGTCACTCTTTTCTTCACTTGCTCATTTCTGTATAAAAGGAGGCCAAATGCTCATAAGCCAATTGCAGCTACAATTCAATAGAATGCTCCCTGTCTTCTCTGTGAAAGTATTAAACTCCTGGGCACTAGGACCTTTCTGCCCTGTGACTGTCAGGAGTGTAGAGGAAAGAAAAATTCAGGGTACAAGTGAGTCACTGGGCGTGAGAGTCAGTGACTGTGATTAGAGCTGGTACTTGATTAAACTTTTGGTTATCTACAGTCATTCCCAAAGATCTGTTTTTTTTAAATCAAGTAATGAATTACATAAAGATACAGTGGGAATCACCATCCTTGCATCTTTAATAATTTTAAAATCTCCACTATCGTCCCTCAGATATGATATTGTTTTTGATTTACTGCTTTAGCCATTGGTAGGAGATGTTTTAAAAGCTCCACTTAGACTGCGGGCTAAATTTTATAGTGAGAAGGGCCACCACCTCAATATGGCAGTTGCATTATGTATCAACACAATAATTCCAATTATTCTTTCCGTAAGTGGAGAAACGTTCACCATATATACCTACAGATCAAGATGAACCACTTAAATTGGATTTTATCCAAGATTCTATTATTTTACTTTTAATATACCTCAACTCTAACAAGACACCATCATAATGCTTTGAATGTCAAGGCTCCATTAGCAATTCACACTTTTTTTCCAAAAATCTTCAAAATATCTGGGAATTTTTTTTTTTTTTAAAGGGAAGGTGCAGACAGGAATGAAGGCAAGCAGGCAGGCAGGCAGGAAGAGGGAGGAGAAAGATGCATCTCTATTTTGATTTAGTTGCTCCCCCCTCAGGGATTCAAAACCAGGGGTATGTGGCTTGCTCCTTCAAGGGCGATTGACCCAGCCACTGCTCCTCCAGGGTGTGTCATTATTTAGGAATTTTATTTTTCATAATGTATAATTTCACTGAGTAAACTCTTTGTGAAAAAAACCCTTGGGAAAGGGAATGCTTGCCATGTATGCTTCCTGTTGCTTTTCAGGATCCTTCATGTAGAAGACATGGCAACTTTTACAATAAATGAATTCCAAATCTAAAAACTGGGTCAGGTAAGAAACTGCCCAATGGATTGTGACTTTTTATGGGTTTCTTCCTTCAGATGATTTAGTATCTATTTAGTAACATTGATATCCTTTGTTGGTACACTTTGAATAATATCCTTATTGGTAGTCCACCTATTTTACTTATAAGGTTACCATCTTAAATTAGCTATCTTCTGTGGGTTAGGTCCCTTTGATTGCTACTTCTTTCTAACCACTCATGATAATTGTGAGCCTGGCTTTGCTCCTGTTTTGGATTCTATTATCCTCACTATCATAACTAAGTCAAGCTATACATAAACTTCCAAATATCATCTCTACTTGTTAAATAAAGCTACTGCTTAACATCTGAGTAAGGCTGGTGCCCTTCTCAATATCACACTCCTTTGGTATTGGCCTATTATTGTGTTGGACTTTCCTGTGGAACATAAACATCCAGCAGTTCTAACAATAGAATATAGTATATCCCTACTAGCATTATCACTTAACTAATTTTTTAATATTTTAATCAATTCCTATGTCTTCCAAGTAAATTCTAGCATTTCAACCTCTCCAGCATAAACCAGTGATTTTCACATATTTCTAGGAGTTGTCAAAGTAACAAGTCCTGAAATTCTTGCTAAGTCAGTATCTTTATTAATTGCTATTAACCCATAAATAGTATGAAAAGTTTGTTGACATGCAAGTATTTTGGCTCCTCCATCAAGTGCTCTCATAATTCAGTCCCACATGGACTCCTAATTCCTGTTCATACATGCCTTACAGCTCCTTTGTGTGATAGTCCTCTTTAACTTAGCATATCCTCAGCTGGGCTGTGCTTCCAGTTTAGTAACTGGACTCTCATCTTGTTCTAGGGTCTGTCTGTGTCTTCCAACTAGTACCAGTGATAAAGTCTTCATTGCCAATCGAAAGTTCATAGTGATTCATTTCCAAAGACTTATCTAACATCCACTTGCTAAGATCATTCCAACTTTCTTAGATTTGGTTCTCTGTATGAAATTTGGAGTACATTTATATATATATATATATACACACACACACAGAATTAATACTTGCGAAAGAGAATATGAAGAGGTATGGGGCTCTAGAGCAAGCACTGACCATCTGAGATGGGTAACAACTCAAAAGGAAATTGCCATCGTTCTATCATTTTAGTCAGTCTGCAGGTGTGGGCCTCTGGGGAGAAGAGTTACCTTGATCAAGGTAATTCTCTGCAGCTGAGACAGAGTTTAAAAGAACTGGCATCTGGACAGTTTTGCATTATCTGCTATGGTTGATAGACAAGAAAAAGTACCCCACCTTTCACTGAAGGACTTGTCCAGGTTGCAGTGACAAAAACAGCCACTTTTATGTCAGCATTTTCTCTTGGAAAACTAAGGGTAGGCATCATGAATAAAGGGAGGTATTGAGGAGGAAGGGATTTCCTTCCTAGATGAAAAGTGATGGGATAACATGATCAATAGGTTTAGTGATAGAAAGAAGCCAGAACTAAACCTAGTCACAATGCTAGTTCTAGAGCTTTTCCAAAGACAGTATCTATTCCTCATTTATAGTTGAAGAAGTAAGTGTACAAATACAAATACTACCCTGGCTTAGCCCAGAAATCAAGTTCACAAGTGCTGTCAAGTTTGTGCATAGAAATATGGAGAAAATATTGTTCCAATGTCAAACATTTTTTCAGCTCTGAGGTCTTAAAGAGACAAAAGAATTTGGCTTTCATGCATTCCTTTTATTTTCTCAAACTCTCACATTCAGAACCCTTCACATAATGATTTGCTCTTGATGTTTATGGCAGTATGACAGGACTTGAAGTCAATCATCTTTCTTTGATAACAGTAAGTTCTAGAGTTACAATAGGGTCTGTAATATGAACTTGTATCTTGTTGTGGGAAGCTTTGGTATTTCTACATGGAAATTCATATATTTCATGAAAGAAAAAAATCTATGTAGAAACTTATGTTAGAGATTTTTGCTGTTTTTCTGCAAAAAAAACTATATTTATGTTTTTTATATTTGTTTATGGTTGTCTATACACACATTTATAAAAATATGTACTAAGCACTGAGTTTTTGTAAAAAAAAATTTATATAAATGTTCTTGTACTGTGTTTCTTCTGGTCCTTGCTTCTTTCTGCCTACTCCCCTACCCCCACTTAATAGTGAATGAACTACGCATGCTACACATATATTCGTCTTTATATATATTTGTGTTTATTCATATAGGTACACATACACATATGTATGTATATATATATATATATAGATAGATATAAACGTACATTGTCTTCTAAGGAATATACCATTACTGATTAGAGCCTCATTTATTCATTTTCTTATTGATATTCAGGTCAATTCCTATTTTTCAGTATTATACATTTTGCTACAATAATGTCAGTGTACATTTCATTATTATATATGTACATGGAATTCTTGAATGTCCCTAGAAGCATACATGAAAATACCCTGGGATCCAGAAAAACATATTGGGTGAGTTATTTGCCAATATTTTCTAAGTGGCTGTGCCATTTTAGAGTGCTATGAGCAGCTTGTTAACAAAATTTAAAAATTTCAACTGTTTTATCACCCTGGCTGTAGTCTTTTTGTATCTCAAAGTAAATTTATTTTTAATTTTTTTGATAAGTAGCGGGATTGAATATCTTTTGTGGCCATTGATCATTTTTATTTTCTCTTGGGAATTTTTTTCTCACCATTTCTACCCTTTTCCTATTGGTTGTCTTTTATTATCAATTTCTAGATATTTTTCACTTATACTGAATGGAATTATTTGCTATTCTTATTGCAGTTATGTTCCAGTGATCCATGGCTTTGAAGTTTTACATTCTAATGTAAATATATTTATTACATAAAAATCAAATCATGTAAACACATTTCCTTTATTAGCTTTGTTTGCTTTGCCTAAGCAATCCTTCCCTACTGTGAGTTTATCAAGATATTCTCATATTTGCTCTCAGTTTTTTTTTCACATTTAAGTTTCATTAAAAATCATTTTTTAAATTTAATCCATCTCAAAAGTTGGTTTTAGGTGTGTCCTGATGGTCTAGAGGATAAGATCACTGGACGTAGTCTACATACAGTCCAAGGATCCAGATTTGAGACCTAGGGATGGGGAAGAGCAACCAAGTTGAGCTAAATAAATGCTACTTCCTCCTCTCTCCTCTTGCTTGCTTGACTCTGCTTGCCTTCATTCCTGCCTGTGCCTTTCATTTAAAAACTATTTTTATACTGGAAGGTGTAGACCTGACACTCCTTGAGTAGTTCTTCCCTACTGATAGGTAACACCCTGATGTCAGATAGCATATGGTTGTAGGCCTGTGTCTGTGTCTCATGTTCAGTGCTACTGGTCAATTTTATCCCCCTTCCACCCCATGTCCCCTTACATATGCCCTACACTCAACCACACAGTTTTATTACTGTAGCTTTATAATAACTCTATTATATGGAAAGTCTCCACCCTTATTTTTCAAAAATGAATTTGCTACTTGTAATTTTACCATTAACTTGTCTAGTTCTGTGAAAAATCTCATAATCGATTAAATTGCATTCAATATAAATTTAATTTTGGAGACAAATTGCCAAATTGCCGATTAGATTCCATATAAATGGATAGACTCAATATCTTCCCATTAAGCTTTTACTAATCAAAAAGAGCATTATAGCTTTCCCTTTAAAATTGAATATTTAAAAATATCTCAGACTACCAAAAACTACCTGATTGAGAAGAAATCAAATATTTTTAAACTAACACTTCATGCATGGAATTTTTCTTTGTCGGCCATCCTTATTACTATGTTGTTAAGTCTTCACAAAAATACTTATAAAAGCAAATATGTAATATACAATCATTTTAAACACCCTACAGACTAGCGCGCTCATTTTATTCATAAGCATTTCAGTGTTTCCAAGAACCGATTTATTAAATTTTCTTTAAAATACATGAGAGTAGGGAAGTAAGTGGGATATAGGTGAAACAAAACTAAATTAATAAGTGAGGCTACATTTTGAAGTCCTAGAAGAGTCATTAAATATAAAAGTAGGCAAAATAATAAAAGTACCTTTTTTTGTAAAGGGAAAGTACAGGCAGAAATGAAGGCAAGTGGGCAGGCATGCAAGAAAAGAGAGAAGGAAGAAGCATTTATTTATCTAGTTGTTCATCTTGGTTGTTCCCCCAGGGCTCCAGTTTTGAACCCAGGTCTTTGAGCTTTATGTGAATTAATCCTCTGAAGTTGCAGACTTAACGGTCTGAGTTACCAGGGTGTACCGTAACAGCACTTTTAAATTTATTGTAGAAAATTTCATCTACTTCTTATTTAATTACATTTAGTCAGCATACAGATTTTTTGAAAACCAAAAATGTCTTTTTTTTATGTATGTGAATGACAATATATGAATAAAAAAAATATATACCGTATGTACACCAAATTTTATAAATGTTCATTTTTGTTAGCTGAAGGGTTCATCTAAATAAGTTTATTAGAATAACTTGTTAATGGTTTACTTACTAATTTAATTATCAATTTGAGAGAGCTATAATAGAAACAGGGATAAACTGAAAAATCTATATTCATGATCAAATATTTTGCCAATTCTTGGTTTATATTGAGGTTCGGTATACATAGATGTTCATGGTACATTTTCTGTTAATAAAATTCAGTTAGGGATAAAACACCTTTTTATATATGACTACTCAATCTTTTTTGAATAATTTGACATTAGCAGTCTTTTATTTAGTATTTGCTAAGCCTATCTCTTTCCATTAATTTATTTTACACTTGTGATCCTAATAAGTCTGTAACTGGTTTTTCAAAGATTGTCAGAATATCTGTCATATAAAGATACATTAAATCTTTACATTTGGAGATTCTTGAGTTTTATGACCTTTTTCCTCCCCTAAATCTCTTCTTGACTTCTTGCATTAAATGGATTCTCTATTTCCTCTTTTTCCTTTTTTGATTTGGGATTTATTGATTCTATATCTAGTATTTTAGTGCTCACTTTTATGTGTTAACATGGAATATTGACAAAAAAAGATTGATTTTAGATTTTGTATTGGTTTGGAGGAAGATAAAGATGAAAAAATTTCAAATGCATTTACCCTTGACCTTGCATGTTATCGGCACTATTTTGGTTCTATATTGTTTAGTCTCCTGGCTGGATATCTCCCATACCCCACTTCACGGCCTCTTAGTCACATTTTTCTTCTATCAGCTTTCACTGTGGCTGCTAGCTCTGTGTGAAGTGTGACCAGGTGCATTCTAAAAGCATCTCACCTTGTGTCATGTACATGTTGCTTCCCACTCTGGAACCGTATTTTGAGCCCTCACATGTTCAGCCTGGAAGTGTAAACAGTTGATACCCTGAAGGGCAAACCTTTGTCCATTCCCATTAATCAAGTATTTAACAACTACCTTCACTTTCTCCCTCCATACTTAGATGGACCCTACTCATATTGTATGTGGATTTTTGGTGAAAGTCTCATGAGCTTGAGCAATCAGTTTACTTACTTTGTCTCTTCTCCCTTCCCTGCTTCATTCCCCTTGTCATTTCTGCTTGCAAGGATCATTCTCATCCATCAGTTACTAATATATAAGTTCTCTCTCTCAGGCTCTGATAGTTAGAGATTAGGTTTGTGAGACCTGAGATGGAAGACATGAGAAGACTAAAATCTTAGAGCGGCAGATATTGTTAAAACTCTGCCTCATATCCTTAAATTCACTGAGAGTGGTGAATGCTAGTTCCTATGCATGTTGATAGATTGTCATTTTAGTATTTGCTTCTCTGCCCCTCCCCCAAAGACTTTTACAAGTGCTTCTGAAGCTTGCCTAATGCATGTATAGAACACCCAGAAATGCTGGAGTGAAATGTCTCTAGAGTAACCTCCTACCAATGAGGAATGGGAGTAGGTGGATATATACACCAGCTTTCCTGCCCGCTTCGTGACAAGTCAGTATTCTACAAGGATACCTAAAGCAGTATGAAGCCCTGGTTACTCACCAGAGAAACCCGCTCAGTATTGTACTCTTCACTGCAATTTTCTTCTTTGTCTTTATTAAGTGCATGTGGCTTATTTGACAAATGATCCCCAAAGTTACTTTACTTGAGGTCTGTGTTCAGGGAGGTCCAAATTAAGATGTCTCAGATTTTCTTGTACACACCAGGGAGGCAAATTAGTTCTTTCTTCTTTGTCAGAGATTAGCCTCCTTTTGTCTACAGCAAAGAGAATACTCTCTTTTCCCCTGCAGAGCATGTAATGACCTTTGAGGCAGGTGACTTACAGGATGATACTCGTTCTTCTCAAGTGCCAATTCAGGCATGCAGGCCAGTGACCAGGGTCATGTCTCAGAGCACCCTGGGCCTGGAAATACCATCCTGTGTCAGGAGGAAACTGTTCGCATGCCAAGAGAATTGAAGGAGCTGCGTAATAGTACTCCACGGACCAAGAAAACTTGAGTAGGAGAGTATCTTGAAGGATTTAGATAATAGAAGAATCAAGGCTGAACATGGAAACATTTATGAAAGGAGGCTCTCTGAGCCTTGACTTGTGAGTCAGTGCATGGAATGAACACCTGTAACCAGTCCGAAGGGTCAATCCGGACAACTCCTTATGCTTCCTCATGTTTTCTGAGTGGATTCCCTTGGACATTCCATGTTGTGATGACAGAAGCCTAAGGCAAGAAAGGTTAGGGATATGATGGGTTGCAGTAAACTTGAAAAGTAGAAGCCTGCATAGGAATGAGTGGTGGGGCTGAAAGAATTTGAAAGACTCTGAAGCGATGTACAAGAAGTGTTGTACATACTAGCACTTTTCTTCCTAGGTTATTAAGCCAAACACAAAGTCAAGAGTTGAGCTATTATGTGAGGAACTCCTTTTGATTTGCTTTCATGTATTTTTATTAAAAACTTTATTGAATAACATTGCATCACAATGTATGTTCCAGATGTGCATCTTTATAAATAAGCGTACGTATATAACGCCTTGACCTTCACAACTAACCATTCAATTTCATCCTTTACCACATAATTGACCCCTTTTACCCAGTTTGCCAACCCACCTTCCCTTTTCCTGTTACCTTCTGATAATCACTAATTTGGACAGATAGCCTAAAAGCTTAGTCTTTTTTCATTTATTCGTTTCTTTAAATACATATGAGTAAAATCATTTTGTATTTCTCTTTCTCCATCTGACTGATTTCACTAAGCATATACTCTCCAGTCCACCTGTGTTGCAATTGAATTTCATCATTTTAATAGGAGTTTATATATTCTATTTGTGTATGTGTGTGTGTGTCACTTTTTTGTTCATTTGTTGATGTTTATTTAGGTTGTTTCTAGTTTTTGGTTTATTGCAAGTATTGCTGCAATAAACTTGGGGGTGCATATATCCCTGTAAATTAGTGCAACTGTGTTTTTCTGGTAAATGCCAGAAGTAGGATAATTGGATTCATTTGAATTTCTATTTTATTTTATTTTTAAACCTCCATATTGCTTTCCATAATGGCTGGACCAATTCACATTCCCACCAATAGTGTAGAAGAGTTCCCTTTCTGCCTCATTCTCTCCAACACTTGTTTCTTGTCTTCTGCTAACAGTTATTCCCATAGTTATGAAGTGATATCTGATTGTCACTTTGTATGTTGCTAATAATTAGATATGATTAACATCTCATGTGCCTGTTAGCCACACAAAGTGGCTTTTTTTGGAGAAGTGTCTATTTAGATCTTCTGCCTATTTTTGAATCAGACTTTTTTTTTATTGTTGATATTTATGAGATTCTTGTATATTTTGGATATTAACCCTTTGTTGGACAGAGGTGCAAATATCTTTTCCCATTCAGTGGGATGATTTTTTATTTTTTTAAGTATTTATTTCACTGTGACAGTGCTTTTTACTTTGATGTACAGTTCCTTTGCTTATTTTTGGTTTTGATTTCCCTTGCCTTTGGAGTCAAGTTCACAAAGACTTCTCTAGACTGATCTAAAACCATTCCAAAAATACTTTTATGTTTAAAGAAAAATTGCAGATATTATACTTGTTATATGTCTTGTTCCCAGTTTTCCCTATTATTAATATCTTACATTAATACATTTGTTATAATTAATGAGTCAATATTGATATATTGCTGTCAACTAAAGTCTGTATTTTATTCAAATTTCCTTATTTTTCACTTAATGTCTTCCATTTTTTTCCTTTATGTTCCAGAACCCTGGCAGGGTATAATATTGCATTCAGTAGTCATGCTTATATACCTTATATTCCTTACATCACTTATCTCTCTTTTACCAATTACAATTTCTCAAAATTTCCTTGCTTTTGATGACTTTGATAGTATTCAGAAGTACTGGCCAGATATACTATGGAATGGCTGTCAATTGATGTTAGGGTTTGGGGGAGGAAGACTACAGAGGAAAAACAAAATGCTATTTTCATCACATCATAAAAAGGCGTGTACTATCAACATGACATCATAGCTGATGTTGACATTTATTACCTGAGATAGTGCTTGTCATGTTTCTTGAATACTATTTTCTCTGATTGTTTTTCCTGCTGACAAACACTAAAACATATGCCCATTTAGTGATCCTGTCATAAAACCTTCTATTTTAAACAATTCCTGGTCTAATAAAACATAGTTTCTAAACCTCTTGTTCAAATTACTACAGATATTGTTCTCATTCTTATAGATGAGATAAAGTTCAGAAAGCTCAATCACCTTGTTTAAGGACAAGTGAAGACAGAGTGGGAGAATGGGAAAGTAGTGTTCTGCATCAGAGAATAGTGTCTTTTCTTTTAAACCTCATGAATAAGAGCTAAGCTAGGAATTAAATATACTAGGAAATTGATTCCACTAGTTAGTGAAAATTAAAAAGTCCCTTATAACTTGGCTTGACTTTCAAAGCACCATCCTAGCTAACTGGAATTGGTCAGGGACCAATTTCTAGCACACTGAATTTTGGAATTCCTAGAGATCGCTGTTTGTTTTGAGGTGGTATAAGACTCTGTGTAGTCTTCAGGACTCTTTATGATATCATCACTATGAGCACTTACAAAAACTAGCCCATTATTTAATCAAACCATGTGTATCAATTACCTTTAATAAATTTATATTAGGTTGTAACATAGCTGATCCTTTTACTTTCAGAAAATATTTTCTGTGCTATAAGGAATTATAGAAATGCAAGAAGTATATGCCTAGGTCTTTTTCTTCTGCCATTGCTATGCAAAGGCATGCTAGGGTACCAAATAAAAATTTTCCTTTGTCTTGATAGTCCATGATATTATCATCATACATCTCCAGAAATAGGACAAAAAGCTCAAATAAGTTAATAGCTATAAAAATTTTCATCATATCAACTGTGCTAGTACCATAGGCTAGCTATCATACTAAAAATATAGTTCATAGATTTTTTTTTTGATTCTGAAGTATTAAATAGATAAAAAACTGACATTTCCTCATAGATCATCATAAATCTTCCCATTATAGTCTTATTGATACTAATGTGTTCTTATGTCTGGACATTACATATCTCTTATTAATCTGTTTCATCCGTACATCTAACTTATTTCATACTTTGCTGGACTGCCTTCAAAAATACTGATTTTTATCAAGTGTGTCTCTCTCTCTCAAACCTATTATCAGTTTTCTTTGGGGCTAGATCATCTGGCCTCAGTTTTTTTCTTTTTTATTGCACAAGTGGTTACAATGAGGCAGCAAGACCTAATTCTCAGAATACCCTGAACACTTTGAGCTTTGACGTAATATTGCCTTGCTTTCTTCCAATGGAATCTATAAATCTCTCTCAATCTTGCCAAGAGTCCCACTTCTAAAGTCTTTCCTCCAGTGGTCTTCAGTGATTTAATCTTTATTTTAAAACTAATTAAAATTATTCTCCACTATTCATTTTAACTTAAATATTATTAATATTTAAGCATTTTCATATTGATCCCTCATCCCATTATTCCATGCTAGTTATAAAGGAGATATCAAAGTGCATTGCTATGACGATCCATAGGTAAGCAATGTCTGTCTTTATCAACTCCTGTCCAAGTATGTATGGACTTAACAGTCATATCTAAAGGCCACTGTGTTCCCCAGAGGAAGACTATTTTAAAGAGTCCCTTAATTTTTCAAATTTTTCATTTTGAATAGACAGGTAGGAATGAGCTACTATTCTTTAAGAGTATATATTAAAGTTCTAATCCAGATTAAGAGATTTTTTTAGTCAATAATATACACAAATACTTCAACTTGAAATGATGCATTTGTTTCAGACTACATGTACAAATTTTGAGAGATTTTACAATAAATTTTTATACAACTGTATATTAGACAGTGTCATGTCTACTGTGATATTCTGCCCAAATCCTTGTTAAATGTGATTATAAATTGGTAATGCTATTGTGGAAAACAGTATAGATATTTCCCCAAATTATTATTACTTGAAATACCACATAATACAGCTATTCCACTTCTGGGTATTTATTCAAAGAATATGAAAGCACTAATTCAAAGATTACACACACACACACACATATGTATATATATCCATATTTTTTGCAGCATTATTTCCAATAACCAAGAGTTGGAAACAACCTCATCAATGGATGTGTGGATAAAAAAGATGTGTTATATACACAGTGCAATGCCAGTTGGCTATTAAAAAAGATGAAATTATGCTGTTGAAGCAAAATAAATGGATCTAGAGGGAATTATACTAAGTGAAATAAGTCAGATGGAAAAAGACAAATGATATATAATTTCACTCATATATGTAAAAAAAAGCAAACAAGAATGAATGAACCAAATCAAACACAACCACATTCTTTGCCTATATGAAAAAAATGGTGGTTACCAGAAGGTACCAGAAGGTGGGTGTACAAATTACATAAAAAAAAATCAGTTGTCTGATGAAGGATGGAAACTAGACTGTTGGTGGCAAAGCTAATGTAGTATATACAGGTGTTGATTTATAAGGTTGTACACCTGAGACCTACATAATGTTACAAACTATTTCTTCAATAAAATAAGCACTCAGGACAGATTTCCAAATCTGCTGAGAATGCCGCAGGCGTACAGCCCTCAGCTTTTCACCTTTTTCAGGGTTTCCTGAGTGACAGAACAATCTTGTCAAAGTTCATGCCTCTTTCCTGTATGGACTGTATCCAATAAACGATTGTCCCGGAGTGTACAAGCCTGATGCTCTTGTCACATCTGTGAGCAGCGCTAAAGGATCATTTTAACTCTGGATCTTCCTACAGGGTTAACTTCGAGGTATTCCAACCAGATAGCATTGAAGCTTCCCGACTTCCAGTGCTGTTGTATCTGCTTCCCATCCTTTCCACAGTTAAGGATCCCAAGAGCGCTCACTGAAAATCCTCTTGTCTGCTAATCTGTATCTCAGAGTCTGCCTATTACTGATTGTGCTTTTAAAAATAGAGAAAGAAACACAGTGAACACAGCAATCTCTCCCTTTTGCTTAAGTTGTTATCTTCTGTGATAAAGACTTAACCCTTCTATCCTAGCGACTAGGACACAGGAAGATAAAAGGTGGTAAAAGCAGAATAGGATCCTTGGAAAGCAGTGTTACCTGAAAGATACTAAAGCCTGCTAGGTCCAAATGGACATCAGTGCTCTCTCCATGTCTGGTATTGTAGTAATAACATCAGTGTTTCCCCACCTCCCTCATTGGACAATTCTTAAGGAAGAACTATTCACACTATACATGTAATCTAGCCAGGTGTAAAGTATTTGGATTCTTTTTTTTTTTTTATAAAGAATTTATGTAGTAAGGGTTAGCAGCATGCCTGCTTAGAGCGAGTCTGAAAGGCAGAGAAAAATAGGTCAATCATGTGTCCAGAAGTTGATTGCATCAGCAGGTTGTGTGCTGGGAGAGTCAGGGCAGTACTGGAAAGTTTGAAAGCATGTCCACAGACTGGGAGCTGTGAGTCTAGATGAGGTTAAGTGCATTTTCTACTTCCCGAACAGTACCATAGTGGGTGGTAAAGAGGAAAATTGCTCTTTTGTACTTTTGTATGGATGAATGGTTGAATTTGCTCAAAGCTCTTTAAAAGGTCCCAGCAGGCATGTGTAAAACAGAAGAAAAGGCACATGATGGACTGAACCTGACATACATTTATCCCAAACCAGCCATCTGAGGCTCTCGGGGAAGGTGAGCTCAACAGTGAAACTCTTTCTTCACCCCTAAAGTAACCTCACTTAAGTAACCAGAGACAAAAAAAAAAATATTAGTACTGGAAAGTAAAGAAGATTACCTTGAGAGCTAATATATTTCTTGAGGTTGTTAATAGAATGTAAATAATGGAATGAAATGGAAGTTAAAGTAGCTACTGCACTTCAATGGAATGGCTACTTAGGTAAAGGGGCATTCATTCTTTTTCAAAAAAAAAATAAGTGAAAGATGCAGATAGAAATGAAGGAGAGTAGTCAGGCAGAGAGAGCATTTATTTTATTTAATTGTCCAGCTTGGTTGTTGCTCCCAGCCCCGGGATGTGAACCCAAGTCCTTGGGATATATGTGGACTGCACAGCTGGAGTTGCAGATTTAACCGCTATAAACCAGCAGAGTGATGGTGCACTCACTCTTTTTCCTGATATGGATGATGCTTTTTCCTGATATGGATGGGTATGAGGAAGGAATTATCTCACCTTAGAGTTTTAACAACATTGGATTAGGAAAGCCAATCACTCCTGGCACAGCAACTTTTAACAGTGAAAGCTGCACAGTCAAAGCCAGTTTATATACTCACTTCCCTCAGCCTGAAGTGCTAATGGAAACATCAACAGGTGAATGTTGAAAAGATCAAAAATCCTGGCGCATGCAAGGGCTTAGTTCTATTTCATCAAGAAGACTCAGGTCATCTACTTATTATGCAAAATTAGACTTTTCCAAGGTTGTACTCTTATGCATCCCTTAACTCTTAAACTCTTCTTACAAGTGTTATAACAAATTACCAATTCTCTCTGACTCAGGATTTAGCAGAAAAAAGTGAAAAATGAGATTCAGTGAAGGTAAGAGGCATTTTCCTAAAAGATTAAGTCAGTTTGTTTTTTCGAGGCAATAATACATTGTGAAACCCATGGAGATTACTAATTGTTACAGATTGGGGAAAATAAATCTATATTACTTTATGAAGGAAGCCTTTTCTTGACTGACTTTAAAAAAAAAAAATGTTCATTTAACATGAAGGCACCTAACTCGCTCAGGAAGTGTCAGCTTAGTGAAGGTCTTCTAGGGAGATGAATTTTGTCTCCCTGGACTAGATTCAGTCCTCTTTATCTACTCTCACAACATTCTGGACACCCTTTAACATCACTCGTATCCCTCATTCTTACAGTTATCAGTGTGCCTCATTTTTCCTGCTAAGTCAACACATCAGAGACTTAGTTTTTTCTAGTCTAGAACATAGATGACATATATCTTGTGTCACTTTAAAACATGCCTATGATTCTCTTCACTGAAGATTAGACATTTGAGAAAATGTGAACTTTATGGAATAGTAAAAGATAGTATTTTAAATGGTTACATTTATGATAGAAGGATATAAAGCTGTAAATTTAAAAAATCATTAGAAGTAATAAAGAATAGAATGAATATTGAGAGCAAGCCTGGCAAATCTCTTCAGATTACCAGTGAAGGGAGCCCATTTTAAGTTGGAAACTAATGTGATTCAAATCTTAAGACAGAGACTTGCTGCAAAGGCACACTTTTAGATCCAAAAGTAATGAGAAGGAATTCCATCCTTTGTAATTACTCTTGAAAGGCCTTAAATGGAAAGTCATGGCTCACATCAAGTCTGATTCAAATCTGCTGCTCTGAGACTTCTCATCTCTAACACAATTCCGTACCTCCACAAGGAACGCTTCTATGCACTGCCAATAGCTTTTTGTTCCTCTATTTCTTTGAGGTTTCTGCTTAAGGAAAGGTCTTAGTTCACACATAATCCTTTCTATAGATGTCCACCTCTTTCCCTTTAGGTAAGAGCATTTGCAGAATTCTTTTCGGTGGGTGGGTGAAAGAAAAGAATCTTACTTCCAGACTGCTAATTTTTATATTATCATGGATTGAAGTATGTGTGTGCTTATTACTTCTGTTCCCTTGTTATGGTATCTTCCCAAACATCTGTTCTGTCCTCCAGATCTATATTTCATCCAGATAATATCTCCTCTCTGATCATTTCCCTGTCATGTGTCTTAGAAGTGAGTAGTTAAGAATCAGGCAAGGATATTTTGTCATTCTACAAACCCTTTCAATATTCTTGTCCCCAAGGTGCAGTCTCCTGTATTTCTGTAGCAGTGGCCCTGGTTTGCAGCTAGGCATGGAATTTAGCAGCTCTTTAAATCTTAAATCAGAGAAGGAGCAGGTCCTTAATGTGAGGTGGTATGGATGCCTAAACAGGCAGTTTGGCTAAGCTGAAAGAAGATACAAGTGTCTATACCTGCGTCCCAACAAAGAACTAATGCATCTAAGCTGAGGTTGGGGCTATAGCATTAAGAAAGGCACATATCAAGGGGTTGAGTTTATCTTGCTTCAGAACCTGCCATTGGAAACATCTCTGGATTCCAATAATAGTCTAAAAATCTAAATTCCTAGGTCTAGTTTGTTTTTAGATTGCGAATATACTTTGTGGTCAGCACTCTGAGGTCTGGTGTATATGGAAACAGGCATCTCCAGGTGCCCATAGAGCTTTATTACTTTACATATGAGTGATTGGTGTTATATCACCTTTAGGATAAGAGAAAAGAATACTGAGGTGCAGAGTAAACTGTTGCCTTTATGGGAGTAATTTTGGATAAACTGTTTTCCCTGCTTTGGCCCAGCACTGGAATTAAAAAGTGGTTCATCAGCCCGATGTCAGATCTTCTCATTCAATTAGACTAGACACATCAAGAATCCATGTATGTTGGTATTGTCATAAGGCAAGCACAGAGACTCGTGCCTACTTTCTGTCATCATGCTTACAAAGTGTTCTAAGGCATTCTATTTTTCAAAGAACTTGAATTTTCAGTGACTGCTTTTACAGTTCTCTATGGTGTAATGCCTTCCACATGTATCTATCACAAATATCCCCATCCATGTTAATATAAGGTAACCCAAATTATATGCTTGGGGGAGTTTTTGATGTGAGCTAGTTCTGCTTTGTGTGGAAGAGGACTACATAACACTCTCTCTGAGTCTGGATTGCGGTGAGACTAATTCTAAAAAGGAGTGCTTCATAAGATGTGGAGGCTCTGAGGGTTTGGGGAAGTTGGCAGAGCCACAGTTTATAGGCAACATCTACCTAGATGTGTCTATCCATGTCAGATTTCTAGATTTTTCATCCAGGACCCTTTCTTTAATATCACAGACCTTCCTTGATGAGCATTCAATCATCTTTGAAGCTCAGCAACCCTAACTATCAGATCTTAAGTCTGCTCCTTGGTTGTGTTCACTGTTCTATGGTAGAAGTTAAGAACTTCTTTAGAAACTACAAGAGAGAATTCTTCTCTGACGGTTAGCCTTGAACTGTTTATTTACCACCTGTACTCATTATCTCTCTGTAGGGTATCAAGTCATTTTGAAGACTTATATTCCAAAAATATGGGGGAAAATATGTACAAAGACCAAAACCTGAATCACAGCACTGACCAGGATGTTCAGTATACCGTGATATTTTACCAAGTGACCACTGGTGAAATTATTAGTAATGGTACTACCCCCTTATGCCATGGATTATTCGTGTTCCAATTACACTCAAAAGGGGATCATACATATTGATCTCATCACGATCTGTTCCCAAAACCTCATCTTCTACTTTCTAAGCCCACTACTAATATCAACTATGTTGGTTCAGGTATTTGGGGAAGCATATGCTAAGGAGTTAGGTATACAAGAGAATTATTGTGAAAGATAAAGGGGATGTAGGAGTAGAGGTAGGCAGAGATAAAATTTAGGCTATGATTAAGTTCTCATATCTGCGAAAGGAGAGAGAAAATGAAAGAAAATTAGGAAAGAGTTTCAGATTAATATTCTGCTGTGAGAATGCCCTAAATTCCAACTGGATTGACCAAGGCTAAGATTGACTGTAGAAAAGTTCCATGTTGTGTAAAAATGTCTTGGGTCTAGTAATGATGCCATGCTCAGTCACTGACTGGAGCTACCCAGGAAAAGTATGACTTCAGTTTGAATACTGCAATGGATCCTAAAGGAAGTCCTTGCAATTGATGTGAATTCATTTTTGAAGTTTGAATAAATATCCTTGTTGCTATTTGGCCTGATATACCCAAATGATCAAACTCTAGTGAAATAATGCTACCAGAGGAGACAGATGACAATGTGTTTTTCTGTTTATTGAAGTGTTATTTTATTGAAGTAACACTGTGTTGTATCATTATGTTTCAGGTGTGCATCATTATAAGTCAGCATCTGTATATACGACTTTTAATTTACTGTAAGTGCCCAATTCTATATTTACCATATAATTGACCCCTTTAACCTAATTTGTTCAACCCCTCCCCCTCTTCACTCTGGCAACCATTAATTTGGATTTAGAAAATAAAAACTATTTTTGTTTGATTTGGTTCATTTGTTTGCTCTCTAAGCCTAACACCCTCTAAGTCCATCCATGTTGTTGTAAATGGCAGGGTTTCATCTTTATTTACAGCTTAGTAGTTTTGCAGTGTGTGTATTTATATGTCTATTTATAGCTATATGTCTATAAACATCTATATCTAATCATCTGTTGATGGACACGGGGTAGTTCCAGCTCTTGGCTATTATAAATAATGCTGCTGTAAACATGGGAGTGTATGTATCTCTTTGAATTAGTGTTTTTCAGGTAAATACCCAGAAGTGGGATAATGGGATCATATGGAATTTCTAATTTTTTGAGAAAACTTCACACTGTTTTCTATAATGACTGTTTGAGTTTACACTCACTAATCTTATATAAGTGTTCCCTTTTCTCCACATCCTCACCAACACTTGTGTCCAGTAGTTTTTATAGTAGCCATTCTCAAAGATGTGAGATGCGTTATAATTTTGATTTGCATTTTCCCTATAAGATATGATGAAATCTTTTCATGTATCTTTGTCCATCTGTATGTGTTTCTTTGTTGGAGAAATTTCTATTCAGGTGTTCTGTCCAGTTTTGAATTGTTTTCTGTCGTTGAGTTCTAAAGAAAAAAATATATTAATAAAATTAATCCCTTATCAGATAGTAACCCCTTATTGATGTATGATGTGTAAAATTTTACCCCACTTAATCGGATGTATTCTCATTTTGATGAGAGTTTCTTTCATGGTTCAGAAACTCATAGTTCTATGTAGTCCTACTTATTTGTACTTCTGTTTCCATTGTAATTGGGTCAAGTACCCAAAGAGATCACCTAGGCTTATGTCAAGGAGCTTATGTATTCTTTTATGTATTCTGTGGTTTCAGTTCTTGCACCCAAATATTTAATCTATTTTGAATTTTAATATGGTATTAGATAATGGTCTATTTTAATTCTTTTGCATATGACTGTACAGTTTTCCTAGCACCATTTATTAAAGAGAATGTCCTTACTTAATTGTATGCTCTTGGTTCTTTTGTTGTATATGTGTTGTCCACTTTTACGTTGGCTTATGTATGGACTCTCAATTCTGTTCTATTGATTTCGGTGACTGTTTTAATTAATACCATATTGATTTGATGACTGTTGCTTTATAGTGTGATTTGAAGTTGGGGAGATATATTCCCATTTCTTTTTTCTCCTTCAGGATTGTTTTTGCTATTTGAGGTCTTCTGTAGTATTAAATACATTTTGAGATATTTCTGTTCTATTTATATGAAGAATGTTGTTAGGAGTTTGAAAGGGATTTTATTGAATCTGTGTTATTTTTTATTTTAGGTAATATAGCCATATCAATAATGCTAATTCTTTGAATTCATGAGTGAGATACCTTTTCATTTATTTTTATATTCAATTTCCTTCAATATTCTCTTAAAATTTTCAGTATATAAGTCTTTTACCTCTTTTATTAAATTTATTCCTAGGTACCTTCTCTTATTTTATGTGATCATGGAGGCAATTTTCTTTTATATTTCTCTTTTGCCTACTTTAGTATTTGTACGTAGAAATGCAATAGGTTTTTTATATTGATTTCATACCTTTTCAGCTTACTATATTCATTTATTAGTGCTAATAATTTTTGTGGAGATTTAGAGTTTTCTATGCATATTATCATGTCATTTTTAATTAGTGATAGTCTTACTTCTTCCTTTGAAATTTTGTATCACTTATTCCCTTTTATTGTCAAAATGTTCTAGTTAGGATTCTAGTATTATGTTAAATAGTGGCGAAAATAGACATCCCATCTTGCTCCAATCTTAGGGGAAATGCTTTATTTTTACCATTTAGTATATGAATTGTGTGTTTTGTCATGGCCAATATATATTGAAGTATATACCTTATATATCCATTTTAGGATATTTATTCATATATGGATGTTAAATCTTGTTAGTGCTTTTAAGCACATGGCGATATGATTTTTACCCTTTCTTTGTTGATGTGGTGTATCACATTATTGATTTGCCTATGTTGAGCCATTTTTGCATCCCTAGAATAAATCCTACTTCATCATGGCATTTGATCCTTTTAATGTATTGTTGAATTCAATTTGCTAGTATTTCATTGAAGATTCTTCTGTCTGTTAGAGAGATTGGTCTATAGTTTTCATTTTTGGTAATTTTTTTCTGGTATTGATATCAGAACCAATGATACCAGTGTTGATCTCCTATATTTTATTTGGAAGATTTCTCTCCTTTTCAATTTTTCAGAAGTGTTGAAAAGGATAGGTATTAAATCTTCTTTGACAGTTTGGTAGAATTCACTGGTGAATCTGTCTGGTCCTGGGCTTTAGTTTTTTTTGAGAGGCTTTTGATTATTGTTTCCCTCAGGATATCTTGTATAGACTATTAGTTACAGACTAGTTATAGTACAGTAGAATGGACACAAATTAAAAATCCCTGGGAACTCATAGTCTAGTACAAACAAGGCTTTGGATCTGTGTGAAAAGAACCTAAGTAACCTTGATATGTTCTGACAGGGTTTATGCAAGGAGAAGGGTAGTCAGTAGAATGACCCCATCTTCAGCTTCAAAGATGTGCTTTATATACTTGCCAACAGATCACAGTAGTGTGCATCTGCTTCTGTCTTATCAAGGCATGAATGCCCACCAAGAACTACAAAAAGGTGTTCTTGAGATGTGCGTCAGTAAAAATCAGGTGAAGGCACATCATACTCATTGAGGATGAACAGTTATTAGTGGCCACCATTTTTCTAGAAATGGGTCTTGAGGGCAGATATGTAAATGTCACAGCATTTATGTCTATATTTTTGTATATGGGACTTATTGTGAGGGCCATACTATATAGAACCAGACCACGTGATTTGGCAGCTATTCCCAAGCCCTTTCCTATACTAAAAATACTATAGGGTTGATTTCATTCACAATATAGCATCTTATTTTATGTGTTTTCCTGTACCAAGTAGTTATTTCATTACTGTCTGACTTGTGTTTTGTCAGTAATACTAAAGGGTGTTGACACATACATTCTTTCTCTCTCTCAAATTTGGACCAGATAGAGGGAAAGTAGGTCAGTTGGAAGCACAAATACTGAAATAGCAGCTGTTTTACTCTATGGTGAGGGGTGGAGGAATGATACTTAGAAGGATCTGAAAGTCAGTAAGTCTTCTATAATCCTATATAAATGCACATTGGAGTGTGTTTTTCCTCGACTGAAGCAGGCAAAGTTTTCTAGCTTTACCAGGACAGGAATGGGTACAAACACAAGTATAAATGAGAAATCACAAGAACTGTTCTTCGGTGCCTGGAGAATGATAGCCTGTTTAGGTGTGTGGCATCTTGAAAAAAGAGCATGGTCAATGGCCTTTAATAAGAGCTCGTGGAAAACAAATGGGAGTAAGCAGGGTATAGGTCAAAATGAATAGAAGTACAAGACAGGATTAGTCTGGTATTGTTTCTTTATTTGGATTTTAGTTACTGTCTACAGTATTTTAAGTTGAAGGACCCTCTTTGGCATTTCTTGTAGAACAGATCTACTACTGAGAAATTCTACTTTAAAAAAAAATTTATAATTGCCTTAATTTTCTTCCTTTTTTAAGGATAGTTTTTCTGGATATAGGATTGTTTGACCTCTTTGAAGATGTCATTTTAATGTCTTTTTGCCTCCACACTTTTTGATGAGAAATTAGCTGCTCATCTCTTCAGGGGTGTCTTGCACATCATTTTTCCTCATGCTCTTATCAGTATTTGATTTGATTTTTGTGTCATTTAATATGTCTGAGTATGGAATTCATTGAGTTTATTGGGAGTGCATTGATCTTCTTGGATGTGCACATTGATACATTTGTATTTTTATTTTCTCAAACTTATTTTTTTCTGTCCCCTTTTCTTTCTCTTATTTGGGACTCCCATTATACATGTTATAATTCCTGGTGTCACATGTTTCTGAGGGTTTCCTCAAATTTTTCCTATCTTCAAGTTACTGAATCTTTCTTCTTCTAGGTCAAATTTGTCATTGAGCCCCTGAAATTTTAGTTTTTATTTCAGTTATAATTTTTAAATTTTATTAAAATAATTTTGATCTCTGTATTGATAACCTCTAATGGTAAAATATCTTTGTCATCCTTTCTTTAATTCTTTACACATGTTCTACTTTAGATGTCTACTAAGTCCTAAAGCTGGGTTCATTTCACAGCATCCTCTCTTGGCTGCTTTTATCTCCCTTCCTGTGAATATAGCATAATTTCCTGTTTGTTTTCATGTCTCTATTTTTTTTGAAAAATGACTATTTTAGATTATATACTATACCAATTCTGGAATCAGATAAGTCCCTCTTTCTAAGAATTTACTATTTTTCTTTCTGTTGCTTAGTGACATTTGTATTTCAGTTTCTCACTTTCTCTATGTAAGAAAACATATCTTTCCTAGGATCTCAAAACTAGTCAGTGATGAGTCGCTTCTCCTTTACTATGCACCATGAATCATTCAGATTCTGAGTAATATGTAGAGCTTTTCAATGCTTCCTATGTCCATCTAGTTTTCCATAGTGGCCTCTTAATTTCTTGGCTAGACTCTTACTTTTCACAGCTGAACTCAAAGCCTTAGAAGGTGTGACTTTGTCAGCAATTACTGTTGCTTTGGGCAATGCCTAGGGTTATATTTTTTTCCCTGACATGAGTTTAGGTTACATCTAACAAACACAATACCCCAGGAAGAGCTATTTCTCAGTGAGCTTCAAGTTATGACAAAATATTGGCTGCATTCTAGAGATGATGCTGTAAAACAGCTGCAAAAGAAATCAGTTGTATCCATTAAGCATGAGGCTGTTGGCTTTTACAGCTAATGCATCATTGAAGTCTGTAGAGAGGGGAAAGGGGATAACCTCAAATTTAAAACTTAGAAAAGATAAAAAGTTTTAAAATTCCTGTTTTACTGAAGTTGCTCAGAAAGTCTTCTGTGATATGATTCAGTTAAATCTGATTTTGGTTAATTTCCAAAGGTCTGGTTGCTGGTCTTGGTTGTTTTGCTAATTATTTCCATGTTTTGTGAGGAAGAGGGGGAGAGAGAGATCTCACCACAATCCTCCCTCTATAATCCTGGAAGCTAGTTTTTATGTGGCCCTTTGTATTCTATTCCAGCACAGTTATGGGACAAGTGACTTATTCGCATAAATACCTAAGGCAAGTGGATTGGATGAGATGAAGAAATGTCCATGTGTCCACAGGGAGCTTCAGCAAAGAGAAGCTAATCCAACTGTTTCATATGCCAGCTCACCTTTGTTCCATGAGGACTGTGTATCAGAGAAATTAGACATGATAGGTATCCCAACAACTGATCGCAAGTGCTATTTTAGCCTGGTTAGCAAAAGAGGGTATATAGTAGCTGATGTCTTTAGTTTTGTGACAGGTTATATTGAAACTCTGGGCAATATCCCCTTTACCCATCAACAACATTTGTAACAATGGTGAACAGTTTGCATATAATGCTATGCTTCCTGATTCAAGTGCTTTCCTTTCCTTGGGGCTCTGGAATGACACGCAGCTCAAACACAGTAGAAACCAAAAAGGGGAGTAATTTATAAAAGATAACCCTTACCAGTGGAATACAAGAGTTGTTCGTACATAAATACTCCAGTATTGTGTTCTCCAGAGCAACTGTGAAGGTAAAATTGAAAGAGGAAGTTGTAACAACCTCCTCAGTATGAGTAACTGATAACTAGTGACCAGGAACTCCTGATACTGCCCCAAGTGAGAACAGTAGGTAGGCAGCAAAAGCCATGCTTAAGGAATGGAAAAAGAGAAAATGGGCAAGAATGTAGGGATTGGGGTGGGAAAAACAATTGTCTTGTGGGCCATGTACTACTATACTTGGCACTTCATTTTCTAAAAGCTTGTACACACTAAGAAGTAGACATTAGAGGAAAGGTTTTAGCCAGTTTGTGGACTTGGCAAATATAGTGGACCTGGAGAATTGTCAGAGTGCATTGACAGATTCATGCTCATTTTAGGGAGGTGGTTTGATTGCCTTAGATTATGAGTGAAACCGTTTAAAGGTAACACCTGAAAGACCTGATCTTGCCATGAAAATGACTAAATACAATTAGAATGTACCTTTCTAATACAGACTAGTTACAGAGCTGACATTTTGCAGAACACTATTTTTTGTATGGAGATTAAGCCAAAATATAGGTTTCTTTTCCAATGATGTTATATACAAGAGGAAATTTATAATTTATATGTTCAAATAGAAGTTAAGGTAGTAGTGATACTGCTGGAAGTCTTTTTCTCAGCTGTGGGTACTTGTCTTTAAGGAGAAAATTTACCTTAAAGGACTGGTAACAAGTCAGAAGAAAAGCAGTAGATAAAAGTGAAACAAAAAGTGTATTTAGGAAGAAAGAGGTGGTGACACCCTCAAGCACGAGGATGGGTGATCATGAGGGGTTTAGGATCTGAGTTTTTAAGACATTTAGCAGCTTGCTCTCTGTCTCATCCCTGTCCATGGGCATTCTGGGCTGGGACAAGGGTTTTGACTGGTCTCTTCGTGGTTTCTTTTAAACTGATGGGGGGACTCCAGATTGGTGCCATTTTATGATTTACCACCTTTGCTCACTTTTCCCCTATCAGACAATTAGAAACAGCTAAGAAAACACAGAACTACTCCATTTAGGCTCAAAAACAAGATTCCCCTTACCTTAAAATGTTATACGAGGCATTGAGCAATTTAAACCATGATACATTCACTTATGACTTTCACAGTTCTCATCGCACCATGGCTGATTGGAGCACACTTGTTGTCAGAACCACTCCCGCCCACAAGAGCAAGCCTTAGACCAGGGGTTAAAGTTCAACTATCAGGACAGTGAATTGCCTCTGGCCCTAGCACCCAGGCGTGGAGGCATCCGGATGGATAAGGAAAGCTGATGGCCAAGTTAGACAAGTGGGACATGTATTATGTGAGCAGCACAGACTCTTACCAAGAAACAAAAGAATGACATCAGTTGAAGAAGACCACCAGTAACTTCAAAGGACAATGTCATCTTGCCCAATCAGGAGCTGAAACCTGGTCTGCAGACTCCTCTCTCCATCCCGCTTCCTCACCATGTGGGATTTTCCCTTAAAAACTCAGGCCACCTGCAAGGCTTCGGGTCAGCCTCCTTTGGCTGGCGCCCTCTGTCTCTCTGCTCCCCACTAATGGACCCCCAACTTGCTGTGCCTGTCTGGTATGTGGAGGGACCATGAACCCATGGGGTCTGAAAAAACACACGGGGTCTGGAACTCCCTTCGTTGGCTCCCTCCCTTAAACCTCTGATTAAATCTCTGCTTGTTCACTCGCCTAACTCTGCCGTGGGTTCTTTGAGCGACCTGAAAACCCCCACACTTGTCTAGCACCTGAAGCTTCTTGTCCCTCAAGAAAATATTGGTCAGTGAGTTTTAATACCCTTAAATTGAAAGTTCCCACAGAGAATCAGCTCCTGTTGTCCACACAGCCACTCTTCATTGTATTTCTCTCCATCCTTGCCTTCTATGCCCTATTCCTCCCCTTCGGATATTGGGATCATTTTTAGAAAACAATTATCCGCATCCAGACCCCTGTCTCAAGATCACTTTTCAAGACCACCTAAACTAGACAGTCTCTATTCCATTCATAATGTCCGTGACTTTCCTGTTAAACTTCCTGAGGATGAACCAATACAATTGAACCAGGTCTTGGTTAACCTCTTAGTATTCTGTTGCTCCGTTCTTGCTTCTGGCTTCCTGGCTGCTCTGCCAATCTTCATTTTTGGCAACTCAATATCATGCCAAGCTAGATCCATAATTTAGTGTTGGGCCACATAAGATTCTCAGGACAAGCACCGTGAAATAAAGAACAGTTAATTGGAAGATCTTGCTTCTATGTGAATTGATCTTTACCGACTAGTAATACCTTAAAAAGCCACTAGGGAGCAGCCTTTGACTCACTTGCCATTCAATCACTGCTTGTTTCATAGCCACATCTCCCTTCATAGCCTATCTCTAGTCTTTAATCTATTCCTTATTTTCTAGGTTTACTAATATCTAACACCTACAACTGGAATTCTACACGCCTAAGCAGTTGATAGCATGTTGGTAATGGACCATATTTTATCTTTGCAACGGATAATTGAATTGAACAGAATTCCCTTAGAGTAGTATATGCTGGAGAACTAAGTAATTCCCATAGTGAAATTTCTTGCGATCCGAGAGTTTATAGTTGTTAACTGGAATGTCATTTAATCTTAATTTTCTGGATGCTCTTTGATACACAGTAAGTACTGATTACATTTCTAGCACCTACTTTAACCTCCCCAATTTAGAAACATTTGCAAATGCTTTTACATTATTACAATACAAAAGAGAGAAGATAAAGTTCATAAAGGTAACCTCATTTTTATTTCTGAAGTGAACTACCCTACATTTAAGAAATACTTTTACATATATTTCATAACATATATACAATTCAATGTAATTTTACTGGTTAATTTCTTGATAGTGATTAAGTTTTTTCTTTGTTTTATTAAGCTAATTGACATATAGTAGATATGAGTTTAAAATGTACAGCAAACTGACGACTTACATATTTTATGACATGTTTACTATCTATCATGTCATATAGTTTCAAACTGTAAAATGAACTTTGTTCTTGGGATGAGAACTTTTTGGCTCTACACTTAGCAACTTTCAAATAGACTAAAATAATGTCAACAAGTCATTATTTTGTACATTATATTGCCAGTACTCTTTAATCTTAGAACTAGAAGTTTGTATCTCTCGCCTTCCTTCATCCATCCCTCCAACACATACCTCTGGTAAAATAGTCTGGTCTTCTTTTTCTGTGAGTTTTATCTTTTGCATAGACATGTGATTTAATGTAGTACTGGTCTTTCTCTGACTTAACTCATTTAGCATAATGCTCTCAAGTTCCATCTAGGTTGTCACAAATTGCAGGAATTTTTTTAATGATACAATATATTTTATTGCATAGTATATTTCTTTATCAGTTCTTCTGTTGATGGACACTAAGTTTGTTTCCATTCCTTGGCTATTGCAAATAATGCCACAGTGAAAATAGTAGTACAGGTATCTTTTAGACACAGTGATTTCATTTTATTCAGATATTTACCCAGAGGTAGGATCATATGGTTCTATAATTTTTTGAGAAAACTTCATAATGTTTTCTATAATGGCTATCCCCATTTACAACCCCAACAATGTACAAGGATTGCATTTTTGTCCACATTATTACCAACATTAATTATCTCTTGTATTTTTTTTATCATAGCCATTCTAACAAGTATGAGGTGATAACTAATTTTGGTTTTGATTTTCATTTCTCTGTCAATTATTTCTCAGCACCTTTTTTGTTTACTTTTGGGCTTCTGTATGTCTTTGGCAAAAAGTCTATTCAAACCCTGTGCCAATTTTTAAATTGAATTATTTTTGCTATTGACTTATGAGTCTTTTTTTATATTAGCCCCTTATTAGATACATGGTTTGCAAATTTTTTCCATTCTGTACCTTCCCATTTTTTCTTTCATTTCATGAATGTTGTATAGTTTTCAGTATAGAAATCTTTCACCTTCTTTGTTCCTAGTATTTCAGAATTGTTATATTTTCACAAAATTGGTTGTTAGATTATATAGAAATACTAATTTTTGCAAATTTGTGAGCCTACAAATTTACTGAATTCCATGACTATATCTAACAGTTTTGGGTGAAGTCTTTAGGCTCTTTTTATATACAACATCATGTCCACTACAAATTTTACTTCCTTTTCATCTACTGCCTTGTGTTTGCTTTTTCATTTGTTTTGTCTGATATCCTGGCTAGGAAATCAAGTATGAGGTTGACTAATGAGAGTTGGTCCCCTTGTATTGTTCTTGATCTTAGGTAAATGCCTTAAGCCTTTCACATTGAGTATTATATTAGTTATGATTTATACTATATGGCCTTTAGACATAGAAGGAAACACCTTAATATAATAATCTATTAAGAGTACTTATGAATTATGTCAAATTTTTATGGATCCTTTGATATGATTATGTGCTTTTTATTTCCTTCTCTGAACATGATGTCCCAAATCAAGCATGACTGCACTAAATTCCCTGACCAGATGGGGCTGCCAGTTTTTATCTGCCTATGTAGAAAGCCATGGGCTATGATCTCTGTTCTTGTGGTGCTGTAATCAGAACTGCAGGGATACAAATTAGTTTCTCCTTGGACAAGACTGAAGATTAAAGTGGCAGAATCACGTGCCAAGTTCTCTGGCATGATGGTTGACCTAGCTCTGCAGATGGTTTGGCCCATTAACTGGGTTTTCTGCTCAGGTGCCCCTCTAATCACATTCTGAGATGGGTTACCAAGATTGCCAGGAGCTCTAGTTAGATTTTCTTGGTAGAAAGTTTGATGTAGACTGTATTCAACAGTAGTCAAGGAAACTACTGAATTTCCTACTGAGTGGTGGCACAAAGCAGTACCTAAGCCTGGCAACATAAGTGCACAGGTCTGCCATATTTTTTCTCCAAACTATATCAGCAGATGAGCTCACCAGCCTGGCTCTGTAATGAGCAGAACCACTGCCTAGACTTTCTGATCAAGAGCTGCTGAACCAAACATTTTCCCAGGCAAGGCTTCTTGGTTAAAGGGAGCCAGAAGTTGCCCTCATGTGTGGACAAGGCTATAAATTAGCTTTCCTACATAGGCGAGGTGATAGAACTGTGCCCCATGTTCCCTGGCCAACAGTTTCCATCTGCTTTGTTCTTCAGCTGGTAGGTTCTTCACTCAAGTATCACTCACTTACGAGGTTTCCCAGATGTCCTGGCCACCTTTTCTCTTGGGACAGGACTAAAAGCAATACTCAGTAGTGGATGGGGTTCTGACTGAGCTCCATGCCTAGATGACAGTAAGGACTAGGTTCCAGGTCTTTCAGTGCTCCTTGTTTAGAATCCCAAATCTGACAGACCTATGACCCTCTAAATTTCCTTGTCAGATAGTGCCAAAATTTAAGCTCTGCAGATGAAAACATGTTTTATGCTACCAGTAGAAACTTAGGTCTCCCTATATCTGGGTGCTGGTTTCAAGCTCATCCTGCCTTTTCCATCACACTCTGATTCCCAGCAGTCAAGGTTCAAAGATTCTCAAAACTTTGGAGGTAAGACTGGAGTGGGAATTTCAAGGCATGACCCATAGTCCTGGGGGCTTCAGATTTTCACCCTAAGCTCTCTTCCTACTAGAGGCTCAGGGGAGACCTCTTAGTGTGCTGAGCTGGAGGAAGAGCAATGTATGCAGCACTCCTCTTACCTTCTAATGTGGTGCATCTGGAGCTCTGTGGCACACTGGTGCCTAAGCCTTACTTCCTTTGTTCCATGTGTTTCTCAGTGGTGTCTACTAATGAATGGTTATCATTCCTCATGAAGGAATTGAAGTCGGGAATAATCTGTGTCACAATCCTGGTGATTAGTTTTTTAAATGAACGAGAATTTGGAATCATCTTTTGACATTTCTATATGCCTGGATTTTGATGAATAGCCTTGATAGGATGCCTAAGCAGATCAGGAATGAGAATTTAGTTGTGAAATCTTCAGAACTCTTTGTATGGACAAAACTTCCCTTCTCTGAATGAGGAAGAGCCTGACTGACAAAAAGAAGGATGACTTTCCTGAGCCTCCTAGATCAATTTCACAGTAACATTTGTCCCTCTGTTCAGTTACTGCAGCGAAATATCAAGGGTAAATCACCTTGACAGAACATCTGAGTAAATAGACTGTTACCTGCCTGAGGGTCACACATGTTAAAGCAGAGATACAATTTTTGTGGAGAACATTTAGGATACAGTATTAACTGTGCCATCGTTCATCCTTTCAGATTCTTGGACTGGTTCTCAAGCCTATTAACAAGGCAATCAGCAAAGAAAATAAATTGTAATATCCTCTGATCATCTATATTTGCTCCATTCTGCAGATTATCCTCTCACCACGCATCTCTAGAATCTACCTCTTTGTCCAAAAATTTTCTAACAAATGTTTTAGCAGCAGGAAACTAAAGTTCTATCACTATGTTGACTAGCTATTATTACCAGCATCACATCTGGCTCTTCTCAGAGACAACACAAAGCTTTGAGGATATAGTCAGTAAAATCTACCAATAACTCCCTATGGTCATCTCCCTGGAAGCCAGCTAGCTGATTCATCTCTGTTGCATTTCCTTATAGAACGAGCTGAAAAAAAGCACATGGTAAGATGAATTTCAACCTCTAGTACTGTCAAGAGTAGAGATTCATATAGATAGTAAGTATATACACTTCCTAAATGAGATTCTAGCATTTGAAAAACTGAACTATTCACACTGATGATAGGTATACATGAGAAGAAAGGTTTGTTACATGTACATACATATGGAATACTGACCAAGGCTTAGGGCAATATCTGCTGTGCATTTGTGAATGAAAGTAAAACACATGCTCTCATATTTTACATTGTCTGGTCTTAAATTCTCCAAGCACATTTCCTTTGTACCTAAAAACAGCTCTGGAATATTACAAGTAATTAAAATAATTATGAAAGTCACAGCATAGAATAAAATATTCTGAGCATAATAAGAGTTATCTAACCTAGATTCATCTTAAAAGATTGACAATGTAGTTATGATGGAACATATAAATTCAGAATTCTCTAATTGCTATATTGGATATTTGCTCCCATGGATTTTGTTATTATATAACCTATCAAATCCATATTTGAACTTGCTAGATTTTATACTAAAGTAACAATTAATTAGGAAATACCCACAACTGATCCAACCCTCACTGGGACTGCAGTATATAATGTCAATGCTGTTTCAAATGGACCTTTTGTTCATCTGTTTTAGACCACTCCAGTCACCTTTTTGTCCTGCTCCTGGAGTTTTCAGCCTATTACATTACCACCTAGAAGATTCTTTTGTTTCCTTACAGTCAATTGTTCATCTCTCCCTGTGTCTTATGGTATCTTTCCAAGCCAGAAAAGATGAAAATTCTCAGTGGGGCATTACAAAGAGAAAATTATTCTGAAGTTATGACTGCAATTCACTTAATCTTTCATATAGCTGCATTAAATTTTCTAGTTTATTCCATTATATAATCCTTTTTTCCCCTTGTCTGTTAAACAAATGTAGCCTGGCTCCACTGTGCACAACAGCCCTTAAGATGTATATTATAGGAGTTATCTAGAGAAATACTTTCATGTAGCATAGCACTCTTTCTCCCAATATAATCTAAAAGACTTTGCAAATTTCAATGTGTAGTTCTTAAATAAATGTCTTGCACTCCTTCATGACTGCCTCTGATAACTCAGTCAGCCCTAAAAAGGAGATTATATACTTGGGTACATGCTACTTTCATGGGGAAGGGCCAATATAACTTGGTAAGTTTTACCCTTTGATCACACACTGGTGGATCCATAGAAATATTAAATGTCTCTTCACATCCAGGTACTTGTATTTTTCTGAAGGTGTTTGTACTTATGAAAGTTATAGAAAGAAATAAGTTTGATTAACACTTTGTTAGATGTAATCAATTAGAAAATTTTCTTTTGTTCTCCAGGTACCTGAGACAGAGTCTTCCAGACAAGGCTGATGTCCACAGTTGCTTGAGTCAGTAGATCACAGATACAATATCAATTATGCTACTGCTCAATTCCAAAATAATAATCTGAACATTTTCTACATTCTATTTCAGGATGGCAATGTCGAAGGCTCCTGAACTCACCTCCTCCCATGAACACACCAAATCCCTATCTACAGCTGGAACAATTCTCTCCAAATGAAATCCAAAAAGTAGATGAACAACTACTACACAGTGGGTAAATGAGACACAAAGTCCTTATCAAAATGGGTAGAAGAGTCTATGACATGCTCTCACCAGTAATTTACCTTGGGTAGAGCACAAAGTTTTACCCGATGACCATACTTCAGGTTTTCCCCGAGAAGTAAAAAGTTTGAATACCCATCTGATGCTCCAACTTTTAAACATATTACCTGAGAATTGAGTCCCCCAAATAGCTAGCTCTGCCATAAGATTTATAAAGCTATATAGTGAACAAATAATCAGTTCCTAAGGGACTCATATGGACTAACCATGACTCTACCTACAGGATCCGGCACAGGGACAACAGTCCCTGTTTGTGTTTCATACACAAACAGTCTTTCTGGGAAAGAGGCCTATTTTGCTTATCTTAAAAGATTTGGCCTGAGAAGCAAGTTTGCAATTTCACACACAGGTAAAGGCCAACTATAATATTCTCCAGTGACTGGGGAGACCAGGTCACCAAGATCCAGAAAAGGATCTTATGGACATGTAAGTTACCCTGGTTTTTGTGGCTGCAGCTGAAGGAATATACCTAGTTAACCTGACTCTGGTGGCCATCAGGGCTCCCCAGGACTGTGACAAACAGAGAAATAGTTCTTAAACAGCTATCGCCACTGGAAAGCACAGTACAGAGACAGCAGACAGAAGTCTTCAGGAATAGCTATAACTACAACAATTTGTTGATGTGTTATAAAGAATAAAAATGAAAGAGACTGCTTTTCTTAAAATCTTTGATAGTCTGTCTCTGGTTGGTAATGGGTTAGTAGTCAACATAAACAATTATTAAATGATTCTCTGGTCCAGGTTCAGTGCAGTGAGCACACAAAGTGACCAATTCCCAGCCTTTTTCTTAAAGAAGTATATTTTCAGATTTTAAGAAACTGCTGTTTGAAAGTTGACTTTCAGTCAGTCTGCATCTAAGTGCTGAAATCCTCCTGTATGGGAACTGATAGCTCTTGGTACACCCTCAAGTACTGGAAGTGACTAAGAACAAAGAAATATGCTTGGACACTTACAAAGGTTTGAGAGATAGCGAAGGGCAGGACTGAATGATGAAGTTCATTCCTATACTAGCCCAGTCTTCGAGGACTGAGAGTGGTGACTATTTTGTCTCATTCTTAGAAAGGAACACATGCAAATTGAGGAAAGAGAGGAATATCTTCCAAATGAAAGAAAATTTTTTTCAGAAGAAACTTTATAGGTCAAAAGGGATTGGCAAAATATTAAACAAAAATATTGCCAAACCAAGATTTTTTTACCTAATAAAGAGGTCCTTCAGAATTGAAAGCTTTCCAAACAAACAAAATCTGAAAGTGTTCATGTGCATTAGACTGATCTTACAAAGAAGATTCAAAATAATTCTTTAAGGTGAAACAGAAGTGTGCTAATTAGTACCTGGAAAACAAATGAAAGTATAAATATGACCAATGAAGTAAATATATAGTAAATCTCAGAATCTAATTTAATGGTGGTGAATTAATCACATACAAATAGCAGTATGAAGGTTTAAAGACAAGGTGTAAAAACAACTACAATAATTCATGTATATACAAGATAAAAATGTAAAATGTGAAAACAGATTTAACTTGTGTGGGGAGAAAAAAAATGCAGAGCTTTTGAATGCATTCAAATTATGAGTTTAAAATAAACTTAGGAATATGATATATTTTGTGTAAGTCTTTAACCATAAACAAAAACCTATGGGAGATACATGAAAGACCAAATCAGAAAACAAGAGAAGATATCACTTCAGTTTTGACACACAGACTGAAAGTGAAGGGATGAAAAAATGTAGCTGGGAGAGCTATGCTTATATTAGATAAGATAGACTTTAATACAAACACTGTAATAAGTGACAAGGTCACTATTTAATGATAATGGTGTCAATCCAACAATGGGATGTATCATTTCTAATATTTATGCACCCAACATAGGAAAGATTAACAGACCTAAAGAGAGCAATAGACAGGATCAGAGTTACAGTAGTACAGAACTTCAATACCGCACTAACAGCAGTGGGTATATCATACTGAAAATCAATAAGGAAACATCAGACTTAAATTGCATGTTGGAACAGCTATATACAGAACATTCTATCCCAAATCAACAGCATACACATCTTTCTCAAATGTACCTGGAACATTCTACAAGCTATGTTAGGCCACAGAACAAGTGTTAGTGTCAAGCATCCTTTCTAGTCACAGTACAAAACTAGAAGTCAGTTATGAGAAGAAAACTGGAGACATCACATATAGATTAAATAAGCTAGCAAACAAAACAAAACAAAACAAAAAAACCAATGTGTTAAAAGGTAATGGAAATATATAGACCAAAACTATGGAATGCAGCAAAAGAAGTACTAGAAAGATGTTCATAGTGATATTAGACAACAGCAAGAGTTAAAAACAAGATAAAATAAACCTTTAGACTCAGCAAAAAAGACAAATAAAATTACAAGTGCATATTAAAAAAAGTGCATGAAGAAGACTCTAGATATATGAACAATTATATACCAATTGGAAAACCTAGAGGAAATGTCTAAATTCCTAGAAACATGCATACAGCTTACCAAGACTGAATCATGAAGAGTCTGATCAAACATTACCAGTAGGGAGATTGAATTACCTCCTAAAACTAAAGTTTGACTTCACTGGTGAATTCCATTGGCTGTTGAAGGAATAATTGCTGGTAGTTATTCTGAAACTATTCCATAAATTAGAGAACACCTGCAAGCTCTTTTTTTTTTTAATGTGGCTAGCATCACCTTAATATCCTAGACATAAAAAAGACACCCAAAGAAAAACTAAAGGCTAATATCCCTAATGAATATTAATATAAAAATCTACAACCAAATATTAGAAAATTGGATGATACATTAAAAAGATTATATTACATGTCAGATAGCCACATGCAAAAGAATAAAGTGGATCACTGTCTCATATCATACACAAATATCAGCTCACAATGGATTGAAGAATTGTATCATAAAATTCCTAGAAGAAAACATAGTGGGGTAAGTCTCTTGACATTGGTCTTGACAATTACTGTTTGTCAAATAAAATAAAAAGGCAAAATTAATCAAGATAAGTAAACAGTATTATATTAAACTAAAGCTTGTACAGCAAAGGAAACTTTCAGAATTGGAGAAAATACTTGCACCTATATATTGAATAAGGAATTAACTAATAAGGAATTAATAGACAAAATCTGAATAAAAATTGAAAAAGATCTGAATAGACTTTTTTTTAAGAAGACATACAAATTATCAACACATAATGTGCTCAGTATCACTAATCAGGGAATTCAAATCAAAATTACAATAAGCTATCTCCTCACACCAGTTAGAATGGTTATTATCAAAAAGACAAGGTAAAAATTATTCAGTATGCAGATGAAAGGGAACCCTTGTGCATGTTGGCAGGAATATAAACTGGTTCAACTACTATGGGAATATATTATGGATCTCCTAATTTATAAATTTAGAAATAGAACTTCCACATGATCCAGCAATACACATGTGGGGATTTATCTGAAGCAAAAGAAATCACTATTATCAGAAAGATATTTGTACCTCCATGTTTATTGCAACATTTATATTAACACTATGGGAACAACCTAAGTGTTGATTAAAAGATGAATGGATAAGGAACTTGAATGCATATACGGTGATTATTTAGTCATGAGAAAAAAAGGAAATCCTGCCATTTGTGACAACATTGATAGATCTTGAGGGCTTATGTAAAATGAACAAATCAGGTACAAAAGACAAACCAGCATGACCTCATTTATATGTGGAAGGATTGGAGGTTACCAGTGGTAGGTGAAATAGATAAATGGAGTCAAAAAGTAAAAATTAAGTTACAAGATAAAGGAGTACTGGGAATGTACTATATAGCACATTGACAGTAGTTTACAATATATCTGAAAATTTTTAAGGGAGTAAATGTTAAAAGTTCTTATCATACGAAAAAATTTATAACTGAGTGGTGATTTTATCTAAACTTCCTGTGGTAATTATTTCACAGTATGAACATATATCAAACCACCATGTGTATATCTAAAATTAATACAATATTACATGTCAAGTACATCTTATTAAAATATCTTGATAATTTTTTAGGACTCACTTTAATGTCAGGTAAGTCTTCCAACAGTTAATTCTCCTCTGTATTCACTCTTTAGCTACAGTTTTCAAAGCCAAGCCAGTGAGATCAGATAGGGATCTTAGGATACAGGTTGGCTGGAGTTAACACAACAAGTATCTTTAACCAGTTTTAGAGTATCTTCTGTTTTGTATCAAGGCAGGAAATCTAGTGCATTGCACTGTTCATATCTAAATACAGCCTTCAGCCTATCTGGCCAGGGAATCTAATGAGAGTACAGTGCATACTCAGATGTGATTTAGGTCCTGATTTAGCAAGCTTTATAGGCCCTGAGTATGGCCTGCAACTCTGTCAGGTCAGGAAAGGTAATTCATAGCCCTATTTACAATTTGAAATGGTATCCAGTCCCAATCATCTAGTAAGCCTCACCAGAAAAACCAGGCAACTGCAAGAAGGTCTGCCAACTCAGTTGGGTAGGGAGAAAGCTAGAAGTCCTAGTCAAATATTATCAGTCAGTGGTACAATGCTTTACCCCATCCACAGAATTTCAACCACTGACTTGACCAAAATTTGACTATACAGAATACACCACTTGTTAAAAGATAGCAGAACATCTAGAAACCTAAACTGACTGTTGTACTGTTTGATCAAAGAAAATCTGTAGTCTAGAAGAGCAGCCTCATTACTCAAGTGCACATATGATATATGAAGAAATAATAGTTCATGAAAAATCAGAAAAAGAAAACTAATAGGTTCAATAATTTACCCAAAATATGGAGAAACAGGAACTGCCATGCAAATAATTAAGAATGTATACTTAAGTTTAGTGAACTACAATAAAATACATTTAAACAAAATTAGAAAAAGATGAATAAAATGAGAAGTTTGATATGGAAATAGTTACCATACCCCTCAAAAAGAACCCCATCAGAACCCAGAAATCCTAGAAGTAAAAAAATACAGTGACTGAATTGGCAAATTCAATGGAATTTCAAAAGTAGACATAACCTGGACTAAAGATACTTGAAATTATCCAAACAGAGGAAGCAAAAAAAAAAAAAAAAAAAAAAAAAAAAAAAAAAAAAAAAAAAAAAAAAAAAAAAAAAAAAAAAAAAAAAAAAAAAAAAAAAAAAAAAAAAAAAAAAAAAAAAAAAAAAAAAAAAAAAAAAAAAAAAAAAAAAAAAAAAAAAAAAAAAAAAAAAAAAAAAAAAGAATGTAAAAGAATGATGAAACTGAGGAAAATTATGGGTGCAATAAAAGAAACATGTTAGGGAATTCCAAAAAACAAAACAAAACAGAGAGACAGAAAGTATATTTAAAGCAATAGTAGCTGAAAGCATATTAATCCTAGGGAGAATAATGAACATCCAAATTAATGAAGTCTAAAGCACCACAAATAGGTTTAATCCAAATAGGACTATATTGAAATGCATTATGATTAGATTGTCAGAAAGCCAAAAACAAAGGCACAATTTTAAATATAGGAAGATAAAAGTTATATAAAAGGGAACCCCCATAAGACTACTGACAGTTTTTTCAACAGATTCTTTCCAGGGAAGGAAAGAATGGTATGCCATACTAAAATGTAGAAAAAAAACAACTGTTAACCAAGAACTCTATACTTATTAAAGCTGTCCTTCAGAAATAAATGGAGGGCTAGACAAATTCTGAGGGGATTTGCTACTACCAGACCTCCTTCACAGTGATGTGAAAGGTAATTCTTTAAGTAAAAGTGCTAATTAACATTATTAAAACATGAAAATGTAGCATAAATCTCATTGGTAGAGGCAAATATTTAAATATAATAAATTCTAATATATGAGTTTAAATTTTAAAAATATCAGTAGAGAGCTTGCAGAGGCAGATTATAAACATGCTCCCTGATTGGGGAGCTGCAGAGGGGGAGAATCCAACTCCTAGCTTCAAAAGAAAATTACAATCCCTGTGCTTAGAGTACAGGCAAACTACCTGCAATTATCTAGGCACTAGATAGCAGTAGGGAGGAAGAGCCATCTCCCCAATCTTCAAAGAAGCACACAGGGGTCAAAGGCAATCTTGTTTCCCTGCCAAGGAGAAACTGGGAGCAAGAGCGTGCAGTCATCCAAGGAAGCTATAGTCACTGCATGAGAGCTCACAGAGGACATATCTGGGAACCCTGACCCCCTGCTAACCACTGTACTTGAGAGCTACTGAGAGTATCATCTCCCTGGGGATCCACACAACTCACAGTGGAGACTCTGAACTTGCTCCCTGACTAAGGAGTTCAAAGGTGGGTGGGGAGGGGGGCGATCTAACTCACAGAATCACAAGACATTTCAAACCTTGCACTTAGTAGAGCACATGATATCATACTAGCACTGGAAATCAGTAGGAAGTAAGTTCCATCTCTCTAGATCCAACAACTAGAAACCTCCTGCTGCCTCACAGGGGCAACCTGTGAACTAGGTCCATGGATTGAAGACCTTCCTATCAGTGGCACACAAGAGAATAGCACCTCCTGCTTCCCACAGAAGTCAGTGGACATCACTGAAACAGGATTTGTGGCCTACCACAAGAGTTTACTTCCCCTCCGCTCCTGACTGCCTGATCACCTTCATTCCTGCATACACCCTTAAAAAAGGTATGTCATGAGGCAAGGAAGGACACTACATATGGTCAAAGGGGTAATTTCCTAAGAAGAAATAACTATCATTAACATATAATGCACCCAACATAGAACCATCTAAATATTTATAACAAATACTGTCATAGCTAAAACTAGACACTGACAGTAACAGTAATAGTAGGGTATGTCAATATTCCACTTACAAGGCTGCCATTTCTTACCACTATTATTCAACATAGTTCTGGAAGTCTTGTCCAGAACAATAAGGCAAGAAAGATATATTAATGGAATACAAGTTGAAATAGAAGAAATAAAACAATCATTTGCCGATAACATGATATTAAACTTGGAAAATCCTAAGACTCCACCAAGAAACTGCTGGAAACAAATGAGTATAGCAAAGTGGCAGAATATAAAATCAACACTCAATAATCGGTAACATTCCTATATATAAAAAAATGAAGTAACAGAAATGAAATTAAGAAAGAAATCCCATTCTCAACAGCACCAAGAAAGATTAAATTCTTGGCAATAAATCCAGAAAGGAGGTGAAAGAACTCTACAATGAAAATCAAAGGACTTTAACAAAAGAAATAGAAGGGGACACAAAAAGATGGAAGAATATTCCATGTTCATGGACTGGAAGAAGTAAGTTAACTACATCATATGCAAAGCAATATACAGATTTAATGCCATTCCTATTAAAGACATTTTTTAAGAAAATTGAGCAAAAACTACTGATGTTTGGAATCAAAGCCAAAGCAATCCTGAGGGGAAACAAAAGAACAGCAGAGGAGTCATACTTCCTGACTTCAAGTTATACTACAAAGTGATCATCATCAAAACAGTATAGTACTGGAACAAAAAACAGATAAACAGAT
>RJWH01000334.1:779763-913225 GCA_004363575.1 Solenodon paradoxus
AAAAAAAACCCATGGATATAAGACCATAAACCACAGAATACTTAGAAGAAAATGTGGAGAAAACACTCCATGACCTCAATCAACCTCAAAGAGATCTTTGGGAAAAGAACAGCTATAGGAAAAGAAACAATTTAAAATCAACAATGGGGACTATTCAAACTAAAAATCTTCTGTACAGTAAAAGAAATCACCACAAAAAAGGTAACCCTCTGAATTCAAGAATATATTCATGCAATAAATATCACATAAAAGCTAATCTTAAAAATATACAAAGAGCTCTTTCAACTCAAGAAAATGGGCAGAACTGAACAAACACATATCCAAAGAAGATACCATATGGCCTACAGGCACATGAAAAAATGTTCTACGTCATCAGAGAAATGCATATAAAAACCACAATTAGATACCACCTCACATCACTGAAAATGACTTATATCAAGAAAGTCTAGAAACAAGTGTTAGAGGGGGTGTGAAGAATAAGCAAGCCTCCTTCACTGTTGGTGGGAATGTGAATTAGTGCAACTTCTCTGGAAAACTGAATGGAGTGTCCTCAAAAAGGTAAATATAGAGCTACTATTTGATCCTGCAACCCCACAAAGGCATATATACCCAGAGATGAAAAATCTCTAATCAGAAAAAAAATCTGCACCCCTACATTAGCCAAGATATAGAAAAGACCAAAATGCCCATCAGTAGACACTGGATAAGGAAGCTGTGGTATATATACTCAATAGAATTCTGTGCAGCTACAAAAAATTGAAATTCTGCCCTTTGCAACCAACTGGATGGAATGGCAGGGGATCACGTTAAGAGAACTCAGAAACAAAAATAAAACTACAGAATGGCTTCATTCATATGGGTAATATAACAAAATGAAACAAACAGAAACCCCAGCAAAAATTCACAGGACATAAGATGACTTCTGGGGAAGGATAAGGGGGAGGGAAGAAAAGAGGCAACAATGTGGTGGTAAAGGGCACTAGAAATCTGGTGGTAGGTGTGGTGTGCAATACTCATAGACTGAAAAGTCAGTTCAGTATTTTAAAATAACTGATTTGTAAACAAAATAAATACTGAAATTATTATGTAAATAATGGTGTTAGGTATGGTGTGAAATACAGACTGAGTGAAAGTTTAATATTCTAAATGTAATTTAGCATTGTGAACTAAAGAAATAATAAATATTACTAAAATAAAGAAAAATGCAGGAGAATAATACATAGCGAAAACACTATTAGTACAATAATCTGCTATTGTTTATACAAATTAAAAATGTGTAGATTGTAACAGCAATAACCTAAAATGTGAGGGGGGAAGAAAGGTAAATAAAGTTACTACTTCTATTTATGTTAAGCTTGCATCAGTTTATAATGAGGAGTTATAAGTTTAATATATTTTATGTAAGCCTCATTGTAACCACAAGAGAATATTCTGTAGAAATTATACAGAAGAGCATGATGAAATCAAACCACAATGATATCAAAGGACACTAAAATACTTACCACAATGACATCAAACTAAAATCAATAATGATTAAAATTGGAAAGATCATAACATGTGAAAATAAAATAAAAAAATTGAAAGGTAAATTATTTTTTTTCTAGTGGAAGGAAACAGGCAGAAAAGAAGTCAAGTAGGTTAGAAGACAGGAAGATAAAGGAGAATGAACAATTTATTTACTTATTTGTTAATTTTACTTGTTCCCCCAGCCCTGGAGTGTGAACCTAGGCATTTTGTGGACCACACTGAAGTCACAGACTTAACACCTATGCCACCAGGGCATGTTGGAAATAAAGTTTCTTGAGAAAAACAAAAATGGAAATGCAACAAACCAGAACTAATGGAACACAGCAAAAGCAGTTCTAAGAGGGAAGTCCATTGCATTAAACTCCTGTATTAGAAGAACAATCGCAAATAAACAACCTAACTTTACACTTCAAAAAAACTAAAATAACAAGATGAGTTCAAAGTTAGAAGAGGAAATTATAATGAGCATAGAAAACTGGTAGAAAAGATTAACCAAACTAAGTGTTGGAGCTTTGAAAAGATTTTTTAAAAAGACAAATCTTTAGATTAATAAGGAAAAAAGAGAAAGGACTTGAATCAACAAAAGTATAAATGATATTACAATTGTCACTACTGGAATTGCCAGCTCACTATCAGGGAAAATAGGTGATGCCACTGGAAATAATCGGTCAAATGCACCGATTATGCAGTGACATCATCCATACAAATCCTTTTTATATAGGATGTGATACAAGAAACATTGGATGACTTTAGAGACGCATTCCATAGGGACATTAGGAATTTGCAAGAAAAATGATTAAACAGCTTCACTTACAATGGAATGAAATGTGCTCTTTGCTGAAAAGATACTCAGTGAATGAAGGTTTAGTGACTGAAACTGAAAGACAACAAGAAAACAAGACTATGAGCTCACTTTTGAAATTTTAGTGAGTACATAAATGTTTGGTAATTTAGGACATTTCTGGCAACAAAATCTCCACGGAGTCAGTATTTTATTCATGATCTCTGGGAAAATATTTTTATTTTGTATTTAAAACCACATACAATGTCAGCAGAATTTTATTTTCTGAAAGCTTTAGCTATATACTAAATGTTCCTTTTCGTAAGAAAAATGTGCAGAAACAGGTTACATATATTTTTAATCATCTTTTTAAAAACATATTTTTGATTGGCAATTGCCTTCCACTTTTTATTTTTGAAGATTAAAGAACTTGATGTGCTTTCTATTTTATGGAGAAATTAGTTTATAATGGCAATTAGTATTCCAAAAAAATTGACTAACAAAACACAGGTTAGTAATTATTTTGTTATACTAATAAAATCAAATATGGATTTTACTGTATATTTGATAAAAATAAAATTTGAAATTGACCAGATTATATCAATTACATTTATATTGTACTTTTGACAGATATCTACGTCTGTTGATATTCACCTATGAAAACTTTTAGGGTTTTATACGACTCAATGTAACAAAAGAAATAATAAAAATTTAAAAAAGATTCAGCTAGAGCATCATGTCTGGTAACAAGCTCATGAATAATATACAGTTATACTGTAAGTTTCAATAATCTTATGATCAATAAAATTTTTCTATTAGATGCTATATATCATTATTGCAATTTTTTCTCACAAATGAAATATTGGGTATTGTATTTTCTAATGGTTTTAACTTTCTCCTGTTCTTTTTGTGCCATATATAATATTTGTTTTATGACTGATCTTACCATAGAATTTAGAAAGGTTAATTGTCAAAGGAATTTATCCCTTTTTGACAGTAAGCAGATGTGGCCATATTGCTATGATCTGCAATTTTAGTGGCATGAAGGGCTACTGGATTACTTTCTTGTAGTCTTTTCCCAAAAATATTTAAACTGTATAATTTTCATACAAAATTTCTGTTCAATTTTGATGTCTGAGATAAAAATTCTCATTAAAATAATTTAAAAAGTCTAACTATATTACTAAGGTTTTTGTTTAAGTTTTCCAAAGTAATGGAAAAATTTAAGGATATACTTAACAAGAATAACATACTACCAAAGTAATGGAAAAATTTAAGGATATATTTAATAAGTATAACATACTAGCAAAGTAATGGAAAAATTTAAGGATATATTTAATAAGTATAACATACTACCAAAAAATAAAAACATTTATTAATTTTCCCCAATATATGACTCAGAGATTCAATTTGCAATAAGCATAAAGGGGTGCTAAATTATCTTTGTCATGAAAAATTATGAAAGAGTAAATGACTTGTAATAAGTTCCTTTACATATCATCTTCATACAGGTTTAGAAGAAAAAACAGGTTTGACTACACATTACATTTAAATTCATTACTATTTTCTATTACAATCCATTAACATTTTCCTATGTCTACCTTATATATATTATATTTTGATGGAATTTTAAAATTAAGAACAAAAATAAAGCTATTTATAAGTAGGAATTTTATAAATGGGAAAAAGTATCAGAATTGGAATGGAAGAAAAATTGTCTCCATTTGAAGATGACATGATATATATAGAGAATCTTAACTAAACTAAAATCTTGCTAGATCTGATAACTAGAGGCAGAGAGTGGGAGAGAAGATTTGAAAGAAGGGGGTCAAAAGGTAAAAATTTCCCATTTTAAAATAATTACTTGAACTATACTATATTAACACCATCATGTGATATATATATATAAGGAAGTTTTTAAGAGAGTAAATCCTAAGACTTTTCATCATAAGGTGATATAAGGTTTCCAATTTTCTTTTCTTCTTTTTTTATTATAACTATATAAAGAAGATGGATGTTAACTAAACATTGTAATCATTTCATAATTTATGTAAATCACACATTCATGCGCTATGCCCTAAACATATATTGTTGTATGTCAATTATTTCTCAATAAAACTTAAAAAGGGAATAAAAACACTAAAATTACAAGTTTCGTGTAACTCAACTGACCTCATCAATACCTTCTCAAGTGTGAACTCACTGCAGCTATTGATGACTAATAGGACTAGTGGGGGAAATGTCCTCAAGGATGTTTGACAAGCCAAGAGCCTATGGATAATAACTCATGTGGAATATTGAAAGATGGCATGCTCTGGTGGCAGATGCTTATTTAGGAATTGATAGCCACCATTATTTTGAGAAATATAGGTGTTGTAGAATTGCCATCAAGGGCATTAGGGATCTGGGATAACAACATGGTTTTCTAAAAGAGGGGAGGTAGCTTTTCATGGAAAAATATATTTAGAAAAAACACAGTCCCAGTTTTTAGAAAGGTAGAAGGTTTTCATTATTCCTTCATTCATCCTATCCAGAGTCTCCTAGTCACCTTCTAAAACCACACCTTCATCCTGAGGAGAGAAATTTTTCAATTTTGAAGTAGTGCTCTGCCTACCAGTTTTGACCAAGAGAGACTGCTTTTAATTTTCCTCTTCCATGATCATCTTTTCTGTTTTTTTTTCATTCATTTTTACATTAATGGAATGGTCCTATATTATACTATATAGGGTTATCATATTTGATTTCCTGCCACCGAGTTAGAAATTACACTTCAGGGATTCTGTATTTTGTCTTGATTGCTATGGAGGTTGAAAGAACATTTGTAGTGTTTATAGAAATCTGCCTACGATCAAGTCTGTGATAAACCTATGACAAATTAAACAAAGCTTAAGTTAGGACAAGGAGTGAATATTTTTTAAAGCAAGATACAGAGATGATTTCCAGATGTTCCTGTCTACTATTTGGCCTTTTCTTTGTTCAAGAAGGTGTTGGAATATAACTGCAGTTTGACAGAGAAAAATAAAGCCTGTGCATTTGTCAAAATGGATCAGGAAGAAACCCTGGGATCTCTACCCACACATTTCCTCCTATGTCAGGATGATCCAGGTACAAAGGCATAATTGATAATATCACCAAGAGACCTTTATTCAACTCAGTGAACGACAGTAAGCAGTCAGCTTCACATTGAACTTGATATGTTATAACAAGAGTCAGAAGAGCAAATACAGTGGAATAAAAATGTCACCCTATGCCACCCCAAATTTGTCCTTCCATTCATTCAGATTTCACCTTCCTGATGTTTGGTCTTAAGAGGACTTTTAGGATAAAAATTGTGGAGAGGGAATTATCAAAATACTCATGGCCAGTTCAAGGAAAATTTACTTCAAATGGTTGCTTTCATGTCTCCCTCCTACAATTAGCATCACATTTGATCTTCATTAATTCACATGTAGTTGATCCTCACCCAGTAACTTTTCATGATTCTCATAATTGATAGCTTGTGGTCTAACATGAACCCAGTAGTAGTCTGAAAAATGTACAAGTCAACTTTGTTGCCATACATACATATGTAAAAATAGTGACTCAAGGTTAAAATGGCTAATCCAGCTTTTAATTTCAAAATTGCTTTTGCAATTCTTGTTGCATGAATAAGATTTTTACCTTCCTTGTTTCGTACATGTCAAGCAAGGAAGTTCCTCAGTTCCATGAAATCTCTAAAGTGTATGCCTGTGTGGAAGAAAGGCAATGGTGGTTTATAGACTTTAACTTCCAAATTTCTCAAAATCCTTTCTATTGTTTTCTAGAAAACATTCAGTTATTTGCTATCCATTCAAATCATGGTAAGACAGGTATTCTTTGAAAATGAATGCAATCACATATTTGAGATTAAAAAATAATGCTAGGTAATTGTGATAGAAAACCCCATCAGAAGTTCAAATCTTGACTAAAAGGTTAAGAAAGGCTCAAGTTGACAGCTCCATGGGGAACAAATAGTGTAAAGGTTTTATGCGATAGATTGAGGCAGTTCAAAGTTCAATTTGGTTCTCAGAATTTTTCAGTTTAGATTCTAGGAGGCATGTGGGGAATCAAAATTCAGTTTGATAGATACAAAAACTGGAGCCACAGTTTAGCAGCTGGTGAATCAATTTGAGTGCAGCAAGGTGAGCAGAAAAAAATAGTTGAGAGGAAGGTTTTGCCATCGTTTGGGGAAAATGATCAGTCCTTCATCGTTCATAGTATAAGTAAACCAATAATGCCAACCTAGATTTGGCATAGTGGATAGCACTTAAAAAATTCCAGAATAAGGAAATCCTGAATTTAAGTTTTCCAGTTTTGAACACATCGTTTTCCATATCATAAATTTTCCTATCTCTACCAACTTAGTGAGGAATATGGTTGCCACATAGGTTATTTGCTCTGAGATGACCCTTCAATTATTGCTGGTGGTAGGGGTGCATACTTGGTTGAGAGGCTCATTACATAGCTTTGAATGCATTACATCAATCATGCCAAGGTTAGGCTTGTCCCAGCCAACAAGTGGTTACAAAAGTGGAAATACTCAAGCTGAGAAACCCCTGGGTGTCCCATGCTAGAATTCCTATCATTGCCAGAATTCCCTGTAGTAACTGTCTCATAATGAATCATTCATATCACCTCCTCCTTCATATCTCTATTTTGGTATTTCAGGAGATCATTTACCAAATAAACCACTTATACTTTTGTCCTTGTCTCACAATCTATTGCTGAGAGAAGCTAAACCAAGATGGTGGACACCTGCTTGGCCCACCTGCATATTGCTATGTCTTAATGTTTGTATAACAGAAATAACATAGAAAGGACTTACCTGGATGAGATCAATATTCTTTTTTCATTTCTATATGCTCTTTAAAAACATGTGTAATTAAAAGTCAATGCAACTGAGTCAGGTTTTGTCATTATATCTGCTTTGTTCAGTGTTTGGGGCTGCTCTGGTGTAGCAGTTAGGGGCCAGAGGTAAAGCAATCTTAACCTTTGAGAATTCAGTCTCTCTTCCTAATCTCAAGGGAACACAATTCTTTGGATTTCTTTTTTAATTTTACTCACAGTGTTTCTATTAGATACCAGGCAGGAAGCCTGACCATTCTTGAACAAGTTCAATCTAAGTATTCCCCTGACAAACTGATTTAAGCAACCAGAATTAGTCTAAGGTCATTGTTTATTCTGTCTTTTCTATGTAATTCAGATCCAGCTCTTAAAAGTCTAATATTTTAAATTTGGTTTCTTAGTTCCGGGTTTTGGTTTAGAGCTCAAACTACTCATTATTTTGTCTCTTGTCTAATGTTCACATTCCGAGCAGCCTTAATGGCCTAGACCTCTGTGTTTTAAACTAAGGACTGTCAACTATCCTTTAAAGAGTATTATTAGGTAAAACCTAGCATGTCAGAAATTTAGCAAGTTCTGAGAAGATTGTCAAAACATTTTAATCTTCTGGTTGTTTAGCTGAAGTGTCCACTAGAGAGTTGTAATACTCTAAAAATTCTCTGCAATAATTCTCAGATACTAGAGAACTCAACCTCCTCAGATAATAGTGAAAAGTCACAGTGCAGTGCTCTTGCTCTTGATCTCCCTCCTCCTTGGTAATTCAGAGAAACTCATTTGCATCATGACATGCCTAGAAATTGTCTCCTTTCTTTTTGGTAAGATAAAATGTAATTTCTGATTGAGTCCTTGCAGTCAAAACAAGGCGTACCTCAATCTACAAAGCAACTTGTAGTGCGAGCAGCTCTCTACTTACCACCTCCTGGCTTCTGGCCCCCGACTTCTGGCCACTGACATCATATCAAGAGACGAGGCCCTGAACAAGTCCTCTGAGCACGAGGCCTGGACCTCAACATTTGGAAAAGGGTAGAACTGGATTGTCATTCTTATATGCTCACTCTGGACCCCCTCCCTTCTCACTGTTCAAGTTTTTGGAGAAGGTCTCACAATACTTCTTTAGAAAAAAGAAAGGAAATAAGGATTTATGAATTAGCATCTAGGATCAGTCCTTTTTTTCTCTCTTACTTTCTAGGCCAGTGTTAGAGTTGAAGCAGGTAATTAATTTTTTGCTGAGGGTAATGACAGAGACTTTTTAATATTCAGTGAAAAAAACAACTACATATGAAGGCTTTGATCATGTGGCTACTTATGTCTCATCACCAAGATAAACCTCTCATATGCCTTAGATTGACAGACAGTCATACAATGGGTATTTTAATGAGAAAGAAATCGAAACATTTCTCAAACTATTTAACATAATGTTACCATTTATCAAAATTCAAAACAACTCATAGACCTTAAAATAAGTTACCTAACTAACTGGTAATAGGTTTCTTCTCATACGAAAAAAACAAAAACTATTTATAACAACAACAAATAACTTATTTCTATGGAAATGAAGACTACTCACGGAAGATAGTGTTGAGGCCTAAAAACAGATCTTACTTAAACAGAATAGTCTAGTATTCTGCTAGAAGAACATACTGTCTTTGCCGATAACATCTCCCTGTCCCTGCCAACATCTGCCACAGGTGGGGTGATGTCTCTGGTGATATTCCTTCTGGCTCCTGGAAAGAGTTCAGATTTCACTTGAGGCATATACTTTTTAAGAATGCTTGTGATTCTTCTTTGCAGTCTGGCTACTGAGACCCAGAATTCCATAGCCACAATCCCTCACACTCCTCCCCCACCAAAGTCAAGACTATTCAAAATGAGAGAGACAAGATACGATTCTTCCAAAGATAGATACACATTATTTTTCAATTCACCAGGAGGAGATTCAGACACTGGACTTGCTGGTTCATATTTCCATCACAGACCTTTTCCATATGGAATGGAGTCCACCTTGCCTTGTTACCAAAATTACTGCAGTGTTCCATAAACTTGAAGCTTACATATTTATCTCCTATTTTGATGTTTCATAGTCACAGACCATAAAAATAAAACAGAAATGGGAATGTTAAGAATCAAGTACTTATATACAGTAGAACAAGAAAAAGCAAGACCTAATAAAGTCCTAATAAATGTTAATAAATCTCAGTCCTAATAAATCATATTAGGATGCCTTTTAGGGTCCCAGTAACTCTTACCACTGCTATGTCATACAACAAAAGACACATGGGAAAGCACAAGTAAACCTAGGTGTTGGGTTCATGAATAAACTGATTTAATGACATCATTTTTGAGTGAGGCTTATAACAGTGGGCAGTTATGTGTATATACCTTGGGGACAGGGAGCATCTGTGTTATCAGATGCTAAAGGACCCGGCCCCAGTGGAGAGGAAAGTCCTGGGTTCTTCCATGACTCAAGTATAAGGTTAACCTCAGTCCTGGATAAATATAGAAATATATATTACATTCTGTTAGTGTGCCTGAGGGGTTCATCTGAACGAACTGGAATAAGTTACTTGTGATATGAATGACAAAATGATTAAGTACATCCTCAAAATATCATTGGGATTCCACAGAAGCTATGGCTATTTTATATTTAGCAGATTTCTAACAGAGGTAACAAGTCAGCTTTCAAATCACAAGTGACTCTCCTTTAAGCAGATTATATGAGACAGAAACAGAATGGTTCAACCCCGGCTTGAAGAAAAAGAGAAAAATATACCTCAGATACAGCTGTTACTCAAAGACATTAATGCCACTAGATCTAGGGGAAAAAAGTTCAACAACTAAAGGAATTAAATTCTGTGAAGATTTTATAATATATAGTAGTGACTAAGCTGAATACATGTCCGAAAATTCACTTTCTTGCATGTTTCCAGCTTAGGTATGCCATAATAGACATTTCTGGGATATTTGGAGGACACAGAAGGAAGGCAGTAGTAATTATGGAGTGCAAGCACATTGCTACTTATCTGAGTTTTCCCTTGGGTGTGAATGATCATGAGCTAAACCTGCAACTGCTTTACCTTTCCCAAATCTCTCACCTTCTCTAACTCCTAGAGCAGGTTTGTGAGTTTAGTTCTGTGAAGATGGATACTGAATTCTGGAGGATGTTCTCATCACCAAGGTCAGAGTCAACAAGAACTGACACTCATGTCCTTGAGGAGTTCTATGAAATTCAAGGTAGTGACATTATAACTTCACAGAACTCTCAGGGCACAGTTCTGTTACTAGATATGAGCAGTTAGAGACAGAATGCAGAGAGCTCCTCCCATTCTTAGGGGATAAATAAGAGAGATTATAGCATCAATTGTGACCACATCAAATCTTTTACTTTTACTTCCTCTTCTTAGAATGCTGCCTTAGGGCCAAGGTCAGTGTTTGCTGGAGAGCAGAATACTTGGCTCACCTCACGTAAATTCAGGGTAGGATGCTGACTTTCTGTAGGAAGGATTAAAAGCCATTCAGCAGACATGAAGGAATTACAAGAAACGGCAATGATGTCTGGAAATGAGTTGCCCAGTAGTTCAAAACCTTCGTTAATCTTGCTTCTCTCACTGTTTCTCTTTCTACTTTCTTAGGCTAGCATTTTGGTTTCATCTCCCAAATTACTACCTGCACCAAAGTACCTGTCTCAGGTTCACTGCAATGCCACCCAAACAAGAGTATCTCCATTGTCATTTCCCAACCTGTGAATACCCTGGATCCTTGAGAAATTAGGTGTTTTTAGATTGAGCCAGACCTATTTTAGTCTTTGCATAGTCCATGTAGAAATTTTGTATAGAGATCAAGAATCTCATCTTCATTCAATTATCACCATGTTTAAACGTATCTTTGGAGAGCTCCTCTGCATCTACTGGACCTGCCATTTTGGAAATCATGTACCACATTTTTTTTCTGAAATGACATTCAAATTCTTGGTAGTCAGCATTTCCTTCCACATTTATACACTAAGGCAGAATATACGATCTATGTGGACATTCTCACCACATGACACCAATGAAAAGGTTTTCCCTTGCCTATAATTTTCCTATTTCATATCACACGCTGGCAGGCCTAAAACATATTTCATCCTAGATAACCAAGGTCTGGCTCAAGTGTTCCCTGAGAAGACAACATAAACTTATTGTAACAGCTATGAAGTTGAGATCATTTTATCTATATAAACTAAAAAAATATATCCCAATATTGCATGGTAGAGAAGCAGGGACTTAGTCTGATTTTAGACATTGACATCTGGGATCAACTTCATTCTGTCTCCTCCCATTACTACACCAACTGTAGTCCTTTGAATATCTGCATTTTAAAATTTAATATAGCCTGAAACCTTGCTTGTTATTTACAACTTTCTTCAGGAATAAATTCCTTTAACCTCTTAAGGTGTAACAATGATGTCCCATCAGAAAAGATTATGTTGATGAATAGACAGTAATTGCATATTAAGACATTTGATTCCTTGAATCTATGAAACAACAATGGTTTTATAACCTAAAGATGTTAAAATCAAAATAATCTGTTATCCAGGATAAATCACCTGGTGACATGCTTCATTCTCTATAAAACATAACTGACATCCATACTGGCGATAACAGAGTCCTTATATATGTATACAGAATTACTGTGAGGCCTGGCATATAGCAGGTACTCAGAAGTTAGTACTGAAATAAAAAAGAGAACTCAGTATAAGCAATTTTAACAACAATCAGCAGAGAAATTTCTTCTACCATCTCCTGCCCAAGGAATGGTTCTATACTACAAGTGGCTTGACACTGGCTTCTTCTAAAACCTATTTAGGCTTTAGATGATTTAAGAACAATATGGTCATTATGCACAGGAAAAAAAAATGAGTCAGCATTCCATTTGCCTGAACCACATCAGAAAGTTATTATGAGCTTTAAATTATTCATTCTATGTTACCGCCAGAAACCCAGATACCTCCAGATAACAAAATGAATAGTAATTCCTTCAACACTGTAGATAGGTTTGTACAAATTGACTTTTAACAAAATGATATATTATGAAGCCACATCATCTAATGTTTTATTTAACTTAGGTCATGATTCTTTTTTCTCATCAATGTCTTAACAAAATTAGGTTGAATGAACATGCTGAGGACCTGCTATATGCTTAATCCAGATTCATTTCATGTTTTTCTACAAGATTATAGGAGAATACTGTGATTAACAGAGCCCTCAGTGCCTCTACATGCCCTACCCATTCCCCCATCTTAAGTTCAGATGTGGTAGATATTTTTATACCCACTGATTGTGACTTCAGTTGAACTTTGCTTTCTTGGTTTAGGACTTTATCTGATATCAGGTAATTCTGCTCCATCTACTCATAACTTGAAAGTTCAGTAGACTCAACCAATGGGTGATGAGAGTATGCTGATAAATGCCCTATTCTCTTTAACCTACAGAGGCAGGAGTCTGAGATGTGTTCCTCCGGGTTCCTCAGAGGGAATATACCAGTGGAATGGTACACCAGGTGTCGCTGTACAGTAAAAGGTGACCTTTCCTAGGTTAAACCTCTTTCACTTGGTCAAGAGCTATGATAGCATCAGACGCAGTATATAATCAGAAAGACTGAGTTCTTGGGAAAAGAAATAGCTCTGAATGACAATGAAGATGCTACAACCAAAGTGATACAATGGCCTTTGGTAGATTTTCTCTATCCTGCTCACTAGCCTCTTCTTCCTCACCTCTGTTGACTTGGAAAACACCTCCCAGATTAATAATTTCCATCTAAGTATCTGTCTTGGGTTCTGTTTGGGGGGACACAAACTAAGATAAAGACCTTCATGCTCTGTGAAAATGGATTCTTTTGACCCAAATTAAAGGAAGAACTTCAGTTAAAGACTTTATGCTGGCACAACAATACTGGCAATAAACTTTTATAGATATGATAATTCTGTTGTTTTTGAACTTTTTTTATATACCATAAATAGACTGGATCCAAATTCTTTTCCTCAAGTGTTTGATTACTACTCACCATTATAATGGTTCCACCTTGACTTGGAATCAAATGCTCTTAAAATTCCTTTGAAAAAGACTTTATAGTAAGAACTCCTCACCACAGATTAGAGCCAAACTTCAGAGATCTGAATCATCAGTCCTATGCATTTTAGGAGCTTCACACCTATTGGAAATGACTTGGGAAGCTCCTCCCAAGTAGAGAACATTCTTGGGATACCAGACATGACTTCATATTTTAACTCCCTTTCTTCTCTTTCCTTTACTCTGAGACAATGACACCACCATCCATAATTCTCAGGCCATTGCTAGGAGGACTAACCATTCAGACTCCTCATCAAAAGGTATAACATGTTCATAATGTTAAAGACTCCTGGTCCCCACTTGAATTTATATCAATTAGTTAAAAAAGCCCTACCCTAGGAGGCATTCAGAATTCACTTCAACAAGTATTTCCCTGGTTAAGAATAAATAAAAATGGAGTTATAATAAGAAACCTGTCCAGATCACTTCAGTAGAACTAATCACTCTTTCTACTGCCCAAATTACAAGGACATAATAGTTTTTTTAATTCCCTCAAGAATGTTGTATTTGTCAACTACACGAAACTAGACTACTTCCTAACTGCTCAAGGTAGTGTTTGTGCTATAGCTGGCATATCTTACTGAACACGGATAAATTCCTCTTGTCAGTTGGAATAGAAAACTACTCAAATTTTTAACTTGGCTAAATCATTGGTGTAAGGTTTTTTCTGGGCTCGGCGAGGAGAAAATTTCAATCAGACAGAAAGCAGAATAGTCAGGTCTTTACTGGACTTTGCGCTCCCGGGCGAAACTCCCAAGTCTGCAAAACGGGCCTGGGGAAGTCACGTGCAGAACAAAGGGGTACCGGCTCTTTTAAGCAGAGGAATTTCGCGGGCTTCCCATATCACGATTGGGGATTGGCCCTGTGAATCCAGGTGTGGGGGTCGCATCCCTTATTCTGATGTCATCCACCTTTTTCCCGGGCTTGGCCGCCGGGCATGCCCGCTGTCCCTGCCCGCTGTCCCGGCTTTCTGAACCAGCCTAACAATTGGAAGAAAATCTCCTCTACAAATCATCTAAATTTACTTGATTTAAATATTCTTTCAGCTACCTCACATTATGAATTAGGACCTATTCTTCCCTCAAGCCTACAAATTCTATTACTACTAAGATGTACTAATTTGTATCATTTATCTTGTGTTTGTCTCTTGCTTATTGTAGTTTTAACTCCAGGACCTCTATAAAATTAGCAATTGCCTGATGACTTAAGCTTGCTGACATCATTCTGACATTTGCCAAGCTGTTGCCTAAAACACTTACAGGTTTCTTCTAAGATGACTAAACAGAGAGGGCCGTCACCCAAAACCATGCAAAGAAAAAGGTAAACAAAAATACTTTGAAAAAGAAGCAACAGAAATATAAAACAATTCAAAAAGGATCAGATGCCAACAAAAATTCCTCATTTATCAATAATCACCTTAAATATGAATGGATTGAACTCACCAAAGGCATAGAATGACTGATGGATCAAAAATCAGGCCTTCTATTTTATATACACAAAAAACCTATACCAGATCCAAAGAAAAACAGTTTGAAAGTGAAAAACTATGGGAAAATAAATGAAAGCAATGGAAATAAAAAGAAATCTGGGACTATAAAACTAATATCAGACCAGACAGATTTAAAAGGGGTAATCTAAGACAAAAATGGATACTACATTATACTAAAGTGGCTGTCAAAGGCATCTCAAATAAAATACTTAACCTTACAACTGAATTAGGAAAAAGAACAGTTACACCAAAAAAAAAAAAAAAAAAAAAAAAAAAAAAAAAAAAAAAAAAAAAAAAAAAAAAAAAAAAAAAAAAAAAAAAAAAAAAGAACAGTACAAGGAAGGAAAGAATAAAATTCAGATGGAAATAAATAAAATTGAAAAAATACATACAAAAGACCAAGAGGAAACACTAATGAAAACAATCAAATGAAAAAGGTAAGATTATAACAGACTGATACAAAGATCATAAGCAATTACTATGAACATCTATATGCCAATAAAATTGTCAATCTTTAAGAAATAGACAGATGGCTATAATTCTATATCTTTCCAAAACTGAACCAGTAGGAATGGGTAACTTGAACCCACTAATAATTAGCACAGAATTCAAACTCAATGAACAAAAGTCCAAGACTAGATGACTTCACAGTGAATTCTACCAAACTTTCAAAAAAGACTTAATATCAACCCTTCTTAAACTTTTTCACAAATTGGACATGAGGGAACACTTTCAAAAACATATTATGAGGCCAACATTACCTTATTTACAGACAATGAAAGCACCATAAAATTAAATTATAGACCAATATTACTGATATTAGATGCAAAATTTCTCAACAAATTCATGGCAAATCAAATACAACAACACATTATAACATTATACCGAAAGGCAAGGATGACTCAGCAAAGACAAATCAATCGATGTAATATACCACATCAACAGAGGAGAAAAACGAAAACCATATGATAATATTAAGACACAGAAAAAGCATTTGACAAGATTCAACACCCATTAAAAAAAAACAAACTCTTGCTAAAATAGAAGGAGCGTTGTCACAACATAATAAAAGCCATATATGACAAACCCACAGCTAATATGATACTCAATGGCAAAATACTGCAAGCTTTTACCCTAAATCTGGAGCAAGGTAGAATGTATATTCTCATCACTACTATTCAACATAGTTATCAAAGTCCTGGCCAGAGTAACTAAGCAAGAAAAAGACATTAAATAATCCAAATTTGAAAATAAATAAAACTATCATTATTTGCAGATGACATAATATTATATAAAGAAAAATCTAAAGACTCCACTATAAAACAATAAATGAATACAGTAAAGTGACAGGATGTAAAATATAAACATTTATGGCATTTTATCTATACTGGAGGAAAGAGTACTAATCCTATTTTCAATACCATAACAAAAACAATTACAACAACAAAAATAAATCTGGTAATGAACTTAACAAAGGCGGTGAAAGAAGATGTATCTTCACTTGATTTCAATGTTATAAAGGAATTTGAGCACTGTCTTAGTACTCTTTCATATTTACCACCAGAAAAGTATTCTGAAAGTTAATGTAAGACAAAACTATGCATACTACCTCATTCTCACTCTCGCAGACTTGACCGTATATTTACTGACTTCTTTAAGCTATGTGATGATGTATTACATCTGGATTTAAAGCTTTGATAGGAGCAAACCAAAAAGTATATAAATCCAAAAAGTATATAAATGCCAAATTTAATACTTGTTGGACTCAACGCTAATAGAATATAATCAGCATTATGAATTATTTTGTTAAGCTTAAGGGTTCCAGAAAGTAGGTACTATTATCTCCATTTGGAAAAAAAGGAAATTAGACACAAAGTTTATCTTAAGCTATGTAATACAGTTAAAATTTCAACCCTGATTATCTGATTCCAAAACTCTTTTTCTTAAAGACCACACTCTCCTGATTCCAAAGTTTAGCCAATATAAATAGATTATTACTTTATGTAAAGAAATCTCATAGTTTGAATCAACTAGGGAGTTATCTTCTTTTAAGTCATCTAACATATCTCTTAGAACCAAGCCATTCAAGTGAAGGAATCAAGGAGAGACATTCTATCCCTAGTTTCATTCAAAGTCTCTGCTAAATGAAAACACTGAAAGGGCCCACTAGGGATGATATGTGGTTTTCATGTCCATATGTCCAAAACATGAAGTGTTGGTGAATACAAATCCATGTAGAATTGTTCTCTTATACAAACCTGATTAGAAGAATAGTCTAGCTTGTGACACTCCTATATAGAACTCCACACTTTGGATTCACAGTTCTGGTATAAAGCAATGGTATCAGCAGGACTTACTAAAAGCTTCTAATAGCACTTTCTTCACTGGGACTGAGATTGTTGTTTATTTGGATAACATGGCTGAAAATTATATGGGATAGTGGTAGGATCACAACCAAAACAGAAATACCAAGCTGTCAATCTTAAACTACTGAATGTAGGTGAACTTTGTCAAGATAAGACAAACCCAAGTTGAAGACGTCAGTATGTTAGCTATGGATTAACCCAATATAAATTAAAATGAAGGTGTTGACTATTCCTTAAATAAGATATTTTTTTCTGTTACCTTAACTACATTGGGTCTATGCTAAGAGTCCTTGTTCTGTGACAGATGTTAGACCATAATAGGAACTTTAGAACAGGAAAGATTGCCACTCAGTCCCAGAATGCCCTGTGGGCTAAGCCTCCTCAGGAAGAGGACTTAAACTCTTTAAACTTTAAACTCAAAACCTTTTGTTCCCTAAATTTGAATGGTACTAATTTGAAAAGTCATATCAAATTACATCAGTTTTAAAATTAATTCTCCTTGAAAATCATACTCAAGGATCTCCTAAATTACTACACGAGAAAGTGAGAAATTTCTCTCTGTTGACTGAAACAATCGACTGGGTGAGGGATCAACAATTTTCGTAAACATCCCACCTTGACTACTGTTAATTTGTGGTGGAGGGCAAGGCAGGTGTGCAGTTTTCTCACAAATGACTTAATATGCTTATAAATACATCAAACCCTTCCCCTTTGCTAAAAGTGTGGGACTATATGGTATGGGTAGGAGGAATAAAGAGAAGCAGAGTAAGTTTGGTGGGATAGTTAAAAGAGAGTGCTGCTTTAGTGATAAGAACAGGACAATAATGGTTGTACTGAAACAGGAAATTGGAAGAAAGTAAAGACTTTTACGTACTGAGTCACTCTTAGCTCACAAGCCAGCCTTGGGGCCCCCAACATAAGAAAGTTCAGTTAGGCAACCAGTGTTGAGATAACTGTTTGGTCCAGTTTGTGCATAAAACCCTGGCACACCCAGGGGCTTAAGGGTGAGCCATTCTGTTCCTGGAGCTTCCCTGGATGAACTGGACATGCAGAATGAGAATTTTAGATAAGGAAAATGTCAAACACGTTACTATGGAAACCTGTAACAACCATAGTTGCAGATTATCAACTGCCTTTGTTCCCTGTGCCTCTGTGTGTCTATATAAACCCTGAGTTGATTTCACAAATTACGGTATGATTTGGGTGAAACCCCATACAGTCGCCGGCAGGAATAAATCTCTTAAAATTCTGGCATGTCTCTTTGATCTCGTTGGTCACTTTGTAACAATGCCTAGAAGCAGGTTATATGGAAAAATGGGATAAAGATTATAAATGGAAAATAAGATACTATTCTTAGTACTCACTGAAAATTAATAACTAAAGTAACGCCATTGGTTTTTTAAGTACCGGACTGAATGCAAGTCTTTTTGCAGTCATGTTCCAAGATCCTCTTATTTTGCATTCTGCCAAAAATACACCTATATTCTGGAAGTGATTACTCCAGTATAGTCAACGCCTGACTCAGTACTGTTCTCACTGTCCAATACTACTTCTCATGATAGTATAGGGGGATATATTTCCCCTCCTGAAATTCATGTGAGATCAAATCAGAGCTTCTAATTTTTTTGTTACTTAAGAGGCTTTCAAAACCCCCATGTTCTGATATATTTTTTTTTTTACCAGATATCCTCCTAGACAGAGAGGTCAACAATATATTAAATGTCTTTGAAGAATAAACAGCCTACTTCTAGAACAAGTTTTCTCCCTACTTTCAGAGAGAATTTGCATTCATTAAGTCTCTTTTATCCTCTTTAGAGCAAATTGTTTCACATGGCCCCAAACAAGTGGCACAGGAGATTTTTACAAAGATGAAAAGTTGTTCCTGTTACTTATTCTGAGGGAAAATCTCCAGGTGAAGGGCCTAGCCCTTATCCTGTAGTTTATTCAGCAGCGTCTGCTGTTTCTGGAAGGAAGAGTGCTGATAACTGCTCTGTATATACAGAACTCATCAACTGCCTCCATCCTTCCCCCTCATTCCAGCGTCTCTTACTATTTTTGTGGCAAGTCACAAAGTATATGACTTGTCACCAGAGAACATGATATAGACCTTCTTAAGTCACCGGTTCCTGGTAGCAGCAACACATTTATGAAGACGGGGTTCCTATCTACATGCTATTACACTTTGCCTTCTCAAAATGACTTAAAAACCTCAAAAGTTAACTCTACCAAGAATATTGGAAACTTTTCAGGCAGGCTTGCAGAAATCATGGAGAAAGGTTATAAATTCTGGATTATTACTTCATCTGAAAAATACATTAATGCTCAAAGGAAAATTTTAATACCATTACTCCAGACTCAAAGGTGGGTGACATTGATGGAGTTTCCTGGAAAAATAAGCAGAGAATGGTGTTAAGTGTGCCAAGAGTGGCATCAACATGCATGATTCTTAGTAAGTTCTCAAAGCAAAGGGCCTACAACTAGAGTCTTGTGCAGCTTCTAACCTATACACAGACTCAGTTGGAAAAATACTTAGACCGCAATACTAAAGATACCTCTCTGAGAAACTTCAAGTGGATTTCTTAGATCATACTTTCCTCACAATCCACAGCTTTGCTCACAATATGTTCCTGTAGCCTGCCTTCTGTTACATTTGCCAGATGTTTTTGCTGCTTGGGTTTCTCTATAAAATTTGGAGTTAGAAATTTTGTGAGCATTCTTCCTTAGAGCATACCACCTGCTTCACTTGAACCTTTAGCCAGTAAGCCAAAGAGATCTTTAGAAAGAGTCCAAGGTATTCTACAGTTTGTATGCCCTGTTTCTAGCTGGCTTATACACTGTGTGTAGTAGCTCTGATTTCCAAAATCTATCATTGTTGTGAGGGCTTGCTTTGACAATTTGTCAAAAGAGTTTATTTCTAAGGTACACAGTATGTTCTAGAGCCTCCGTCTCAGTTTAACACCTCGGACCTCTTCCTAGAGGCTTCCTTCTTGCAGAGGCAAAGATAGACCTCTATTATGAAGTTTACTTGGTTAAGCCCTCCTTAACTGAACTGTAATTAAGGAGTTTGTAAGATGAGCAGCCATAAAGCAGTCAGTTTCATCTTCAACCCTGCCAGTTTTCTCTAAGAATGAGTCTGATGGGTTGGTACCAGTCAAGCTTCCCTGCCCAAGGACAGTGTAAGCACAGAATCAAACATGAAGAGAAAAATAAATCTGGCCATATGGAGAGAGAGGCAAACTATTCTTAAAACCAGAGCCAATTAAGTCACTCTTCAAACAGATTGGATTATGTTGTATGGAATTTTATACTCTAGTGAGTGACATTTTACAGTAAGGTCCTAAAGATTGAGGCCTAAATTCTGTGGTATTCCAACTGTCCTGAATAAAATCCAACTATGCACATTCTGCTCTTCAGTCCAGTCAATCCATTAGATTATGTAAGAGCACCAGCCTCAGCAAACACCTGTATATTTGAGTTCCCCAATTTCATACGTGAATCATTTCATTTGTCAGATGGCTTAGGAAACAGACTATTTAAATGCAAAGACTATCATTTACAGAGGCATAGACTTCAACAATATAGTTCTCTATGATGGTCTCAATGAAAACTGGCAATTATGGCTTTGCAACAGAGAAACAATGAGATCCTGCTGGATCTCAGTATGTGAAATAGCCTATTTGCTTTGTTTTTTAATGACCCCAAAGAGGATTCTGTTTGGAGGCCATCAACTAGTTTGTTCTACTTTCTCATCTGTTTTTTGGCATTGTATTATGAATTTATCTTCTCTCAAGCATCAGTTAAGATCAGATAGTATGTTAGGCCAAAGGCATAGTGAATTATACTAAAAGAGTCCCAAAGAAATTTAGACGTTTGTAGCAGATTAAGGATGTTGAGAAAGATAAATCTCACTCCACCCAGATTCTATCTTGCATTACACTATCTAGCAGCCTTTACCAAAAATCAATTGCAGTGCTTCTGAGGTATCACTGCACTTCACTGAAGGTGTAATGGTTATACTCTTCTAAACTGCCTCTCCTGGTCATAATATGCACATACTCTTATTGCAGGCTGCTAGGGGAAGAAGGGAGGGTGGCAGAGACACCTTTCCATAGAATTAAAAAAAGCTTATTTTCAAAGAAGTTACTGTATGGACACTTAAAGTTTAACTTCTAGAACATTCATGGGGCCATACCTTCATGCTACCTTTTTACCCTTGGCAATTGTGGGATAAAGAAGTCATTTGCAATGCTTATTTGTTATGTCTCCTTTCCTGATCATAAGCCAAGTCTATTCCAGATTTATAACCGAATGCTGATCGGCCATACATTAAATTATGCCTATCAACTATATGAATATTTTCAAGAAAAAAAGTGAAGACAAAATATTGAAGACAAAATTATGAAGACTTTAGAAGTAAAAGGAAAGCCAATTCAGCCACTGAATAGAGCAATAACTTTTGAAAATAAGTTCCTTTACATATGGTTAACACAGAAAAGATTTTATATCAAGGAACTAAGATCTGGGCACCAAACAGGAAGTTTTTCACACAATGTACCAGACAATGCCAGTCTATCCAGTCTACAGCTGACTGAAGAAATCCACTTTCGTGCTATGGACATTTGTTTTACAAAGCCCATAGATGGTTACAGCTCATTGGATTAGTGTTCAAGACAAACTGTCCTCTCAGTCTCCCTTGACCCAGTAGCAGAGTAGAAGATTTTCTGAATATTTCAGATGAATGAAAACATGTAATAGGAATTTTTGTGTCTAGATTCTTTCATTTAATAGAATCCTTTCCACGTTCATCTATGCTCTAGCATTATCACTTCATACCCTCTTATGACCTGACAGCATTCAATTGTATGGGTATACACCATGATTCTTACCCATTCACAAGTTGTTGAGCATCTAGGTTGTTTCCACTCTTTGGCTACTGTACATCGTACTTCTATGAGAATTCACACACATGTATTAGAATACGTGTTTCTCAATATTTGGGTCTATATCAAGGAACAGAATTGCTAGGTCACACAGTAATTTTATATTTGACTTTTTGAAGAAGCACCAGACTTTTCCATAGTGGTTTCACAATTTTATAACCCCACAGGTTTTCACTTTCATATACTTACAAAAACTAATTTAATTAATTTTATCTTTAATAGCCATTCTAAGGTATGTAAAGTAGCATTTTGTTTTTGCTTTGATTTGTATTTCTCAAATGACTATGTATAATATCTTTTCGTGTGTGTCTTGGCTAATTGTGTATCTTCTTTAGAAAAATGTGTAAGTCCCTTGCCCATTTTTAAATTGGGTCTTTTATATTACACTGATGAGTTGTGGGAGTTATTTATATTTTTTATGAATACCAGGTTCTTAGTGGATAATAATTTTCAAATAGTTTCCCAGTCTGTAGGTTGTATTTTCACTTTATTGAGAGTGTACTTTGATGGGCATTAAAAAATTTTATATTAAGAACTACTTATTTTTTTTCTTGTTACTTGTTGATTGTGGAATAATAGCTATGAACTTATTACCAAATTCAAGGTGGCGAAGATTCACCTCTGTATTCTTGTAGTATTTTTATAGTTTTGTTGTATTTAATTGTTTATTTGATTTTTTTTTTTTTTTGTATAAGGGTTTAATTTTATTCTGTTAAATTTATACCTAGTCTCAGCACCATTTATAGAAGATATTCTTTCCTTGTCAAATGGTCTTTGGTAGCCTTGTTGAAAATTAGTTGAACTTAGATATGTGAATTTATTTCTAGACTCTAGATTCTGTTACATCCATCTGTATGTCTAAGTTTGTACCAGCACCACAGTTTTCATTCCTGTAGCTTTGTATTAGGTTTGAATCAGAAATCAGAAAGTATGAGTCCTCCAACTTGCTCTTAATTTTTCAAGATTAAGTTGTCTCTAAGATCCTTTTGCAATTCCATGTGAATGTTAGGATATATTTTTCTATTGTGTAATATTTGGTAATTTATATTTTTAAAGAATGTATCAAATCTATAGGTCATTTAGGGTAGTATTGCTATCTTCACAAATGAAGTCTTAGAATCTATGAACACAGGATGCATTTCCATTTACTTAGGCCTTTAAATTTCTTTCAGCATTGTTTTGCTTTCAGGATATAGGAGTTACACCTCCTGGTTAAAATTATTCCTAGTATTTTATTGCTTTTGATACTATTATAAGTGGAATTGCACTTATAATTTCATATTTGCATAGTTAATTGCTAGTATATAAAATGTAACTGATTTTGTGTGTTGATTTTGTTTTTTCAACTTCATTGAATGTGTTTAACACTACTTGTGTTTTGTAAAGTCTTTAGGATCGCCTATATAGCCAATCATTTCATATGTGACTAGAGGTAATTAATTTCTTCATTTTCAATTTATATACCTTTTATATCCTTTCTTTGCCTAATTGTTCTGGATAGAACTTCTGGTACACTTGAGTAGTATTGGCGAAAATGGGCATCTTTGTCTTCTGATCTTAAGGAAAGCTTCCAGTGTTTCACAACTTAGTATACTACTAGTAAATTTATTTAACTTCTACAAATGCCTTTCATAAATACTACATTCTATAATTTTTGAATTTTGAAGAGTTTGGAAAACTATTGAATGTTTGGTGGAATTCTTTAAAGAATTTATTTAGTAAGTTAATTCTTCTTTAAATGTATTAATTCTTTAAATGTTTGGTGGAATTCACAAGTGACACCATATGCCCTGGGCTTTTCTGTCATGGAAGGTTTCTGATGATCAATTTAATATCTTTATTTGTTATAGTCCTGTTTTGCTTCACCTAATATTTTTCTTTTTAATTCCATTAGTCTGTAGTAGTTTTCTCTTTAATTTGTGATTTTAGTAACCTGAGTTTTTCTGTTTATTTTGGTTGGTCTAGCTCAATGTTTGTTAGTTTTGTGTAATGTTTTACAGAACCAACTTTCGGTTTTATTGATTTTCTATATTGTTTTTCCTTATCTACATTGTAATCTTAATTATTTTTCTCATTCTTCTAGCTCTGAATTTAGTTTGCTCTGCTAATTCTAGTTGCTTGAGGTATAGTTACGTAATTTGTAATTTTTTTCCTTTCCTAATGTAGGTGTTTACAGCTATAAATCCATCCCCCCCCCCCGAATACTGTTGTTGTTCATTTAACAAAGTGAGGCTCCTACAGAAATGCAGATCTATAAAACAACTTATAAAGAATGAAAGAAATCTTCAGAAGTCAGTAAGTTACAAAAAAACACATGTAGACAACTAAATTGAATCAAGAAAGCAGTGTATGAACAAAAGTTTAAGAGGCACAAACTATAAAAATATCCAGATAGAAATAAATAACTCAATAATAGAGGTTCTCCACTGAAGCAATGCCATTTGGGAGCCCTACAACCTGGTGGTGAATCTAGACACCCCAATATCACTGAGAACAACAGGAACTGTGTTAGAAAGATCACCTGAGGAATTCCATGCATCTGAGTGACTGAAGATTAGTGGAGAGGGGCACACAGAGGCTGTTTGCAGCTGCAGTGGTTGTAACCTGGGCAGGACTGAGATAGCAGGGCAGTTGACCCAACCTCAATAGAAGAACAAACAAATACTATGTGGTGGTACAAATGCTTGACTTGGTTGAAACCTAAAAAGGAGGGTTTAAGGTCAGGCCGAGTACTTTAGCAAAGAGGAAAGCACAGAACACTGCACTCCCTAGCTCCCACCTCTTGGGATCCATGCTTGAGTAATGAGGAGCAATAACACTACAGTGGACAGTCTGCCGCAAATAAGATTTAGGATCCCAGAGATCGAGTTGAATAAGTTACCACCTACATGAATGAGGCCCTTACAGCCAAAAACATCACCCACCTCTTAAACCTCTGCCCCTGCTGAACCCAGCAGCCATATTTCATCTAGTTATTTCAGCAAGTAATCCTTACTACAGAAACCTACAATGGTTAAAAAAAAAAAAAAAATCAACCCAAGCATCTTCTGCTGGTAAGAGAGATGAACAGCTCTGTTTCAAGACTCTTATGGAAGAAAGAAAACAAGATCAGAGACAACAAGGTATTATATCATAAGGAGACAATGGCACCTCTCTAGAAACCAAATTTGAAAATATGGAGGATTATATATTTTTAGCAGATAAATAATTCAAATTAGCAATTATAAAAAACTCAAATAATAATAGAATACTCAGAAAACTAGACCAAAGAACTACAAGAGAATTAACAAAGAAATTCAAAGATATACAAGAGAAGTCATCAAAAAGTCAATGAACTTGAAAATAAAATTAGTGACAAGGTGGGAAAATAGCAGATAAAACAGACTTCCAGCCATAAGAGGTAACAGAAGACAAATATAGAAATTATATAATGATAAAGGGATAAATATAACAGAAAGACATATATATGTGTGTATATATATATATATATATATCCCTAACATAACAACACTAAAATATTAAAAGAACTAAAAGATACTGATAGCAGCATAATAACATATGGGAATCAAATAACCCATTCACAATAATGAACAGATCATCTAGAAAGAATATCAACAAGAAAATAATGACCTTAGTGACAAAGTAGATGAGATGATCTTAGTAGTTATCTAAGAGCATGCTACTCTAAAAAAATAGACTAACCATTCTTTTCAGGTGCTAATGGAGTATTATCAAAGATGAACCATATGTTGGGACACAAAACAAGTTTTAATAATGGTACAAAAACTGAAATCATTAAAAAAACTCTTAGATTGCAATGGCATGAAACTAGAAATCAAAAGAGATAAGAGGGGAAAACTAAAAAGTTGTGGAGTACACATGCTACTGAAAAACTATTTCATTAATAAGAAAATAAAAGATGAAATAAAAAATACCTGGAGCCAAATAAAAATGAAGGGATGACTTATGAGAACTGATGGGATGCAGCAAAAATACCATGAGAGAAGTTTATAGAAATACAGTCTACAAGAATCACAAGCACAAGACCCTAAACCTATATCCAAAGGAACTAGAAATAGATAAAACCAAAAGTTAGTCAAAAAAGAAAAAAAGAATTAAAGCAAAAATTATAAAGATCAAAAGACAATTCAAAGAATCAATGAAATCAAGAGTTAGTTCTTTGAAAAGATACAATAGACAAATAATTGGCCAGAAGACACACAAAGGTAGAAAGAAAATACAAGAAAATCAGAGAAATCAGAAAAAAGAAGTGATGACAGACACTACAGAAATATGAAGAACCAAAAGAGAATATAATATGAACATTTACATGGCAACAAATTGGATAACATGGAAGAATGGATAAATTCTTATAAATACTTCATTCCCAAGACCAAAGCAAGGAAAAATAGAAAATCTGAATATACAGATCGCAAACACCGTAGCTGTAACAGGAATAACAATTCTCCTTGGAATAAAAGTCAATGACCAAAATGGTTTCACTAGTAAGTTCTACCAAACATTCAAAGAATTAATATCACACCTTGTCAAGCTTTTCCAAAATATTGAAAAAGAAAAACTTACATATTTTGTGATGAAAGTATTACCTTGATTCCAAATCCAGAAAATGACATTACCAAAATGATAATTACAGACTAGTTTTTCTGATGACTATTATTGCAAAAATAGCATCCACAAAATATAAACCAACTTATTCTAACAATTAAAGAATCATACACCACAATCAAGTTGGATTCATTCCAGTAAAGCAAGTATGGCTCAATAAACACAAATCAATGAATGTGATCCACCACATTAAGAAATGGAAGAAAAAAAGTCATAATTATTTCCATAGCTGTAGAAAAAGAATTTTGTAAGACTGAACACTTTTATCTTAAAAATTCTCCAAAAATGGGTATATACAGAATGTATCCCAACATAATAAAAATTATAGATGCCAAGCCCACAGTCAACATCCACTGAAGAAACACTGAAAGTTTTTTCAGGGTATAAGGCAAAAGTTTCCACTTTCAGAACTGTAATATAATATAGTATTAGAAATACTATCAGTGCAATTAGATAAGAAAAGGACATAAGAGGCATCCAAGTTGAAAAGGAAAAACTCTATTTTATGCCATAACAATATATAGAAACACAAAAAAGCTGTTATGATACATGAATACAGTAAAGTGGCACAATTTAGATACAAAAATCTGTTGCATTTCTACATAAAAATAACAGAGAAAGAGAACTCACAAAAAAGACAATAAAATAATTAAATTTATAAATAGATAATAATATGTTGGAACAAATTCAGAATTTAAATACCTGTACTGTGAAAACAAGACACTTGAAATAGAAGAAGACAAATGGAAATATATTTCAGCTCAGGAATTGTCAGAACTGACTTTGTTAACATGACCATATTACTTAAAGCAATATGGTTCTTTGAAAAGATAAACGAAATAAACCATTAACCAGACTCACAATTCCCATAAAAATGTCAAAAATATTCTTCATATAAAGAGAACAAAAAAAAAAATCCTGAAATTCATTTGGAATTACAAAAGACCCTGAATTGAAAAAACAAACCCAATCCCATGAATATAGAACAAAAAAGGAGGTGTCGTGTTTTCTGACTTCAAACTATACTATAAAATTAACAGTAATCAAATCAGCATGGTATAGGAATAAAAGCAGACATACTGATCAACAGAACAAAATTGAGAGTCCCAAAATAAATCCACAGATAAATGAATAATTAATTTACAACAAAGAAGGAAAGAACATACAATTGGACAAGGACAATCTGTTCAATAACTGATGTTAGGAAATTGGTCAGCCACATACAAAAGAAAGAAACTGTCACTAGCACCATATACGAAAATGAATTCAAAATGGATTAAATACTTGGATGTAAGCCTTGAAGCCATAGGACACATAGAAGAAAACACTGGCAATACACTCCTTGATATTAGCCTAAGAGATGCCTTGGGGGAAATCAACTTCAGTTTAAATAAAAGTCAAAGTAAATAGATGGTACTATATCAAATTAAAAAAACATCTACAAAGAAAAGCTATTATCAAAATGAAAACATAGCTTACTGAATAGGAGAAAATTTGTCTATCATTTATCAAAAAAAGGGTTAATATTAAAAACATATAGAGATGGTGAGAAGATGGTGAACTGTTAAGGGCAAGATTCAGATTCTCCCCACAGAGTAACTAGGAATTTATATATTCTCCAGAAAAACTGAGGAAAATCAGACACAGAGGCTATAGAGATGTAACAGCAATCATGAGGAAAAAGGGTAGGACAAAACGTCAGGGCTCAGTGCTACACTGAAGATTTGGGTCCTGGACTCCAGTGGAGTGGGTGGAACCATGGGAAGAAATGGTCGTCTGGGACTTGAGTATGTAGGCGAGAGTCTGCCCAGTGGAACTGGGAGAAAAAGGTGTGGTAGATGGTCTTGGCACATAATGGAAAAAGAACCAGTGCCCCAGTGTTTGAGCTGGAGTCCATGTGGTGAAATTACACTGGGTGTTGCCAAACTGGAAGGCAGCTAGGGGAGTTCCAACACCGACCCACTTCCACCACCATAGTGTTCCAACCTCAGATCTGCCCACCAGATATCCTGCCCTAGAAGTAAAGTAAGTAGTCTCCCAGAAGGACGACACATCAACACTACACACTAGTGCCAGCCTGTGGGTGAAGGTAGAAATGTAGCCTGACTGACAATTGTGGGCCAACAACTCTACACAATGTTATCACTGCAGGGAAACTAAACTCACAGAAATATAAACAGAATGTTAAACAGAGCAAAGAGAGAGAAATATATATGAAATGATGGATCCGATAAAAACCCAGGGAAAAATCTGAATACAGTAGATGTATGCAAACTACCTGAGTATTAATTTAAGGATAACAATGATAAATATACACATGGAAATCAAGAAAACAATGCGAGAAGTAAAACAGAAAAAAAGAGAAGAAATGAAACAAGTTATCAAATGAACAACACAATAGCCGAACTAAAGAACTCAACAGAGGGACTAAATATAGGATGAATGAAGTCTCCAATTGAATAAGCGCGTTAGAAGACAGGACAGAGGAATGCAAAGAAACGAAGTCAGTATTTGAAACCTATGGGATAACATCAAAAGGAACAAAATTCACATCATAGGGGTCCCAGAAGGAGGAGAGAGAGAAAAGGGGACAGAAATAGTATTTAAGGAAATAGCTGAGAATTTCCCTAATCTGAAGAATGAAGCAGGCTTCCAGACAAAGAAATCTCAGAGTCCCTAATGAAAGAAACTCAAAGAGACCTACACTTAGACACATTGTTATCAAAATGTCAAAAATATGGGATAAAGAATCTTAAAAGCATCCAAGGAAAAACAGTTCATGTACAAAGGAGTACCTATAAGACTGTCAGAGGGTTTCTCAACCAAAACTCTACAAGCCAGAAGGGAATGACATAATATATTCAAAATGCTGAAAGAAAATGATTTTCAACTTAGACTATTACACCCTGTGAGATTATCATTTAGAACTAAAGGTGATAAAAAGCTTTTCTGATAAATGAAAGTTAAAGGAATTCATTACCCCCAAATCTGCTGTACAAAAATAACATGGAAACTCTATAAAGAATAAGGAAACCCCACTTAAAAATAGTAAGACAGCAAATATAAAAAGTGGGGAGGAGAAGAGAATAAAAATGTGTATGGTTAGAACGAGTGTAAGACTAATTTGCTTTCAGATAAAACTAGGAAATAAACTTAAAATTTTTAATGCTAACTTCAGGATAACTTCAAAACACATCTCTGAGGAAAAAACAAAGATTAAAGCAAAATGGGAAACCAATCAACATATAACTATACCCAACACACCTAAGAAGAGAAAGAGAAGAACAAAGGCATTGTCTGGAGCAACATACAGAAGACAAATTACAAAATGACAATAAATAGCTATACATCAAAAATCACCCTAAATATTATGGACTGAACTTACCAGTCAGACATTACAAAGTGGATTAAAAGCATAACCCAAACTTCTCAAAAGATAAGTGAAGGCTCAGAGTCAATGGTTGGAAGACAATTGTGTGTTCCAATGGCAACTACAAAAAAGTGGGAAAAGCTATACTTAAATCAGATAAATAGACTTCGAACTAAAAGCACAACAAAAGACAGAGATGGAAACTGTATATAATGATTAAAGGGTCACTCCAGCAAGAAGATATAATGCTTATAAATATATATACACCAAATGAAGGATCATCAAAATAGTAAGCATTTACTATTAGAACTGACAAGAGACATTGACAGCAACACAATAATAGTGGGAAACTTCAATACCCCACTTACAACAATGAACAGATCAACCAGGCAGGGAAACAGTCACTTTAAGTGACCATTTAGAACAGTTAGGTCTAGTAGATACATAACCAAACACGTCATCCAACGACTATAGATTTCATTTCCTTCTCAAGTGCACCTGGAACATTCTCAAGGGTAGATCATATGTTAGGATACACATTATGTCTCAACAAATTTACAATGACTGAAATCATAACAAGCATATTCTATGAACACAATGGCTTATAACTAGAAATCAACCACAAAAAAAGCAAGCTGGAAGGTCCCAAATTAATTAGAGACTAAACAATATGCTTCTAAATGACTCTTGGGTAAAAGAGGAACTCAAAGAGGAACTTTAAAAAAACTTAGGGACAACTTAGAATTAAGGCATAAGCTACCAGAATCTATGGGATGCAGTCAAACAGTACTAAGAGGGAAGTTTATTGCAATCCAGGCCTACCTTGAGAAACAGGAAAAAATCACGAATAAATAATAAATAATCTAATCCTACATTTAAAACAACTAGAGAAAGAACTATTAAAGCCAAACTCAATAGAATAAAGGTTATAATCAAAATTCAAACATAAATGAAATAGGAAAAAAAATTACAATCGAGAAGATCAATGTAACCAAAATTTTGTTCTTTGAAAAAATAAACAAAATTGACAAACCATTGACTCAACTAAGAAAAAAAGAGGAAACTCTCATACTAGAATTAGAAATGAAATGGTAGAAATACAATAGATACCTCAGAAACACAAAATAGGCCAAGAGACTATCATGAACATCTCTGTGCCAACAAAGTAGACAACCTCGAGGACATGGACATTTTTAGAAAAATACAGTCTACCAATACTTAACCTGGAAGTACTGGAAAACCTGAGCAGAACTAGCACAAGCAAAGAAATTAAAAAGGTAATCAAAAGTCTCCCTAAAAATAAAAGCACAGGACCAGATGGCTTTGCTAATGAGTTTTATGAAAACTTCAGAAAAGAATTAATACTTCTCAAACTCTTCCAAAATATTGAAGAACAGTAATCACTCCCAAATACTTTTCTGAGGCTAACATCACACTAATACCAAATGCTGATAGAGATGTCACCAACAAAGAAAATTACAGACTAATATTTTTAATGAGCAAAGATGCAAAAATTATCAACAAAATATTAGCAAACTGAATTAAAAATGCATTAGAAATTTCATCCATCATGACCAGATGCAACATCTATTCGTACTTTAAAAAAACCCTGTATAAAATGGAAATAGAAGGTACATACCTCAACATAATAAAGGCCTTATATGACAAACCCACAGCCAACATCATAGTCAATGGTGGAAAACCTGAAACATTTCTCTAAGGTCAGGAAAAAGGCGAAGCTGTTCCCTCTCACCACTGCTATTTAAGATAGTACAGGAGGTCTTAGCCAGAGCAGTTAAGCAAGAAAAGGAAATAAAATGAATCGAAATTGAAAAGGAGAAAGTAAAACTGTTATTTGCAGGTGACATAACGCCCCCAAAATCTGTCAAAATCTGTCAAAAACTACTACAACTCATCTGGAAGGCTACAAAATCAATGCAAAAAAAAGTTGCATTTTTATATACAAAAAAATGCTAGAAGAAGCTGAAATCAAGAAAATCACATGGTTTTAACTAAAACTGATAAAATATCTTGGGATATCCTTAACAAAGGAGGTGAAAGAGCTGTATAATAAAGACGCAAGCCCTTTTTTAAAAAAATAGAGGATACGAAGAGATGGGAAGACATCCCTTGTTCATGGTTGGGAAAAATCAAATTCATTAAACTGGTCTTCTTACCTAAAGAAATATACAGATTTAATGCAATTCCCATTAAAATCCCACAGACTCATTTCGAGGAAACAGAACAAGAGACATTAAAATTTGTATGGAACAACAAAAAAACTGCAAATAGCCAAAGCAATTATCAGAAAATAGAATGAATCTGGAGGAATTACACTCTCAGACATTGAATTATACTACAAAGTAATAGCGATCAAAATGGTATGGATACTGGAATAACAACAGAGGTACAAATCAGTGGAACTGAACTGAATCACCAAAAACTGACCCACTCACAAACCATCAGTTAATCTGTGACAACAGAACCCAAAGCATATGATGGAGAAAGAAATGTATCTTTAATAAATGGTGTTGGGAAAACTGGATAGCCACATGCAAAAGAATGGAGCTAGACCACTCTCTAATATCATTCCTCAAAATTAACTCAAAATTGTCTAGAGACTTGGATGTAAGGCCAGAACATGTAAAATTCTTGGAAGAAATCATAAGAAAGACATTTCATGACATTAGTCTTAGAGACATCTTTCGGGACTCAACTCCAGCATCAAGGAAAAGAAAGAAAAATAAACAATTGGGACTACATCAAACTAAAAAATTTCTTCACAGTGAAAGAAAATATTACCAAACTAAAAAACAACCTACAAACTAGGAGAAGATATTTGCATTCCATATATCTGACAAGTACTTAATATTCAAAATATAAAAGAACTCACAAGACTCAATGACAGAAACATAGGCAATCCAATAAAAAAGTGGGAAGAGGAATTGGAGACACATTTTTTGGAAGACGATATACACATGACTAACAGGCACATGAAAAGATATTCTCACTCACTGGCTATCAGGGAAATGAAAATTAAAACAACTATGAGATATCACCTGAAAGACAGGCTATTATCCAAAAGTCTGGAAACAACAAATGTTGACAAAGATGTGGAGAAAAGGGAACACTTTTGCACTTTTGGTGGGAGTGCAAATTGGTGAAACCCCTTTGGAAAACAGTATGGAGATTCCTCAAAAAGTTGAATATAAAAATTCCATGTGATCCCACCATCCCACTTCTTGGTGTTTACCCCAAAGATACAAAAGCACTGATTTGCAGAGATTTATGCACCCCCATGTTTACTGCAGCCCTGTTCCCAATAACTAAGAACTGGAAACTACCTAAGTGCCCAATGTCAGATGAATGGATAAAGTACATGTGGTATATACACAACGGTACCACACAATGTCAGATGAATGGATAAAGTGGATGTGGTATATACTACACAGCCCTTAGAAGATATGAAATCCTTAGACGATGTGAATCAACATGGATAGAATTAGAGGGGGTCAGACTAAGTGAGATAAGTCAAAAGAAGACAGATACCAGATGATCTCACTCATATGTGGAATGTGAATATAAAAAAATGAAGAAACAGATGAAACAAAACCAACTCTTGAACACTTGCAATAGAACTGAGGTTACCAAAGGGAATGGGACAGGTTGGGTGATGGGGGCAAGTGGTGGTGGAACCCACTGGACAATGGTGAAAATATTTGGTAATTTGGTGGAGGGCAAGGTATGTTGACATATATCTTAGGAATAGGGAAACTGCATACTGGGTAACCTATACGTATGAGTTTATTTTAATGTATAAAATCAGTTACTGCAATAAAAATTAAAAAAAATATGCATATCTCATAAACTCAACATCTGAAAAATATATGGCACAATAAATAAGTTGGCAGAAGATCTAAATAAACACTTATCCAAAGAAGAAATACAAATGGCAAACAGGCATATAAAAAGCTGCTGCACTTCCCTTGTTATTAGGGAAATTTTAATCAAAGCAAGGGAATATTACTTCATTTCTGTCAGAAAAGCTACTATCCCAAAGTTTAGAAAATAGCAAATGTTGGTTAGGATACATACAGTAAAAAGAGAATACTTATATACTATAGTAGGAATTTAAGTTAGTGTAACCATTATGAAAAGTAGTATGGCAATTTACCAAAAAATTGAGAATGAAAATTCCTTAAGATCTTCTTATCCCAGTACCTGGTATTTATCCTCTAAAAAACAAAAAAAAATATGAATTTAAAAAGATATATACACCAATATTTAATTTTAGCAGTATTTACAATAGCCAAGAGTTATTAGAAGCAACATAAGTGCCCATTAGCAAATGATTTTATAAAGAAGATTCAGTATAATTACACAATGAAATACTACTCAGCTATTAAAACAAATGAAACCCTGCCATTTGCTTCAACAAGGATAGACATGGAGGGAATTATGTTTAGAGAGATAGTCAGAAAGAGAAAGGCAAACATGATTTTATTCATATATGATATATAGAGAAAACAAACCAATACATATTTTAGTCTAGAAAATGAAATCAGTGGTTAACAGAAGGGAAGCAGTGGTAGTTGGCCAAAATGGATAAAAGGAGTTTTATGGAGAAGGATAAACTGAATTGGTGATAAACTTGCTATGTTATATATCAATGTTGATTTAAGATTACACAGACTTTATACATATATAATGTTATAATGAGATGCTCTTTCAATAAAGTGAAATAATTAAAAACTTAGACCCCTTCCTCCCGGCCCAGGTCAGTTTCTCCTGCCTCATCAGCATCTGTGTCTCCCCACTTCCCTCAGACAGGACCCCTCCTGAGCTCATCCCTCAGAGGCCACGGTACACAACTAGTGACTTCATGGATGAAGTAACAGCTGTCAGGGAAACGGAAAAAGGAGATGGTGGCAGTAACTGGGGCAGTGGTAATGGCAGTGGAGTCTCATGCCTGATGCAGCAACACAGGCACTAGCAGCAGCAATGGAGGAGGAGGAAGCAGGGATCCCAGCCCTCCCCTTTGTCTCTGCTGGCAGCAACTTGCAGCACAATTGAGTCACAATGAAAACAGCAACAACTCCCAGGGTCCAAACGAGTTATGGGGCACAGATGAGCTTGACCTCACAGCTACACAACTCTCCCAGAGTGCCAACAGTTGACAGACCATCTCTTCCTCCCCTGGGGGTTACCCCTACCTCAAAGGAACAGAGTGGCAGCAGTACCAGTGGCAGCGGTGGCGGTGAGTCTTGCAAGAATTGCAGGGTCTTTGGTGGGTAGTATGTGGTGGCTGTTGCCTTCAGTTTACAGAACCAGCAAGTCCTGACAGTACTCCCTGGAGTGATGCCTAATATTCACTGTCAAGTAATCTCACAGTTCCAGACTGTTTGTGTGCGACAGGGCAGATTGCTGCCACTGGGGCCCAAGTGAAGCTGGATGGTTCTGGTCAACTACAGCTCATACCAGATATACATCATGAGATGACCAGAGATCGAGGAAGGGGAGGCAACAGCATTGCTGCTATGCCAAACCTACTCCAGCAGGCTGTCTTCCTCCAAGTGCTGGCTGATAATGTGCTATTAGGACAGACAGTATGCGACCTATGCATCAGTGGCACTGAATGGCAATATCACTGTCACCTGTTAACAGCATTTCTGCAGCTACCTTGACCCCTAGCTCTCGGGAAGTCAGGATCAACAGCTCTTTGTTCCAGGAGAGCAACTCACAGCCAGTCTCCTCAGGGACTACCATCAGCTCTCTGTTTGGTATCATCACAAGCCAGCTCCAGATCTCTTTCCATCAATGCCAATAGCTACTCAAATTACCACTACCAGCAACATGGGAATTATTAATATTACCACCAGCAAATCAGCAGGGACCAACTCTCAATGCCAGACACCCAGAGGGGTCAATACTGTGAACTAGCCTCACTAGTTCAAAGAGTGACAGGACCTCTAAGCCCTTTGAGCAGCACCACGGTCAGGACAGACCTTTACAACTCAAGCTATCTTCAGGTTGTTCCAAACTCTGGCCCCATCATCATCTGAACAACAGTGAGATTCAATGGACACGTCAGTTGGCAGACTCTTCAGCTGCGACCTTCAAGTTCAGAACCCACAGACCCTGACAACACCTTGGTTTGAATGATGGGTATTTCCTTGGGGCAGACTAATAGCAGAAAAACCACCCTTACAGCTACTGCCTGAGCTCCCTCCATCATGGCTGGCATAGTCACTGTGAATGCTGCTGAACCCTACTCCATGTTTGGCATCAACCTCAGTGCATTGGTTGCTTCAGAAATCCAGGAGCACTAGCTTCCAAAACTGCTGTTGACTATAGTCAATGTCCCAGATGATCATGGAGCTCAGTTTCATGGTGCTGGTGGTGATGGAATCGATGATGCCATGAGCAGAGAGGAAGGGGAGAATAGCTTAGATCCTCAACAGTGAACTGATCAGAGAACCTGGAAGAAAGCATGCATCTTCCCCTACTTTAAAGAAAGTGAATGAAGGGACTTTGGGGATCCTGCCAAACAAACAGTACATTTACCACACCCAAAGCTGTGACAAAATATATGGCAAGATCTCACACGTATGGGCACACTTGCACTGGCATACAGAAGAGTGGTCATTCGTGTGTACCTGGTCACACTGCGGAAAGTACTTCACATATTCAGATGAATTACTAAGGCACAGACACAAAACAGGTAAGAAGAAATTTTCCTGCCCTGAGTATTCCAAGCACATTATGAGGAGTAATTACCTGTCAAAGCATAATAAGACATCCAGATTAAGGAGGGAGACCCAGGTGTAGCCCTGAATGTGGGAACTTTGTACTTGGACAGTGCGGGAGGTTCAGAAGGCAATAGCACTAACATCTCTTCAGCCCTTATTACGGCCAGTAGGGTAGCCATGGGGGGCATTTGTCAGAGGATATTGCCTGTCTTGTCAACAGTGGCATCAACAACATGAATCTGTAGTCTATCAATATCATTGGCAATCGTTTCCAAGATCAGGCACCTAGAGCCAGAGATATATGGGCCATACTCATCAAACCTGGGATGCAAGGTAGCATGGATCCAAGAGACATATATAGGAGAAAGAAGGCTTCAAGGTGCATAGTGGTGGGAAGAATTGAGGGAGGGATACAAGAGAAGAGATGGGGATGTGGCACCCATGTATTCATCAGTATCTCCTTGAAGTGAGAAATATTAACGAAAGTTCTGTTGGTGCTACCCTTGGAAGAATATTCATTTGACCCCAGTTTCTCCTACACTTCACTTCTTACCCCGACCTCCCTGTCTAGTGTTTTCCTTTTTCAGCTCCCCTGTGATGGATACCTCTCTTTGCTAAAGCCATCATGCCTTAATACATACATATGATCATTGTAAACAAATTAAAAAATTATAAAATATTGATAGAGAACTTCAATTGCAGACTCGAACAAGCAGAAAATGTAAAACTCTGTCAACCAAGAATATTGTACCTATAAAAAGCTTAACATCAGTAATGAAGAAATAAAAACTTTCCTCAATAGTCAAAAGCTGAGGGAATTCATAACCACTAGACATTCCTTATGAAAGTCAGGAGGAGCTATTAAAGTATAAACAATAGAAAAGTATATGAAAATATAAATCTCACTAGCACAGGTAAAATATAAATAGAATAATATAATACTTTAACGATGGTACATAAACCAGATTTAGACTTAGTGTAACATATTTTAAAAAGTATTAAAACTTTAGCCGCAAAATTTGCTATTGGATATGCAATGTAAAAAATAAATTCTGTCACCAATGACAAAGTATGTGAATAAAAGCATAGTTTTTATGTAACTAAAGTTGTTATAAGCTGAATACACTGCTATAAATCTAAGAAGTTTTAAATAAGTCTTGTGATAATTACAAAGAAAAAACATATAGCTATATAAAAATAAAAAGAATCAAAGTATATCACTAAAAAATCAAGTTATATATGAATACGGCAAAACAAAAAATTACAAAACAGAAAGCAATGAGCATAATGTCAATAATAAATTCTTAATATCAATAATTACCATACATGCAAATGAATTAAACTCACCAATCAAAAGATACAAATTGCAGATTAGTGCACTGAAAAGATCCAAGTATATGCTATTTGTGAGATACTGCCTTTACATTTTAGGACATGCCTAGGCTGAAAACAAGTGATAACCAAGACTGCACTCAAATAAGATAGACTTTAAATAAAAATATTTTCAATAAAAATAAAAAATTACCAAAAAGACAGACATAGTGATGAAAGTGTCAATTCACTAGAAATGTATAAAAATGATACATATATGATAAGCATACAGCTTTGAACACCTAAATAACATAAAAGAAATATTGACAGATCTAAAGGGAGAAATAGGGTAATACAAAGTTAGGACTGTGATGACCTAGTTTCAAAAATCCAGAAAAAAACTCCATCAGGGAGATCTGACAAGATGCCAGAGGAAGATCCTGGACTTTCTCCTATGAACATATCAAATTTTATAACTACATATGGAACAATACTCTGTTTAAAAAAAAAAAAAAATGGATAAACTTCTCCAGAACAAAGGGTAAAAATACCACATTGAGATAGGAGATGCAGAAATATGGTTTTCCCAAAAATCTCACCCCGAGCATCATGCCTACAATAGGGTGGTTTTTCACAAATCTGGAATTTCTCCCAGAGTAAAGGGTATGCCCCACATCAGACCCAGACACTTGGAATCTGTGCTAAAAAGAGTCCTAAAAATGTTTGGCTTAGAAAACCATTGGGGTTTATGTCCAAGGGAACCAAGAGGCTGTTGGAAACTAAAATACTGCTTTTAAAGGACTAATGTGCTATTTCATCCTGGGACTGAAAGCAAAAGACATAGTTTGAACTATATCTAACTTATATTGAAGGAGTTCATTTCTTAATTCAAAGCTTCTGCTGGAGTGGCAGGGGACAGTTTTGACTCTTTAAAGGAAGATACCAGTGAGTGACATTTTCAAACTCTACCTCTACCCTATCAGTAACAGACAGTGAAGACAGAGCAACCTCCCACAGCCTTGCTAGCTTCAGAGGAGTGAGTGGTAGTCATTCTCTTGGTGCTTTGCTGAAGCCAGCGAGCACACTGGCTGCACGGTGCTCTCCTGATACCAGCTTAAGTGGGACAGGTGTGAGTGCCTGCAGGCTGTCAGAGCGGAAAGGCACTAGGGGTTGGGAATAGGTGAAAGGAGTTAAGAAGTACAAACTTCATTAAATAAACCATAAGAATGTATAGTAAAATGACTCTAGTCAATAATATTGTAGAGAAAACTTGGAAGTTTTTCCAGAGAACAAATGTTGAGTTAACTTTACATAGTGACATGGTAACAAGAATCATTGTGATCAAGCACAATGCATACAAATATCAGTATAGAAAGGCATATGCCTGAAACTAATGTTATGTCAGTTATACCTCAATAAATAAAATGTTTATATATACATGCAATACTGTTGAAATATAAATTTGATTATACATAAATATATATTTCAAATATAAAATTTATTTTTGTATATACTGATTACACATAAGGGTTGATTACATATACAATCTGATATATATATATATATGTATATAGAATCATGTGTATATACAGCAGATCCTTGAATAATAATATACTGATCAACATGGTTTCATCATAACATTGGTGAGAAAAATAAACCCTGACATTGAATAAAATAATGTTAGCTGAGAATGTTCTTCCTTCCTTATTTGGAGTTTCATTTAAAGTCAGTTTCTAAGAATCTATCTGTGATAATAAGGAAGGACTTATCCTTTATGTGTATATATAGATATGTATATATATATGTATATATCTATACACATATCTATACACATATATGTATAATTGGAAAATACCTATCGTATATCATCTATCTCAAATGAAATTTAACCCAGTTAAATGAATAGCTTTTCACCTCCATATTGGATACTTTCTTATTTACAGAATTGTACTCTAAGAATGAGGCATTTGAGAAAATTATAGATACGACTTTGTTTTACCCACTGAAAATAGTTTAGTACAAGAGCTTTTGATGACAAACCTCATTCTAAGAGGTTTGATACTGGAAAAGATCTTTTTCACCTCTTAGCAAAAAATCAAAACTTTACGGGGCTCTTTTGAGGGCCGAAATGTGAACATCTGTGTCTCTAGTCCGTTCGGGAAAGAAGCCACCATGCCTTTGCTGTATCTGTGACTTCAAGGTAATGATCAGCTAACAAACGTCCTTTCCTCCAGTAACACTTTTCCAGTTTGAGGGCACAGACAAGGCATGGATATCACATACCATGAGCCCTAGAAACTCTTGGTTGTATAGTAGGAGAACTGCTGAAAAATCAGTAAGTGTCATGCTTTGGTCTCTGGTACTGTTACCATCTTGTCCAAAAATGAATCTAAAACTTAGCGGTGCTTTGAATCTGCCCAGCAGTAAAATGCAAAAAGAATACTATTTTTGAAGGATTAGTGGTGTGATTCTTTCACCTAAGAGAAAGCCTGGCTATGTTTTTCTTTTTTTTTTTAAAGAAAGGTGAAGTTAGGAATGAAGACAAGCAGAGGAAGGCAGAAGAAAGAAGAGGAAGCAGCACTTTAAGTTTATTTAGTTGTTCATCTTGGTAGTTGCTTCCAAACCCAGGTTGCAAACCTGGGTCCTTAGGATGTATGTGGACTGTGCCCAGTGGACTTAACTGCTAACCCGCCAAGGCTTTGCCAAGGATATGCCTTTTGATAAAGAAATGTTAGTTTGAGTGAAGATGAGTGCAAGTAAAATGATCTCTTCAGAGTTCCAAATGCCTCTATTAAAATTCACCAATTCATAGACTATTTGGCTAAGAACATTACAGAACTAGGTTCTGGTCTGAGTTCAATGTCTAGTATCCAGAGAACTGTGGAAGTGAAGCTACAAAGTGCCCTTTTGTTTTGCTTGTTTTAAAGTCATACTTAGGTCTCTGAACTACCGTAGGTGTTCTGGATGGTATCAAGGAAGAAAGGAGGTAGAACATGACTGTTGTTGGAGTTTCTTCTACCACAAAGTCTGATTTGTCATTGATTTCAGAGAGACTGACTGTTCTCTCACTTGCTTAGAGGATGGTAGCAAAGCTGTTTTGGAGACAGTCAACACCCCCACACGTGGGCATGCAGCTGCAATTAAGGTAAGCCTTGTTATTATCACCAATGAAACAAATGGGTATTTGATACTTTCATAATAATAAAAATGAAATTTTGCACATTACAATATCATTATGAAAAATTTAACAGGCCTTTAATGCAAGTATAGGATGTGAGTTTTATGTGCTGAGGCGAGAGAATGAGTAATTATTTTGTTCAAGCAGCCAAAAAAGTGGCGAGAAATAAAAATATGAATTGATTTCTGTTGGATTGGCAGTTTGCCCACAATTCTTTATTTGTTGAGAAGTTTGCAGAAAGTCTCAAGCTTTTGCACCATTTTCAATTAAGGCAGACTGCTTAACTCTTTCCAAGCAAAAATATTATTTTCTAGCATGAAATTACCAATTTTTGTCTTAAGAAGTAGAAAAATCAGAAACTCTAGGGCCTTATATATACACTGCATTGGAAATGTTGAACCTTCCTGCTGAGAATCTTGTAAGATCAGTAGGGAGTTAAAGACAAGCATGTCACGCATTTATGCTCAGTGAGACGTCGAAATCGGTTACTGCCAAAAGATCCTTTATCAATGGTAAATTAGGTGTACAAATAACACTTGTATTTTCAAATATGTCTTTACAGTAGGACAAAGCCCACTGAGGTTCCAAGTACAAATTAACTATCTGCAAGTTTAATGGGGGAGAAGTCATCAGCAATTTCTGTTTATTTAAAATCCATGACATATAGAGTTTTGATATTTTTTTCTTTAACAGTTTGAGCAATTGTGAGTCACACGCAGACTTGAAGATGTGTATAGGGACAAAGAGCAAGTTTTAGCCTGCTGAGCTTGTTAGTGTCGCTTAATGAGTAAGAAGTTGGCATTTGCAGGCCAATTATCATCATCTTGTTCACAGAAGACACTGGTTAGTCAGTGATGCCTCTTCATCTGTAGTGACTGAAAATAAAATTGGAAACTTACCTTCCTATGCCTTGAAATATGATGTACGGTAAGTTCTAAAAGAATGTGTTTGTATGAACCCAATTTATGGACTGTCCAAGGAAAAAGCTACTAAAATGTTTCTTCTAAGGTAGGAGAAATACTAATTTATAATACTGAATACAGGTATAATTCGATTATGCTTCACAGCAGGTTTGTGGCAACCTCATGTGAGCCAGTCCATTCATGCCATTTATTCAATAACATGTGACCATTTCTGTCTGTGTCATACTGTCGTAATTTTTACAACATTTTCTACTTTTTCATTATGACTATATGTCATGGCATTCTGTGATCAGCCAGCAACCAGGAACACTGAGGTGATACCTTCTACCTACAAAAAGATTATGACTCACTGAAGGTTCAGATGATGGTTAGCCTTCGGGGGCAATAAAGTACTTTTTAATTAAGGGATGCACACTGTTTTTTGTTTTTTTTTTTTAGATATAATTACACCATATATACAGTATAAGCATCTTTTATATTCATTGGGAAACCAAAAAATTCACACGACTTGCTTTATTGCAATTCATTTAATTGCAGTGGTCTGGAACACAATGCACATATCTGCAAAATGTGGCCTATAGTAGAAAAAAAGTAATTTTTTCTTCAAGGGATCTATCAGTGATGATAATTATCTGAGAATAATCCAATCTTACCATGTCAAGGTCAGAAATCACGAAATTCATATCATAAGGTCAGAATTTCTAAAGTGACTAATTTGTGGGCAAAAGTTTATCACCAAGATTTTCACACTTAATTTTGTATGTTCCAAAACAACATCCAAGCACTTTTAGGGAACCCAGAGTTTCATGCAACCAAAGAGTGATCCAAAACTCAACTCAGAGCAATATCACTTGTCGAAATAGTAAAACTTTCAGGTTAAGAGTGACGTAATCATCGATCATGGCTAAAAGGGTGATGACAGTGTCTAGGAGGGTTCAGTGGTTCAATATAACAATCATTCCTTAGTCTTAATAACCTCTCCATGGCTGGCAAAACAAAACAAAAGAAAAAAACCCCAGCATTTGTCTGCTTGTTTAGGAGAAATTTCTTCAACCAGAACAGCGCATACCAAGTGCATTCTTGGCACAATGACTAAGGACTCCTACGACGTTGGGGAATCGCATTGCACCAGGTAAAGTGCAATTTACCTGGACCACAATTTCGGCGGCAAGATTTTAGAGAAGCAGCGCTCCTTAAGAATATACTGGGACAAGAATTTTCTTTGTCTGAAGAAGGGTGAGCATTGAGAAGGACAGAGGGAGCTACAGGAGGAAAACTAGGACTGGAGAGAAAGGCAGTCAAGTTTCCTCAGCCACTCCTGGACCCATCACTTCTTCTCCTGGACTATTGCCCCACCCACTCTGTCCTTTCATGGAAAAATGAGGACAATATACCTTTGGGGAACAGAAATACTGCTTCAAATACAGAAGTTTATCAAAGAAAACAAAATTATACCAAACATTACGTAACAATGCTCCCAAAGGACAAAGATGAAGAATATTGTTCTATGGGACAAATAGTACTTTTAAAGCTTTTGAACCGTTTACTTATTCTCTTCCACCTACTATACTAAGTTCAAAAGTTTTATCTACTAGAACCACTCTATAGCACTAGAACTCCTGAATAGAGAAAGAAAAGCCATGTGTTTTCAGCTCAGCTTTCAGGGAAAATGACCTCAAAGCTATTTGGGAGCTTTTAAAGCTTTGGGCCTTCTTCCCAGGAGAAAGGGCATGTGTATGAGCTTCTGTGAATGTACACGCCATTTTCTGTGACTGATAAAATACTCTGAAGTTTGCCCATTTGAGATCAGGATAAGAACTATCTTCCTGAAGAAGTCAGTCTCTAGCAGTGTGGTAAGAGGCAGGTACTGCTATCAGGATAAGCAATCACTGGTCTCTGATATGCTGGCAAGAGGAGCTACATGTCAGGACAAATGAAAAGGAGGGAACAAGATTCAGTCCCAGATCACATTTTGTTTCTATTTCTGAATGTGAAGGAATGATCTCTTTTTTTAAGGCTAATTACAGCTGAAAAATGGTCATTTCCTCCCACATCAGCATAACTGTGCACCACATTAAGCCACCTAACAACTTCCAAATTTATAAGAAAATTCCAGCAGGAATAATGAAAGCCCTTCCTTGACCATCAGTTTCAGTGGCCTTGGGGCAAGCATCTTCCCTAATAAATAACAGCCAATAAACCATTAGCCTCTTCCTAATTTTTCCATATTCATAAAGACCAACCTAGAGAAGGGGGGACAGGACACCTTAAGGACCTGTGGGGAGAGCATTTATCTCTAAACTAAATTAGAAGCTTGAGAATGCTACTCCTTCCTGAGGCTCAGACAAGTTCAGATTCTTAAGACTTTTACTGACAGGGTCTTTAAAATCACCTACCTCCTTCTGCTCACAGCAAGTCCAGAGCTGCTCACTTCTCACTTCTTATGGAGCTCTCTTCACCCAGGTGTTTCTTACTTTCATAACTCATTGTTGATTCCTTAGGAGACTTTTTCCTGTCGTTTCCTTTTTAACAAATCCTTCAACTTTCTGCTTTGGTCTTCAGACAGACTGTCTTCCCACACTGGAGGTAAAAGTCATTGCCCTGGAAAGCACCCTGTTTTTATAAGTTATACTCCTATCGCTGACTTTAGGCCTGGACAAGGCTAGACGTCAGCCTTCTCTCACCTCTCAGTTAACATTCAATGCCTGATTTCTTTCACTGTGGCCTGTGAAGCTACTCTCTTCTCTCTCATTTCACTTCTCTTAAAATTCTCTCCCTTTACCACCCTCTAACAAAGTAGCTTCTTCACAACAGGATTTTTCTCTTTTTTTTGTTCTTTAATATAACTTATTTCCCCCTTCACCTTCAAACCTATATCACTACTAGTTGTATTTTCTTTCTCTCAAAACAAAGGGCGCACCCCACCTACGACCCTCAGCATCTCCATCCACAGCTAGTTTCCCAGCCCAGGTGTTGCTTTTATGCAAAACTCTGGAGCTAGCCCAGCTGCCACCCCTCTCCTTGATTATGTCAGCCTACCCATGCATGGTGGTAGCCTGTGACCTTTCTCCCACAAACAAGTTGCTCCATCTACAGATTCTCACTCTAGTGGTCTGGAGTGGGGCTCAGTTTTAAAGCTCCCCAGGTGATTTGATTTGCAGTTAAGGCTAGGAACCACTACCTGTGCCTACTTTGCATATGGAATAACTGCCTGTGCTCAAGCTCTTTGCATCCAACCAACTTTAAAGAACAGCACAGAATGATCAGCCTGCAGTGAGCTGCCTTTGCAGTTTGGTTTCAGGTTGCTCCTTGCATCAAATATGAGATCTCTCTGTCCCCCACCAGTTTCTTAAAAGTTATTGACTTCTCTCCTCATGTGATCAGAATATAGTGCTCAAGGTAATTGACTCCACCACCAAAAAAAAGGTTCCCAGTTCTCTCAGGCTGATGATTACTTACTCCGTTTTCCTTGTTCATCGTTGTGATGGTCAAAAGTCATTGCCTTAAATTCAAATAGAATCATCTCTCTTTTAATCTAAGCCTAGTTCTTTCATGTTAGCCCCCTGTGGACATGAAAAAGCCAATAAGCTTTCCCTTCATAAAACTACTCACACTATTGAAGACATGAATCAAGTTACACCTTAGCCTTTTGTTCTCTGGTTAAGCAGTCCTCTGCTAGTTAATAGAATTAAAGAATATCAAAACAGGAAGGAACCTTAGGGAATCTTCTGGTTTAATACTTACAAACTTTTATTTTTAAGTCATAAAATCATATTATTAAATGCAGTCTTAATCCTAACATGAGAATTGAATATCAACAGAGCTGCTTCAGGTGAAGTGTTCTGGGACACTCTCCATGCTATAATAACTGAGCACCTAAAAGAATGCTGGTATTCTGCAAAATGGAGCTTGCAAATCTTTTCTGTGGGTCAACTTTCAATTTTATGGATAAGAAAACTGAAGTGCAAGACCTTTACTTGAATTTTCAATTTTCTAGTAATGGTAGAGATACTAACTTACGGTAAACATTAAAAATGCTTAATAATATAGTGTAAAAAATGCTTCATGTAGCCATGGGGAGGTTTTATTTTTGGATTTGCATTTTCGTAAAGAACTGAGTCACTGCTTTATTGAGTTAGTGATAATAAGTACAGACAGATTTTATTCCCACTAACCAAAACATATCAAATGAGAGTAGTGCCTGACATTAGGGAGTATAAATAAAGCTCAGTTGCAGATAATCTTTGAGCCTCTGTTCCCAAAGCATTCCCAAGAGGCCTTCCCTCACTGGATCCTGTCACCATGGTAAAGCAAGTATGTACTCCTGAAGGATGTCACCCTATTCTTGAATTCTGATGGTTACTAGAGAATCATTACTTCTCTAGCCAGACACAATTCTCTGATTTAAAGCACTTAAAATTAAAAAAAAAAAACATATATGACATTGTTCCAGTTCTCAAATCTTGACTCTTCAAAGAGTAAATGTACAATAGGATTAATTACTAGGAAAATAAAAAGCCTGGAAATTCCAAATATAGACATAAGGTCTCTGAAGAGTTATTTCCTTCTTTTTACTAATTTCTTTGAAGGGAGGCACATTTTCAAGTATTCTCACTTGTTTCATGTTTGCTTTCATTCCTACCTTCCCTCTCCCGGATGGCTTCACATTCATAAGGGATAAAAGAACACAGAAGTAGCAGGAGACACAGGGCATATGACAGGGTGACAACTAGCATCACGAAAATTTATTGTATGGTCAGGGCCAGGTCACATTATGGAAAATATAATCATTTTGTTAAAAAGTATTCTTTGCAATCCTGAGTAACATTTAGTAAGAGAAGAGACCAAATACATATAAGGAAAGAGGATAAAAAAGGATGGTGTTTTTCATAGACTTCAGTCTTTACCATCTCTAGTAATTCTTGAGATGAGGTATAGCTTATTTAGTGAAACAGGGGGCTTTATGCATCAGTGGATCTGCTAGTTCCGTCTTTTTTATAGCAAGTGAGTAGCTGTCCACTATTAGTGGTCCTTGGACATGCCGTGTGTGTGTGTGTGTGTGTGTGTGTGTGTGTGTGTGTGAGGCATGTTGATTAAATATTTATCCCTGCTCCTCAGTCTAAGAAGTGTATCAAAGCATTTCTTCTAAGGACATGTAGAGATCTACTGGTAGTATTATTAGTGCCTCTGTGAATTGGCCATATCTTCTACACTGAACTCTTTTAATCTATGGCTTGTTAGGTAAAATATGCATCAAAGGGGTACACTTAGGTTCCCAGAGGTACACACTTATGATTCCCTGTCTTTACTATCCATAGTTACTCCTTTTCCTCAGCCTCTGATGTCAGACCACTTTCATAATGCACCTTTTACAAGGGCATTTGTTTTACATAGTACTTTCCAAATGTCAGATAATGTCCTGAGTTGTTTACATTTATTCTCATTTATTTTCTTATAACATATGTAAAATTATTATCAATTCACACATAGGGAAACTAAAGCTTCCATAAATTAAGTGATTCCTCTGATATGAAGCAGCAGCGGGCAGTAAAAATATGTTTTGAAATAAGACTAATGAACTCTGGAGTTTCCAAGTCTGCCCAAATCTCTCTACCATATCTTTGCAGAACTTTCTGATTTTTTTTTTCTTTTTCTCCTGAAAGTTTTCAATAAACATTCCTGGTAATATTTCCATTTTCCTTCCTTTGAAGCAAAAGTATCTTTTATTTTTAATCCTGATTCTTCTTGTTAAAAAAAGTGTCAACCAACATAAGAATATATATGTAATACATTGCATCCCTTTACTTCAAAGAAGGGAAAGAGGTTGAGACCTTAAAGTTTTCTTTCTTACATCTCATCATCTCCTCATGTATTGTGTCTGGATGGATAGATAGATCCAAGTGGACACATTTCCATTTGCAACTGTTGGATATCAAACTTTAAAAAGTAGTTTTTCCAAAGATTAATGTAATTTTAAAGTCTATTAAAATATGGGCGTCTTTTGATTTAAGAACACTCCCCAAATTTTGATGGAAATATTCTTGAAAATCCTTTCCAAATAATTGACAAAGACGTTAATTCGGCCTGGTAGACCACCTTGCAATACTTGCCTCCAACTTATGATCACCCTTAAATGTTTAGATATCCCAGAGGGAGACCAGCTATTTTACCACCTAACAGTTTTGCAATGAGGTTTATATATTTCAAGCTCTCCTGTGATACTGTCACATGGGGCTGAAATTTCACAGAAAACATCTTTGACTTCTACATTTTAATGTGGTCTACAGATCTCTCATAAAAGGAAACTCAATTGTTAGTAGCTTGATTTAATTAGCACACTTCTAAATGACTGCCACCTTTGATCTTTCAATCTTCTAGAGAATAGGAAATTGCATGATGAATTGTATTTGTCTCTTTCCAAGATTTTTATATTGAATTGACCAATTTGTAGCTTCTTGGATTAACTTGTATAGAAATCATTTTATGATTTCTAGAGGGTCTGCAAACTTAGTTGCTCATTCTCTTAGGTACATGATGTCAGATACTGTTAATTTAAAAACATTACATTTGGGAATTTTTTTTACTAAAGCTTTTAGTAAAAAAATTCCCAAATGCAATATGCATTTATTTTCATTTTAGTTGGCATATTTTTTCTCCCCAAACTTAGGCATAGTAACTAACAATTCATACCTGAAGGAATAAGGATTAGGAAAGAATAAATAAAATTAATATATATATATTTTCGCAGTTTGCGTTAGATACCTTCCCTTTTCCCCCCTTTAAGTCTTTATTCCACCTACTACACTCAGCTCTATATTCTGAGGAAATTGTTGATAATTGTATCTTTAACGGTTGCATGTTTATTTTTGGGGAAGATTCTAGTTGTTGATTATCTGAAATAAATCACTCTAAAAGTTAGTGACCTTTGAAAAAAAAACACTTCTTGACATTATTATGTTCATGTCATGAGGTCAGCAACATGTTATTCTCATGGGTTCTGTAGGCAGGAACTTGATTTGGGCAAGACAAATTTGAGCATGGTTTGTCTCTGCTCTACAATACCTGGAGATTTAACTAAGACTTGAATGACTCTAAAAGAAGAGATCAGAATCAGTTAGAGTCCTTCTCCACCACACATGCCACTCGTTCTGGGAAGAATCGAGCTTCCTCATATCCAGAAATCTAAAGGTAATTGGATTCCATGACTCAGGGCTCCATCAGTGAGCAAGAAGATAACTCTGCATGGTTAATTCTAACCTAGACTTAGAAATCATGTTGTACCACTTTTACTTCAGGTAAGTCACCAAAGCCATCCCAGATATAGGAGGAGTGTAAAAGAATTTGTGACTATATTTTATAACTACAGTAGATACTATCCCTCTGGAATTTCTATCCTGTCGATGTCAACAAGTTGAGTATGTTCCCTCAGAGACAGGACTGTTTGAAGTAGGCTATTTTTAGGGTGTACCAAAATTAGCCAGCACAGTTGCATAAGACCCCTGAGGAAGGAACACTATAGACCACACTTTGTGTGACTCAGAGTTGCTTGTGCCCCACTGTGTCTTATCTCTGTTCTTCAAAGTATTGGCCTTTCGCACCTCAAATGAAATCCCTGAAATAAGAGTTCAGTGAGACTGTACAGTTTTGCTTGCTGAGTCAACACATGAAGCTGAAACTAATATTTATATCTACCCTTCCCTTATCTATGTCAGAATTTCTTTATTTATAGGTTGCTTGCCTATAGAGTGAAACATTTGTCCCTGCAGATCCTATACCTGTGGTTACCTTATTCTTGTCAGACCCTTTTACTATAGTTTACCATTTATTATTAATACTAAGATATACCAGCGAGTACCTGAGAGATCGACATTTTTTTGCCTGCCTCAGATAAAAAGCAACAATGTACCTCCATCATATTTCATATTTCACTGGCTAGATTATTTTAGCCAGCCTAGTAATATTCCTTTTTTTTGTTTTTGCCTGTTGGTTCACTGATAGGAGGATCCCACAAAGACCAGTCATTATTTTAGGTTCAATTAAATATTTACTATCATCCTATAAAAATGTTGCACCTTTGGGAATCAGTATTTCTAAAGTAGCAGAGCCTAAACCTATGGTTAGGGAAATGACAATACTCCAGTAGGCTCATTTAGAATGATGGTAAAGGAAATTAACACTACTTCTGTCCCGTGGTTTCCAGACACATATAACCTAAATATTTGGAATACAGAAAATAAAATGGCCATTGGATTATCATGTACATTGCATTTTGAAGAACATTCCAAGCTTACAGAGTATCATCCCCAGTTCCTTAATTGAATATTGAGTTACTCTAAAATGTTATCAAGCCTTCGACTTCCATGTTATGTAGTATATGTTAGATATATCTAGTCATGAATAGACAGCGAATCTTGTCATAGTGTATTTACTATTCAGTCTCCTTTGATATAAAATTGGCCTTTTTCTGAAAGAATCTTAAATAGGATTCCATATTATAAATAAGAAACTATGTGAGGTCTAAAATAGTTGTGATGGGAGAGATACCAAGAACATTCCAGAATGATTACCAATTCAAATTAGTATAAATTGCTGTACCTTCCAGGGTGGAAAAAGTCAGATGTAATCAACTCTATCAAGTGACTAGTTAGTGATTATCACTAGAATCTGGGTGTCTCTTAATTGAAGAATACTCCCAAAATTTTGATTGACATATTCTTGAAAGTCATTGACAAAGACATTAATTCAGCCTGGAAGACTACCTTCAGATACTACAAAGTGGTAATAGTTTACATTTCAATAGTATCAATATAGAGAATCAAATCACCTGTGAGAATCTAACATATGTTTTTACTTTCTTTTTCAAATTGAAGTAACATTGGTTTATAATATAGGTTTCAGATGTAAAAACCTTTTAAGTCAATATCTGTATATACTGTATATACTGCATAATGTTCATTAACAAAATTGTAGTTTTCATTTATTACTCTACAATTTGATTCCTTTTACCTGATTTACCTACCACCCTTAGTTAGCCCTTCCCTTCTGATAATTACCATTCTGTTCTTATAGTCCAAGTTTGTTTTTGTTGTTGCTCATTTGTTTCTTTATCTGCTATATATGAGTGAAATTACATTTATCTTTCTCCCTCTACCATGTGATGATAACACTCAGCATAATACTATCTACATCCGTGTTGTTACAGATGACATGATTTCACCTTTTCACCTATAATTTAGTATTTATAATTTAATTGTGTATATGCACTACATCTTTATTAACACATCCATCGTAGGCACTTAGGTTGTTTCCAACTCTTGTCTATTTATTATGCTGCAATGAACACAGTAATGCATAATTCTCTTTAAATTAATATTTTAATATTCTCTGGATAAATACTTGTAGCATTTGAGTGGGATATCTGTATCATATGGTATTTCCATTCTTGTATATCAGCTGAACATAAGGAAACCTCAATGAGACCATAAGTGAGCTGAAGGAAAAATACCATTGAGGCAGAGATAAGTGACATTGGGATTTGAGTTGCTTCTTTGTATAACTTACTTTTTCCCTTAGTATTCCAAATGTTCTGTTGTCATATGACAGATTGTGGTTGCTGCACCTCAACCTTAAGACTTGGTGGGCATGACCACACTCAGATTATAATAAATAACTCATGTGGTTGGCTACTTAATGCTTGCTAACTGGTAGCCTTCCATTTCCCTTGATATGAGTTGGAAGATAAGATTCACGTATTGCTCCTAAAACCCAAAGAACCCTACAAAATATGTGCTTCCTTTTTAGAGATAGGATGTACAAGTTACAATAAATCATCTTTCATATCGAAGAGAATGACCTAGTGTGTTCCAGACCTTCGGATTCTGTGTTAGGATGCACTCTGAGAAGCAGACACTAAAATTGAATTAGGTATGCAAGAGATTTATTGGATAAAATACTAATAGGAAAGAGGAAGAAGTTAGAGTTGTCAAGGCAGGTCTTCAAACCATGATGCAAGTCTGCTATCTGTGAGAGGAGAAGGGGAACTATGGAAGATTGGGTAGGGAGGTTAATAGGCTGCTGTACAGTTCTGAGAAAGTTGTGAGTAGGCTTAGAAAAGTTGTGAGTCAAAGTTATCCATTTGAGCTGTTAGCCCACATCTCATAGGTATGGGCCAGAATTTATAACTGTAGTGCTCAGGTATTGACTAGGTGTCAGTTGAGTGTTCCCAGAATTGTGCTCCTTGAATCTAGCTCTCTTACAGGAGATTTGATTGCTAAACTCACATGGCTGCCACAAGGTGTCTAAAATCTCTCTGAATCCTTTGAGAATTACCTTTGTCTTCTGGTATACATGTGTCTTACCAGGTCATTTAGAGTACATGCCATTTTCATGCTTATTTTGTCTAATTTTAACATGTTAATAATGGATCAGTATAATGACATGTAGAATATTGAGACAATCTAATTTCCTTGTACTATATAGTGACAAATAGAAGGGATAACAAAACCATGGAGAAAGATAGTGAAAATATGCTACCATCTATTCCAGGTAAGTGTATACTATTCTTTATTCTCCTTCCTGATGGGTACAGTAAGAACCCATTAAGAAAATAGATGCTACACAACAGAGGCTCTGCTTGTCTGCTCTAGTAAAGATATCTTCAACACAGCATCTATGACTGGGGCTACCGTTTGTTAAGTTTACTGTATTCTATTGCCATCTGTCATATCCTTCTTTTGTAGGGCCATATGAGTGAATTAAACTGTGATATATTGGAAACCATCATCCCTATAGTCTTTAAATCTTTAATTCTCTTCAATTCCAGCTGGGTTATTATATCGCTTATAATTTAGTATCTTGACTAAGGAATGCAGTTTCAATTTGGTCTTTTCTACTATAAAGGCACTTATTCCACAGGTTGGAAAGCTTCTAACTTTATTTATTCCACTCATGGACTAAAGATGTGAACATGGAATAATCTTCTGACCCATTGGCTCTCCTGTGAAATACTTATATTTTTCCAAAACTCCATTTATCATATGGTCTCTAGTCTGCCCACTCTACAGTTGTGGAAAAAGGCTGACATTTTTGAAATGTTGGTATCCTTGTTACCTCAGAAAGTGTATTTAATAGCCCATAACGTATCTAAGTATTTCCCTTTCTCCAGTTTATAGTTACCCAAGTCAATGGATGTGGATTCTTTTGAGGAAGAATGTGCAAGGTGTGGGTGGGGGTTATTTTATACCTGTAGGGATGTTTGTACCACCTTTAAGATTGACATGTCCTTCAATTGTTGAATTTTGAATCTGAGATCTGGCTCAAATCTGGAAATTGAGGGTTTGTGCTTCACATTGTATCAACTGACATATGCTTTCTGTTTTCCATCTCTAAATCTTATTTTTAATTCCATCAAGTCAAGATTACTTTCATTGGCTTCCTATCTGTTTCTTTCTCATGAACCTGGGTCTCACAATAAAGATCCCTATAAATTAAAGTCACTGGCTGTCACTGTTTTTGCTGTTAATTACCATACTGAAATCCACCTTTCCTCTGATGATTGTCACTATTCTGATTCTACTCCTCAGGAATTCTATCATCTCCTAGACTAGGAAGTCCAATTCAATCATGGTGTCTTCTATCATCCACTCTGATCTACAGGGCACAGACAGTGCCACTCTCGGGTGTGCATTTCTATTACTTACTAAATAGAGTCCCCTAGGTCCTGGCCAGACATGTGACTTTCTGTTTCTATGTAACAAATCTTTTTTAGTAGGCATACCTCTCTGAGTTCTGACTCCTATACACTGACCAGAAAATTCCAACACCTACAGTTCATTTGTTATAGGCCAGAGATTCTCAGACTTTTTTGGTCTCAAGATTCATTTATACATCTAACAATCTATGTTTACTTTAGAGAGCTTTTGCTTATGTGGATTATACCTACCACTATTTATCACATTATAAATTATATTGAGAAATATTAAATTATACATGTATTATTTTATTTAAAAATAATAATAAACCCATTACAAGTTAATATATAATTATTTTTTATGAAAAATTATTATTTTTAAAATTAATGAAAATATTGACATTATTTTACATTTTTCAATCTTTTCAAAAGCTGATTCAATAGAAGATAGCTAGATTTCTCCTTTGGAATTCAATCTGTAGTAATATGTGGTGGTTGATGCAAATGCAGAAAATTCAGCTTCACAAAATATTTAGTGCGAAGAGAGGAGTATTGCAATAGCCTTTTCAGGCAATTGTGTATATTCTTCAATACTAATGCAAAACTTTTCAAGTAGTAGTTTCTTACATTATAGTTTTGATGTGAAATTTGAGATAATTTTCATGAACTTTTTATCCTTTGTTACATTAAAATTCACATGCTTACTGTACACTTTAAATAAACTTTTTAGTCATGCATGGTATTTTAATATCATGCAGTGATCATTTAGAGAATGTTAGGTTATGAGTTAAGCAGATATTCTAAATATTTTTATTACATAATATTAAAACATCACATTATAAAAATCATCATTCTCATTGAAAAGTCTTTCGGCATTAGGAAGCAGTAAGGTTCAGGTGTAATATACACTTTCATAATTTTAATTTTTACTTAAAGCTTCAGATTTCATCATTGGCAACAAACATTGTTGATTGTTTTTTTGAAACGTTAAGCTTATCTTTGTTAACTTTTAAGAAAATAACTGCCAAATAACCAATTCTGAATAACCACTTTTGTCTGTCAGTTATTATTTCAAGGCAAAATATTCTTCCCTGAAACAAGCTTATTCAGTTTTCAAGTGTATAGTTTGAGAAGTGCTTTTCCTCTGATACAATGATCAAACTTCAGTGTGCAGCAAAAGCTGTGAGCATGCTTCCTATTTTGTCACATAGAATATTAAAGACATACTAAAATATCACAATTTTTAAAATTAATAATAAGTTTAATGTTTTATCTAGAACATGTCTAGGAAAACTAAGTATAGGCACAGAGACTATTGGTACAATTTCGTGTCATTGCCTTTATTTTTGCACAGGCACCAGCAATTTAACATACTTTTGTTTGGGCACTATCAATGGAAATGTTAACAAAAGAGAATATGCATCCTCTTAGCATAATTACAAAATAATTTGACTATGTCGATTCCCCAAAAGGGTCTCTAGGACCCCTCGGTGTTTATAGACCATATTTCGAGAGTTGCTATTGTCCAAACTTCCTTTCTGAGTATACCATTGTAGCAGTGTATCAGGACTGACTCCAGGGGTTTAAATATAATCAATGAACTGAAACATTAATTTTATTGCATAATATTTAATTTTGTTTAATTGTTTTACGTTGAGAATGAAACTGTCTTATAAATCATCACCTTTTTCATGGTTTCCTGGTAACATAAGTCAGAACTTCTCTTTCAAGGGAGTTGTGGGGGAGGGGGATTCTTCTGCTTATCCATAGGATTCAGAGCAATCTTGGTGCTCAGAGTATTTGAATATCTCCATCACAGACATCATGTTCCCATGTCTTCTTTATCAGGACTCTGTTTTTCACATATGAGACTTGCCATGGTTATTAAATCAACTTTTAAAATTTTTAATTCTTTTATCTTTTTTATTGAGGTAAATTTAATTTACAAAATAATATAAATTTTGATGTGTAGTTTCACTATTCATCAAATATATGCTAACACACCATGTCCAACACCAAAGTTTGAATAGTTCTCCACCCCTGTCCATTGGACCGCAATACTCTTTGCTCCCACCCCCAACTCTTGTTCCCTCTGGTAACATCAATTCTGCTATCAATGTGCAGAGGTTAGTTTTTGTTTAGTCTGGTTTTTGTTTTGTTTTGCTTTGTTTCTTTATATTCCAATTAAGAATGAGATCATTTGGTACTTGTCTTTTCTCCTTCTGACTTATTTAAATTACATAATCCACTGTAGTTATATCCATGTTGTTGGAAATGGAAGGAAATGTAAGGGCTATACAGTATTTTATTTTATATATATATATATATATATATATATACACCACATAGTCTTTATCTATTCATCTATAGGCACTTAAGTTGTTTCCATCATTGGCTATTATAAGCAATGCATGGGAGAGCATATAGTTCTTCAATTTTATAGTTTTGGGGTAAATATCTAAAAGCGGAATAATGGGATATGGGATTTCTATACTCAGTTTTTTTGAGAAATCTCCATACTGCTTTCCATAATGATTACAACAATTTATACTCACACTGCATCCTTACCACCTTTTGTTGTTTCAAGTCTTTTGAAGAATAGCTTTTATTTTGAGTTGCATTTCCTTAATAATAGAGAGGAGAAATGTGTTTTCATGTGTCCCTTGGCCATCTGTATGTCTTTTTGAGTGAAGTGTCTTTTTTGATCTATTGCATTTTTTTATTGTTTTTCTGTTGTTGAGTTTTATATATAAAGATATATTTTGGATATTAACTCCTTGTCCAATGTATGGTGTGAAAATATTTTTTCCCATTCAATAGGATGCCTTTTCATTTTTCTTCTGTCTTTTTCTATATATATTTGTGTGTGTGTATGTGTGTGTGTATATATATATATATATATATATATAAATTGAAAGCATATTAAAGGAATATTGCATCCTAAGATTTTATAGGTGTTAGGTATGCATCATTTTAAATCAACATCTGTTTATAGTACATTGTTTACCACCAACAGTCCAATTCTATTCTTCACCATCTAATTGACTTTTTTACCCATTTTGCCTCCCTAACACTTTCCTTTTGGTTGTCTTTTCATTTTGATGATAGTTTATTTTACTGTTCAGAAGTTTTTTAGTTTGATGTAGTCCTGACTGATTATTTTTGTTTTGGTTACCCTTACTGCTGGACTTGAATCTCTAAAGATGTTTCTAAGGTCAGCGTCATGCCTATATTTTCTTCTAAGCATTTTATGGTTTGCATCAAAGTTTCTAATCCATTTTGCATTGCTTTTTGTGTAGCGTATTAGAGAGTGATCTAGTTCCACTATTTTACATGTGGCTGTCCAGTTTTCCCAGTACCAATTATTGAAAAGACTATTCTTTCTCCATCGTATGTGCTTGGCTCCTTTGTCATGAATTAACTGATTATATATGTGCGAGTTTATTTCTGGGGACTCGGTTTTATTCCACGGATCTCTGTATCTGTTTTATTCCAGTACCATATTGTTTTGATTTCTAAGGCTTTGTGCTATTGTTTGAAATCTGGGTTTGTGATACCTATACTTTTGTTCCTTTTTAAAGATTGATTTGTCTATTCAGGGTCTGTTGTGAATCTACACCTATATAAAATATTTTATTCTATTTTCTTAAAATAATGCCAACAGAATTTTGGTAGGGGGTTGCATTAAATCTGTATATTATTTAGGTGAGATGACCATTTTAACAATGATAATTCTTCACATCCATGAGCTTGGAATATATTTCTATCTCTTTGTACCTTCCATTTGTTTTAACAGTCTTGTAGCTTTAATTATACATGTCTTTCACTTCCTCTGTTTAATTTATCCCAAGATATTTAATTCTTTTTGTTTCCATTATAAACTGGATTGTTTCCTTTTTCTTCTTTCTCATATAAAAATGCAACAGATTTTTATATTAATTTTATAGCCTGCTAATTTACAGCATTTATTTATTAATTCTAATAGTTATTTTGGTGGTGTCTTTAGGGTTTTCTATGTATATTGCATGATCAGCAAATTGCAATCTTTTACAATTTGGATTCCTTTTATTTCTTCTTGCCTAATTGCTCTGACTGGGACTTCCATTATGTTGATTAACAGCAGTCAGAATGAACACCAAGGCTTTCTTCTCTGAGGTTTAACAAAACTCTAGCCATCTAGTTTTGGGTTTTTATTTGGGGGAAGACTTTTTTTTTTTCAGGTAGTGGAACTGAGTTTATTTGGCTCTTGTAAGAATAGTTTAGGAAAGAACAAAAGCCAATAAGCATAAGGGGATGTTTACATAACATACAGCATTGAATGCTCTCCAAACTTTTTCAAAATAGTTTAAAATTGTTTGAGATGTGACATATTTCTCTGCTTCGGAAATGAAGATTATTCAGATGTAGATTAGCAGTAAGTTAAATAAACTACTCAGGTTTGCTTTTCACATGATTCAAATAGTTTTTGTTTGTTTTAGGGAAAGGTGCAGATAGGAATTGAGTAGGCCAGCAGGCAGGAAGAGAGAGGAGGAAGCAGTATTTAATTTTGTATTTTAATTGCTCATCATGGCTGTTCCAGCAAACCTGGGTCCTGTGACCTGCACGGCTGGGCAAAAGGGTCCCCGGGTGGAGGCTACAGGAGCCTAAAGAAAGACAGACAACATGCTAGAAAAACGGGGCCTAGGTAGGGCACCACTCTCTGTCTGAGAGGCAGTGACCCTGATCCTGATTCTTTGATTTATTTTGTAGGGCTGGGTTACAATGAGGCAACAAGAATATTACAAAGCGGAGGGCTGTAGGCATAACCTGCTCTGCTGCTATCAGAAACATTTGAAGTTCAGACTGTTCCAAAGCTCAGCTGTGGTCTTCTGTTATCTGCTTTTAGCTCTGCTGATGTGTGAAGGGTTCTGCCTTGGGATATCTTGCAGAAAGACCTGCTCTCTATATCCGAGTCCTTGGAATGTGTGGCAACTCGGGGGAGACTTGATTATTTTTTCAATTTCCTTGCTCCTGATGGGTCTGCTACGGTTTTCTAGTCTTCTTGATTCCATATTGGTAATCTTCATAATTCTTGTAATTTTTCAATGTCTGCTAGGTTGTCTAATTAATTGGTATATAACTTAACAGTAGTCTTATGATGCTTTATACTTCTGAGATTTCTGTTGTAACTTTTTCCCCTTTCATTTCTATTCTTGTTATTAGAGTAGTCTCCTTTTTCTTCTGAACCTAGACAAAGGTTTATCTAATTTATTTACCTTTTCACAGAACCAGATTTTGGTCTCATTGATCATCTGGTAATTCAGTTTCTTTTTAACTCTTGCCCTCTAGGCATTCAAATATTAATTCTGATTTATAATATATTATTTCCTATGGCTGTAGGGTATGAGAGTCTCTTTAAATATCCAATAGGTTCCTTTTGCCTTTCAAAATATGCCCCTAATTGATATTTTAGTGACATGAACTTACCTTTCTTTTCTCATACTTCCAAGATAGCTAGTACCCAGTCATATATTCACTCTTATCATTACTATTACCCATAAATATTTCAGATATTGAAACTATGTATCAGCTAGTGTTTCCTCTTTTACCTATGCTTCTTCTCAATAAACCATAGACAAAAATCTTAATGAAACCGAAGTTAGAGCCTATCAGAGTTTACCACCAATATATGTATTAACAATAATAAAAAACCTTTGCTATCTGACTAGCAAGTGAACTAGTTCTAGAATCTTATCCTAAATGTGTGATTTTGGGGGTGGTTTGGGTTATAGCATAACCAATCTTGAACTAAGATTTTTGGGGAAAGTATTTATGCAGAAGATAATTTCAGGAGGTAAATCAATTATTGGGAAATGAAATAGGGAACAGGGGATTCAATAAAATGTATAGTAATAAACAGGTAACCAATGTTATCAAGTATCTTCAAATCTTTAAACTCTCTGAGAGACTATAAAACATACCTCACACTTAGTTTACAGATGAAGTTTTTTTTCCTACTCACTCTTTTCCATTATTGGTTGAAATTCATTTCTGATGCCTTGGTCCTCTATCTTTTTCAGTCAGTCCTATATATAAGCCAAGAGTAGCTGAGCTTCAGGGAAGCTAGCTCCATGAAACCCCTCTTAAAAGTCAAATGCCGGGGCCTGGAATCAAAGTATAAGACTCTTCTTCCTGAATCTCTGGGTGAGTGATGAATTGGGCTAAGGAAAAAGAGTAGGGCTCTGAATATTATATATCCCTTCCTCACATCCACAGAAACCAAATTTAGGAAGATTAAAATCTTATCTGTGAAAGAAAAAGGTATGCAATTTTTAGAAGACAACATTATTACACTTGTTATACCTAGAGAAATATTTATTTAAAAATATATAAAAACAACAAACTATAAAGATCTATATTCTCCAATTTCTCTACTGAAAAAGCACCAAAAAGTGAATAAAATATAAAGCCTAACCCCTGGAGAATATATTTGTAATATATATTAGCAACAAAGGATTAATGTGTAGTAAATGCCTCCTAAAAGTAAAAGATAAAGTCCAATCAAAAATAGGGAAAAATCAATGAGCATAAACTTCTTATATAACGAATAGAAATCATCTATGAATAGGTAAAAATATCCATTCTCATTATTAACCTGGAGAAATAAAATTAAAACCACAAATAATTAATCTTTCAGAATGTATCAGCTGTTTGCAATAGTGGGAGGACCACAGGAACCCTTACTCACTTTAGAAATGAGTACAAATTGTATAATTTCTGTGAATTGCAGATTAGCATTTTGTAGTAGTGTTGAAAACATGCCTTTCTCATAGCTATCAATTCCACTTATAGGTATATATCTTTAAGATTCTTTTGCACACCAAGATGTGTACAAGGATACAATCTTTAAAAAATACATTATAAATCTGGAAACAAACCAGCTGGTATCAGGAAGACTGAGTCTTGGTTCTATTTCTTACTATTTAGGTGATAGTGGACAGTAACTAAACATCACTGAACTTCAATTCTCTCATCAGTGTCATAAAAACAATAGTAGTTCCTAACTCATAGGCTTGTTATTGACCTTAAATGACACATGAGATATACTTTCAAAGATTACTTATAGTTGCTTGCTTAATAAATGTTCATATAATGAGTAATCCTTGTCTTTGTAACAAAGTCTCAGAAAGGACTGTAGTAACAGCAAAAACAACAAAAAAGTAGGTTATTGTACCTTTTTGTTCTTAAGATCTTATTAAAAACCTTTTTATTTTTATGCTTTCTCTGTCATCAGGACTTAAGAATAGGTCTATTCTATGGGGTTGTGAGAATTAAGTAAGAGAAGGTAAATAATACAATTTGAAAGACTCTCTGACCCATGGTGGTGACATACATGACATCTGTTATTGCTTTTCCTAGCTTATTGTTATTTTTTTTCCATTTTATAGTACTATCCTCCTTGGTTTTAACTCTGAAATTTGGAGGTTAGTCTAGTTTGTTTCTTAGCATATTTTTTTGGTGTTTTCCTTACATATTTAATTTTGAATATTTTTATATTCAAACATCAAACTTTAAAAACATTTGAATTGTATTAGCTTCTTAGGCTTCTCTTCCAGTCATTATTTTGTCTTCTGCTTATTCTGGACCTGGCTTATATTTATTAAAACTCATTCTTAAATATATTTTGTATTTTCTTTTTATGATCATGAATATTATCACATATTTCAGTCATATTATCACATTTCAGTCATATTATCACATTCAGTCTTTCCCAAAACATTGCGAGGACTGGCTGTGGATGACTCATTTATATGTCTTGTAAGTCCATGGAAACATGACATGAAGAAGGCTGTAGATAAAGTGTGTCAGAGTCTTTTGCCTCTGAGAATTCTTTGCACCTTTTCCCTCTGTCTGGTTATGAAGCTGACGTCACACCATCAGATGGCTCTATAACCTTGGTCCTTGTCATTTTTATCAACAAGAAAGTGGTATCCTTTTCATTATGTCTCTGTCTTCAGTTTCTGTCTTCCCACATCTTTCTTTCTTTCTCCATTCTACAGACAGAGAGTTCTGCTGATGAGAACTTACAGGACTCAAAGTCGAGAAACCTTAAAAAATGTAAAGTAGTGGAACACAAAGTAAAAATAAAAGAGTAAAATGAAAATTTCTAAAGTTATTAAAAAAGATTAACAATTTTCAGAACTCAATTTAAACATGAAAATGACTTGATCATCAAATTATGGGTGAATAGTATCAGCCTAAATCCACTTAGATAGTAACACAAAGTGGCAAAAACTCAGTATAGTTATGTGCACAGCAATAAAATACTTTGACATTCAATTCCCTGCAAACGTTCTTAGTCTGTATGGATTTGATGCTCTCTATCTTTGTCACTCAAAGTGAGGGCGAAGGTCCAGTAGCATCAGCATTACCTAGGAGTTTGCTAGATTCACAAAGTCTCAAATACCATTTCAGAACTGCTGAGTCAGAATCATCATTTTAACAGGATCCCCAGGCTATTTCTTCCCATAGTGGTATCTGAGAAGCTCAGATCCTGAGTCAGATCTGTTAGTGCAAAGTGCTTTCCTTCTCTTTGAATATAACTAAATACATGGTTAGATTCCCTAAACCATAGAGTAGGTAGAACAAAGAGACATCTGGGGTGATAGTTATCACTAAGTGAAATGTCAGATGCATCCAGTTTAATTGAGCAGGGCATGCGTCCAATTTGCTTTCTCAGAAATTTAATTCTTAGTGGCATTTCATTCCACAATTGTTAGCCATAAGTGAAGGTGTGATTTATTTACACCTTCCTCACTTGAATTTTTGGTAAAAATACTTTTGCTATAATATTGTTGAAGCAACTGAGGACATTTTCACTCACTCGTTGAGAAAGCATCTAAAGAACACCTGTTTTTGTCCTGTACTAGAGGGTGGGGACTAAATCACCCAAAGGTGAATAAAACATGGACCTCTATCAAGGAATTTGTCATCCATGGGAAATTAATGCATAAACCAGTATTTTTCATGAGGTGGGAGAAATGCTTTAAAATAGCACATACATGATCATATGGACACATCAGTGAGGGGCAGTTCATCCAGATAGGAGGAAGGTGAAAAAGAAGAAAGAAGTAATGTCTGAGTCTCCTTAAAGAATTAATATAAAACTTGAGGAAGAGAGAGGGAAAGAACATTCCTTGGAGATTAGAAGGCATAAATAGATATTCAGAGAGAAGGAATGTGATGTCAGTAAGGAGAATCCAATATTCTGGTACCACCAAAAATAACGTACAAAGCAAAGAATAGAGGAAGTTGAGGCTGAAGAGTCAGCCAGGTATTTCAGGTTCACTTCAAAAATCTTGCAGTTGATTTTGAAGGAAGTATCAAAAGGATTTTATATAGGAAAGATTTCTATCAATTATTGTCAGGAGAGCAATCAGGGTACAGAATGGAGGAAGGAAGAAGGATATGGGAAGATAGAAACTGAAGGCAGAGAGACAAATTAAGAGGATACCACTGTCTTTCTGGCAATAGACGACAAAGGCTAAAGGCTCTAGAGCCATTTTATGGTGGGATGTCAGCTTCACAGCCAGCCCGAAGGAAAAGGTGCAAAGAATTCTCACAGGCAGAAGACCCTGGCACACTGTCTCTACACCTTCTTCATGTCGTCTTCTCCTTGCAGAACAATATTGTAATCACTGCTTTAAATGAACAAATTCCCGAGATATTATCCTCTTCCATGCATGAAACAGTAAAATAATGAAACAATTAAATCCTATTTTATATAAACATCTTGAACAGAGATCAAATGTAATTCACTTAACATGCTGTCAGCTAATTAAAGTATTTGTACCACAGATCCCTCAGCCTTTCACACAACCTTGGGGTAGTACTGGGGTCTTTTCAAGGAGAAAACCAAATCACTCTCCATTTTTCTCTTATTTAATTTATGCAGCAATAACAGTAGCTTCAGGAGAGAGCTGTGATCTTTACCCTAGAAGCTAAATATGCATCTTCAGAAACTGCCTTTAGGTAAGAAAGAAATTACATGTTAAAGAATTCTTTAAACCTAGATGAGTTGGCTTCTTCTGTTAATATATCCTGATTTCCGTCTTAGGCATAATTCTCTTCACAGTGCTATTCACTTTTCTCTCTCATCTCAGTCCAGTAGGAACCTGAATACTGGAAGAAGTCATGTATTTTGTTTTCAGTTTTCTAGCATAACAGAAAAAGATTGAAGTGATAGGTAAATGAAGGAAATATAATCCCTCAATATGCAGAATTAACTTCCTAGGTTCTTGGTATACTGAAAAACTCACTAAGTTCTGTAAGTCATTATTATCTAAATAATAGCACACTCTCATCTCAAACTGGCAAAGGGTCAGAAGTCAGCTGGAGAGATTCCCAGTGGGCTATTAATTTAGCAGCCAGGTACCAAAAATTGCTCATTCAAGCAAATTCAGCATATTACTTTAAACAAACATTTACTGGGTACCCACTGTTTGCAGGGTGCAACTAAGTACTCTGGGAGGATACCTTTTCAGTATATTTTCCAACCTTGTGCGAGACTCATGGGTCTATCGGATTAAAGGTCCTGATGTAGCCCTCTTGTCACTATTATCACACATATCTGTTTGTGATTTTTCTAGGTCCTCTTCGATTTCTAATTTGCCTTATAGAAGCAAATCTAAAGTAACTTAGATATGTTTTTCTTTCCCCCTGAATTGTAAGGTATTTCTTGACTTTGATGTTTTTAAGTTTTGTTATATACGCTTTTGGGTCCCCCATGAAACTTTTTATAATGGATCTCTAAAACTCATGCATTTTTTCATTTTACTGACAATGGAAAAAAAATGTCCACAGTACACAAAACATGCAAATAAATCTTCTAAAAGTCTTTGTACAGTGTTTTTAATTTTAGGCAATACTTCTTCAACAAGTTCTATGAGTCTCATGATAATATTCAACAAAATTGGGTATGAAGAAGAATCTGCTTCAGTTTGTCAGTTTCTCAGTGGTACACCCAGCATAGATGAAAAATGGACACTTGTCATTGGTTGATTGACTTTTCCTTAATCTGTCCTTATACAAGGTTTAGGCAGATCATCTCTCTGTTGTTACACAGATATTGCAGCTGCTATGCCCAGTGGAATAGTAGGACATCTTAGTGTACCCCAGTACAGTGGGTTCCCAAAGCACTCTAACACCTAATTTTTCTCCCTCATATACATCCTCTTTTTATCTTAGCCATCTATATGGGAGTACCCAGGATCCCATGTCTATTTTCTCTTGAGGGTATCTATTTCAAATACAGATAGAAACTAGAAAAAGTCCAGGAGGAGCATGGTGATGTAATCCAAATAGGAAGTCTTCTAGAATAGAGAGCATTTTGGAGACGAGTGGAAAGTGGACCTGGAAGGGCCAATAGAAGACAACTGATATACTCTTCATTTACTTATCTCTTTTGAGTACACAACACACAAACATACACGTAAACACATATACACATTAGCAAAAATTGAAGTCAAAGTCTAACAATATCAAATATGACATATAAAATAATTTGGTTACCAATTCATCCAACCATGTACAACGCATTTGGTGGGCACTGTAAGCAGCATGTATTTGTATAAGGAAAAGTAGTTGCTTTCAAAAAACTTATAGTTATGTCATAAAATAGCATAGTTTTTTCTGTTGGAAAGCAAAATGTCAGGAGTAGGTGAACCTTTAACAGTGAAGCCTAGGTTCACATGAAAAATGGAACTCCTTAAGTCAGTAATTCATCTTTATTTGCATTAATAATGTGTCCATTTGAAAACAGGTGAAGAACAACAGATGAGCATTCTCATTTGGGCAAACTGTGGGTCATAACTAAATCAGCATTGTTCCCCAAACTGGCATGATGATCACCTGGAGGGTGCATGGCCCTGGTTGAATAAAGACTGCTCATCTTTAATCTCTTTCATTATTTTCTCTCTCATTTATCGCTTTCTTAAATGAGAAAAGTGAAAATATAGCTCATGGGTTTTTAACATTTCTCTAAAACTGGATATTAATTCTTATTGACACATCATGAAATAAAACTCAAGGGTAGAATCAATCTATGAACTTAACTTAGAAGTCACCCTTGAACAAAATTATTTCTGATATCTTTTAAATTTCATCCTCTCTATGTGTTACTGAGTGCAGAGGAAGACAAAAGTAACAAACTTCACAAAACAAGTACATGTTAATCAAATCACTGCAGAAAACATACTTATTTATACTAATACAAAGAATGTCTTTAAATTTAAGTCACTGCTCCCCAAGTATATCTAGTCAGATTATGCACAACCAGAGAAAATATTTGTGATCTTGAAGACAGAGCAATAGATGCTCTTCAAAACGAAAGAGAGGGAAAGAGAAAAAAAGACAGAGATCAGCATGCCTATGAATTAGGCCATAATAGAAAGCAGCTTTTACATATATAATTGGAATTCTAAAGGAGAGGGGAAATGATATAAAAAGGGGAAAAACAGAACATACATGGTCAACATTTTTCAAAATTATATGCCAACTAGAAATCCACAGATCTAAGATCAGTAAACCCCAGTCACAGGATACTTGAAAAACATGACATGAAGTCACATAACAATAAAATTATTTTAAATGTTTGACAAATATAAAATCTTACAAGTAGCAAGATAAAACAGCCAGAGTCGGTATAAAAGGAAAAAAGTTAAGAACAAAAGCAGCCTTCTTCTCAGAAACAAATCAAACCATGAGACAAAGGAGTACTGGAAGAAAAAGATTATCTTTGAATGCTATACTTAGCAAAAATATATTTCAGATATAAAGATAAAAGATTTTCCTACACACAGGTAAAAAACAAAAACAAGAGCTTAAAGAATTCAGTACCAGTCTATATGCACCCAAAGAAATGGGAAAGAAAGTCCTTTAAGTAGAAGGGAAATTATACCAAATGAGGTTATGGGTCAGAATGCTGACCTGTCTTTTGTTGTGTGCTCTCTGCACCGGTCAGAATTGATAGATCTATAGAACATTCCCTGTGTTGAAACCTGAGAGTTCAGTCTATAGGGTTGGAGGTGAAGTTACCAGTAGGGAATAGGGTGGGGGTCAAAGCAATTTTGTATAGATTCAGTGGAAAGTGGTGGTGGGACTACTGCAAATTATATGGGGGGTGTGGTGTGTTACCTTGTCTTTGATGCCTTGTTAACCCACAAATTAAATTAATAATTTTGTTAATAAAAGTAACCTCAATTAAAAAAAAATCTGGAGACAGAGGCATATGAAGAATTATAGATGATACCAGCCTATATGTAAAAGAAATTGCTTGAGCCATGCACTAGATACACTTAAATGCTAACTTTCATGAATTGCTGGAGACTGTAGTCTGCAGAAGAGCTGGACACTTCTGGGGACAGCAGTCTTGGTGGGGGTGCACTACACTGTCATAGTTTTCTTCTGGAGATACTCAAGCATTCACGGTGAAGAATCATGAAAAACATTCATTTCTATAGAAAGTGAAAAATTGAAACTTGACTTATGATAGTTTTCCATTACAAAGACCTGCTCAACAAGAAAGGGCAACCATAACATTAGCTGAGGTGTGGGAAAAATTTCATCCTTCTGGAAGCCTTTCTATCTCACTTAAGAAGAAAGGGAGGCATGCCCTTCTTTTTACATAATAACCAGATTATGGGTTTCTTGTAAGAGTGGGCTGATGTTTGGAAGGTTAAGAGGAAAGGCTTACAAAGAAGCAGGAGGAAATTTCTGGGTATATGTATGTGTCGTCTTGATTTCGATGCTAGTTTCTTAAGTACAGATACGTCAAAACACTAAATTGTACACTTTAATTATGCGCAGTTGATATCAATGTTTTCTTGACAAATTTTTAAGGAAAATAAGATTGGTTTTATTTGTCTTTTTATAGACTTAAGTTATTACTCACAGGAATCATTATTTTCTCATCTTTCTCTTATTTAGATTACAATCTCCTTGAAGTCAGGAGCTTATTCTACTTTTGTTCTATGTGTCTAATATAGGGGTTAAAAACCATGCAAAATAGTGTAAATCAGTCAATGAGTTCATATTACCAAGCATATGCAATATACCAGGGTCTTAGGGATAGTTCTTCAGTCATTTGATATTACCATGTCTTAGAAAAGAAAGAAATAATATGTTTATAGATTAATAAATGTACACCAGAGTAAAATATACTAAAGTCACCATGCACTAATCTGAAGAACTTGATCAGGGAAATATTTTATTTCCTACTGTTAGCAAGATCACTTAGCACAGTTGACCCTTCCTTGATTTGTGTGTATCATAGATTAAATAAATCAATGTAAATTAAGACCCCCTATTTCTGATGTCACAATTTGAGGCAAATGGAACACTGAAAATCAGGATGAATAGGATTGGAACAAGTAAGAGAACTCCTTGAAGATTTAATTTGAAAAATAGAATTATTATCATTTGAGTCCAGGAGTTGTCATTTGTTTGGTGGCTAAATAATAAGCCTTTTGCTTTTTGTAATAACCTAGAATTCAGCACCTTTTATGATTGGTGAGTGCCTGATAAGACAGGCTGATATATTAAGACAGTTGGGTGTCCCCACTACCAACTCTAACTCCCCCTCCACACACATTAATTTTTCTAGGTTCTCAGAAACACAAATATCTTTTTGCTATGGGGGAATAGGAAGAGGTACTGTTTTGAAAAAGTTTATAATCTAATTAGAGAGAGCCACCAGAAATGAGTAAGTACAGAAAAGCAAGGAAGACAGAGATCATAGGTGAGATCTGCATTTAAAAAAAGATAGGATTTTAGTTCAATCAAATAGGATTTTAACAGACAGAGATGAGAAAGATGCATAGAAATGTGAGGGAACATGGTAAAATGAGGAAATAGAATGGGAGAGAAAAATAGTTTATTAAAAGTAAGGAAAATAATGAAATAAAGCTGAATCTTTTATTCAGCCAAATATCAAAACAACATCTGGTAATTTTAGAAGGGAGAAACAATAAAAACAAAGAAACAAACCCACAAACAAAAACCCTGACTTCAAAGAGGGCTTACATACGTATGTATTACTGCATTTGAATACTGTTGTCGCAGTCCTCTAAATTTTAATTTTTAATGCATAATCTGGAAAGTAAATGTGATGATACTAAAAAACTAAGTTTGCTAATTGGACCTCTATGTTGGAGAATTTCAATCCATTTATTTAGGTGATGGCTCTTGCCAGGCTATGGAAAATTATTCTTTATAATACTAAATATGCATGTTTGTATGTATGTGTTATAACTGAATTTGTCCATATTGCAGACATAGAACCATTAATCAGGTTGGCAAGGTGACTGGTCCATGCTACTGCTGACTATATTTAACTAAATATATAATTTAAAGATGGACCCTAACACTCATATAAAATAAATCACTAAAAATGTTAACTACTTGAAATGTTTGAATCAGTCTATAGCAAACCGTATTTTGTACCAAGTTCAAGAAGTTTAAGTCTATCCAACAAGAATTCCCAGGAGAACAATCTTGGCTGAATCATAGTTGACAGATAACCTGACTCCTAAGAAAGAATGGACAACTTCTTTAAAAAGTTTGATATCGGTCATATCATCCTTCAGTAGTTATCTTTCTGTAGCTTGAAATAAAATTCCACTTTCATAATGGAAGCAAGATTTTGGGAACATTCTGTCACTACAGTAACCTTAAAAATTAAAACAAAATTGAACACTAGTGTAGGAAACAGTGTTTTCATTTCACAAGGTATTCTGTATTTTCCCATGGGTCCACTAAACTCAGGAAACATCTTCAGAGAAAAATACTTCTCTTTTTAAGTATAAAGGATGTAAATTATAACTTAAATCGAATGGAGTGGAGATGACAAGGTCACTTAAAAGTACTACTGTGATTAAATACTCTGTATTCAAATTATATTGTGCCAGATTTTAATAACTGACACTTAAGTGAGAAGAGTTTTATTTCTGTAAAACTTTTATGCTAAGAAAGCCTGTTAAAAGAACATAGCTTGGTGTCTCACTCCACTATCTAGAGAATACTAAAATAAGCTGCATATTAAAAAGAAAAGGAATTTATATAGCTTTAGAGTGAGAAGTGGTCTTAGAGAACATCTAGTTGCAATACCTTGTCTTATCAATAAGAAGACAGATCTGAAGGTCAAAATCAGATTGATGTTTAAGGAAGATTAGGTTGGCAGCACAGACATGACACAATGGGTGTGGGTAAGTCTAGGTCAGGCAAAGTTGTTTACTTGAGTAGTTGGGAACATATGCCCTTAGAAGGATAACTGTGAATTGAATTCAGGTCGTAATGAAATGGGGCAGAGTTTGGCATCATTTCCAAACTAAGAAAGGAAAAAGATGCTATAGTTTTAATAAAAACATTCTGGGAAATAGACTCCAAGGCTTAAAGAGGTCACAGGAAGAAGACCAATATCTACAAAGCAAGAATGCCAAGAACACATTGTTTTTACGTTTGTCTATGGTATAGAAAAATACTTGGCATATAGTTTGCAGGCTCAGAATTGGGTTGCAAAGAATAAATACAAAAAAGATTGAATAAAATTGAGTGATGTTTGGACCTTAAAACACATGATAAACCTTCTTTGGCCCATTAAACTCTTTTTTTTCTGTCTTCATAGAAATTATTTTTTATTGTTGTTATTTTCTTTTGGGGGCATTTTTGCTTATAACTTACTGAGAAGTTTTATAACAACTGTCAAAGCAGTGTATAGACAAAGTAAGATTTGATTTCTGAGTTTGCTAGTGACCATACTAATGATTTGGGACAAATTAGAAATTTGTTTTTAGCTTAAGTTTATCATCTGCAAAATGGAGATGACAGGACACTGTCATTCAAAGGGTTGTTTTGAGAATAATATATCTAAAATTCTTAGCACAGAATATGGATGCAAGAGCATTTCCTATAACGCTTGATTTGTTTTACAAAATTTTATCTCCAGGAGAATACACCATAGTTTTGTTCTTCTTGAGAATAAATAGACTCATATAGTATGTTTTTGACCTTATAATTTGACTCTCAGAGGAATACCATTGTCTATAGGTCTGGGACATTTTACTTTATTACTCTAAGCACATGATTATAAATTATGGATTGATCAGCATAATCCTAGGGTTTTGGCACATGTATTCCATGCTTAGCATCATAGGTCTTAGTTATTTCAATCCAGTAACTGATATGTACTTGATTACCAGATGCTCAGCAAATGTAAATAAGAAACAAGACCAATAAATAAATAAATAAATAAATAAATAAATAAACAAAGCTAAGGAGCTTTCACCCTGTGAAAGCACTAAAGATGTTTAAATCCTCATATAAGCAACAAGTCAACCTCAGAATCTGTATCTGTTATTGCTAGAAAAAAAAAAGAAAAAACATTAAGAAGGGAGTTATGATTGTATCTTCACAACAGTTTCAAAGCATTTTGAAAATAGAGAAAAATTAAGGAGATTATTTTTTAATTTAGCACACCTTTTAACAGATTCACAAGCTTTGTTTTGTTCTCTTTTTCCTTTGTCTGAAGTTTCCAAGACTTGCTATCTGAATGCATATTGACAATCTAAATGATAATCAGTGTCTTTGTGAAAATAATAGAGTAACATTTTGGGGCTATAAGAGACCAGAGAGACAATTTAGTACAACATCTCAATTTAAAAAAAGGAAAGCAAATCTGTAAAATTACTTACTATGAAGATACGCAGTGATCCCTAGATTTTAGGATTTCAGTGCCTTTAAAAAAATCAGGAGGTGGATGTAAGCTTAATGGAAGGGGATACTAATAGTGGGCTGCATTGATTGAGAGGACAGAGATAAGACATAGCAATGGTTAGAATCAAGAAAGATGTTGCCATGACTATCTTTGTTTGTATGGTCATGACTACAGCATTAAACTATATTCCATGCCTTTAGTCAAGTCATATTATCTCTTTGAATCTAACTTTTTTCATGTAAAATGTAAATGAAACTATCTCATATAAAAGAAGAATTTGGAAAATGCAAAGTTCTGAAGCAAGAATCAAGATAGGCAAGTTCTGAAGAGATAATGATATTTGGATGAAGGAAATGACACAAGAGGAATTTCCCATTTTTGATTGCTTTTAGTACAAGGGGAAGATGCAGCTAATGTATGTGAGCAAGCTAAAACTCCTATAGGAAACTTCAGATTTTCTGGTATGATGAACCAAAAGACAAAGTTGGGGCAACAACTGCCATAGGAAGCGTAGGGAAAATCTTAGAACAGAAAAAGCCAAACAAGGTAAGCAACATGTTCTATGTTGTCTAAATGCAATCTGTGCAAGTATCTGACCCCTGCAGAATTCACGCACAGAGAAGACTGCAAGAAGTCCAGAAACAAATAAAATAACTGATTTGATATTTGAGAAGCTGCTGCCCAAGGGAGTTTTCACTTTGAGGCAGTTCAAATTGACCATTAAAATAGAAACAAAAATCACTAATCTTTTCAAGAAAATATCACAATCCAGAGTTTCCACAGCATTCATAATATTCAGATTACAACCTAAAACTTAAAAATCTGGTCAAGAAAATCCATTCTCAAGGGACAAGACAAACACTGTAATAACCAGTAATCCACATGCTATAATTCATTGATGATGTTTTAAAGCAGTTATATAACTGTGTTCAAAGACATAAAGAAATATAAAATTTAGGTGTGCATATATTTCAGTCTCAAGCTATTTATCCAATACCTTATACAAAGTGACATAGTTCTTGCATTCTAAGAGTTCAGAGTCTAACAGCAGGCTTGTTGATGAATTTTAATGTCACTTTAGCCATACTATTTGTTCTGTAAATCTATGATTCTGAGAATAAGGAATGGAGGAGAATCCTTAATATATACATATATTGAGATGCTTCTGACTTGAATAACAGGGATCCAGTTGAATTAAGAATGGGGATACTGATTTGACTTCATAATTTCTACAGGCAGTGTCTACCAAGCCAGGTTCTGATACTTATAGACTAATAACCTTAGCAACAAAAATACTAACTGATACCATAGTAGCTCATGCTTTCATTTCACATTATATATAAAAAATAACTTTCACTCTTATTATGAAATTTGAACCTCCCAAACCCCCTATAAAAGAAGAGGTAAGTGTTCACATTTTGAGAGTCCATTTGGAAGTAAAAGTAGGGGGAGTATATATCCACATAGAAATTTTCTTTTCAAAGACATAAATGAACTAAAATAATTGCAGGCATTTATCCAAATCTTTATTTCTAGTGAGTGCTCAGTGGCAATCTAAATTGTATAAGAGGAAAACAAGCTTTACCTGACATGAAAGCAACAATGAACATTTGGGATTATCAAAGCATTCTGGCAACTGTCTTTTCCAGAAACCTATCTTAAGAATGAGTTTCTCAGCAATAATTAGAGAACGAAACACACTTTGCTTCACATTTCAATGCTCCTTCCCAATTAGAATGGCATTAGAGAGAAAGTGTAGTCATATAATTGTATGAAGAATAGATCTAATTTTCTCAATGTCACTGCAATATCACCTTTTGGGACTAAGAGCACAGAATGATTACGCATATCATTTGGTAATTATATTTTTATCCATTCCACACTGGGAGCTGATTTTTAAAAGTGGACAAGCAATTAGATTATAAATGAACACACATCAACCAGCCCTCAGAAGATGGTGATATGTCAGCATTAACCCAGCTACATTTTTAACTACTGCTAGTGACAGTGTTTGTGGCTTGTCAACACTCAGCAGTGAAGAACATAGTCGAGAATTCTGAGCCTGGACTATAAAAATAAAAAAGAAACAAGTTGACTAAGAGACCCAGAACTAAGGAAACTGAGTACTTGGCTAGTTATATGAAATTTCAAAACCAGCTGTGATAGCAGATCAAGATTAAATGTCCATTATTGCTGCTAGATGGTAGTCTTTGAGAGCACTAGAGAAAATGTGTGCTGCTAGAGAGGAGCCTATCATTCTGTCTCATAAGCTGCAAAACAATCTCTGGGAAAAAAGAGGTCTAAAGTGTCAATTAATCACAGCCTATATTGGAGGAAATATTTCAGTTCAGGAGTGGAAATTTATACAGCTATCTGCATTTAAATAGCGGTTTCTAAAAGTAAAATGTATAAAAGAAGGTGATGTTGAGCCTATAAGTTATGACTGCAAGACCTCCTGAATACTACTAAACTCTCTAATGTACAATCATAAATTTTAATAAATAGAATTATTTGGTGTGCTGTTGACGGCTCATTATCATACTAACCAGAGGCAAATTTGTGGACCAGTCTGATCCTTGGACTTGATTGGTAGCAATCAAAAGGCATTTAAATGAGGGTATTTTTCATGTAGGACAAATGATGAAAAATTTTGATTTTCTTGTCCTAACAACATGGCAGCTATAACCACACTCCCCCTCACAGTGATGGAGTATTTGCTACATGGAATGGAAATGTCTGTCAGTAACTCCATTCTCATTTCCAGAGTTGTTAATGCAGGCTGATAAAATGCATCATTCTAACTCTGGTCAGAAATCAAAGCCTATAGTGTTTCTGAAGGCTTTTTTGAGGGCTATTGGACTTCTTTAAAATTCCAAACCTTAACATATGATGGGCTGTGACTGTATCTGAACATTCAAAATGGATGCTTTGAGTAATTGCCTATGAGCATTTTCCCAGAAGAACATGGCCAGTGGTCCTGATGCTGTCCTAGTGAATGTATGGAGGATATCTTCTATTACACTAGCTGCATGGGACAGAGTCAAGAGAAGCCAACCAAAAGGCACTGTCTGAGTGAGCATGGCAAATTAAGTAAAGAGATCATCTACCTAGATCACCAGTCTAGTGGCCCACAGATAGAGCAGACAAATGAAAATAAAAAATAATGGTATATACAAACGAGGAAACCAATGACCACTGAGGAATTTGAAGCTGAAGGTAGGTTGGAGAATCTGAAAAATTCTTAAGGTGAAAAGAAAAGGTTAAGCCTTTACTTGTGAGTTTGCTTTCCCTATAGTTCACCTTTCTTTACACTTAATACCCTGTGTCACAGTAGGTTACACCAAGCACGGTTTTATCTGATAGAAGATATGTCTTGAAAAGGGTTATGATTAATGCTTCTCTATCCATGGGTTAGGCACAAAATAGGGGCTCAATAAATATGTGGAAAGTCTTCCTTTTTAAATTAGACAATGGTTTCTTTCTACACTAACACTATGACCCAAACTTCTCATAATGGACTATGCTATGAATCATTCCTGACTGTCTAATTTTATCTCAGCATGCCATCCACCTTGCTTAACATGCCTTAATTAAAATAAATATTTTCAGTTTCCTGCATGCCTCCTAAACAGTTTTGCAAGCAAACTATTCCATTTGCCTGGACTTCCATTACATTCCTGTCTTGTATGACCGGTTTTTTTCTGGTTATTTACTTTCTGTTTCTTTTTATTTCTTATTCTTCATTTCAGAGCTTAAATAATACCTCAGTTTCCAAGATATGCTATATCAAGAATATCCTCTCTGTCATTCTCTTTCATAGCACCCAGTTTTGACTCCTGTAGGGGAATCAGCCATCCCTGTTTGCCAAGGAATCAGAGATTTACTGAGATGCAAGTATTTCAGCACTAAAAAACTAAGATAGTTTTAGACAAACCAGTATGGTTAGTTACCTTACCTAGAGAAATTACTTACTTTGAACTCTATTTGTTTAGTTATGGAACATCTGTCTCTCTCAGTAAACATCAAGATCCATGGAGTCAGATTTATGTGTTACTTGGTTTTGGTTTTGCCCACCATTGTGTACCCTGCACCTTCCATAGAGCAGACACATAGTAGGAAGTCAATAAATTGAATGAATTAATGAGTGAGTAAATAAATAAATCAAGAAAGCTGATACTGGTAATTCAAAACAAGAAATATACATTTGGATTCAGCTATACAAAATTAACGTTAGATGTAAAAGGAAATGGAGAGCTACAGATGCTTCCTCTTTACATGTATTTGGGAGAAATTAGGGATGTGGCCAGGAGAGAAAAGGGTGATCAGAGGATTCAATACTAAAACATATTGTGTCAGGAAAATAAGTAATTTCAAGAATAAATTTGCTCCTAGATTTCTGTGTTTTACTCACCTCTAAGTTCAGAGGTCATGCATTTTAAAAGGTCCAGGGACCACACTTCTTAGGTACAAATTGCCAGTATGTAAAGAAGCTACAATGACCATATAAGATCTCTAGTTGAAGACAGTTATTCTCCTCTGCAGAGAAAGATTTGACAATTGTGTCAAATAAAGCAATGATTTACAAAAGAGGTTGAAGACAAAAGGAGTTAAAGTGGGGACAGCCAGTTTATTTATAAACCAAAAATATATCTAACCATCTAGCTATAGCATTTAAGAGGCAGAAGAGTCATAACTATGAACATCTTGACATTTTTTCCATCAAAAATCTTTTCACATATGTAAAAGTTATTGTACATGGTCGAAATTTGGATTACAGTAGAAAGACAGAAGAGTAGGGTTGATTTAGGGTTTAGATTTAGAACAGCATCAGCTTTCACCTGCTCTGTGATTCTTTCTTGCTGTAGGGCACTGGGACCTTGTGAGAGTAGATGATCTATAAGGAACTTTAGATATCCTATAGACAATTGTTTTCCAAGTGCAGCCATTGGAAAACTCTCCCATAAGATGTCCTTAAAAACCATTCCATGGAAAAAAACATACGTAAAATGGTGCATCACATTTGGGGATACATAATGCATATGTGATAAGGATGACAACTTGAGAGATGTAAATACTTGTTCCTTTCTTGTAATGTCCCATTTCTCTCACTGAGTAAGATTACATACTTGTTCATTGCCTTAGGGACAACTGTTATGGGTGAAAAGCAGAAATAACCCAGAAAAGGGCAGGGAGAAGATTTGGAGTTACTGTCAAAATGAGAAAAAAGGATTATTTCTCTGTGAATTTTATGGGGCTTGAGGAGGTAGTGAAAGACAGTGGTATTAGCGAACTTGTTTCAAGGGATCTGGAGGTTTTAAGAAAGAAAGAACCTCTGCCCTATTGCCTCAATAGGTAATGTTGTGATAATAAAATAAATAAATAAATAAATAAAATAAAATAAATAAATAATATATAAATAATAATATATAAATATATATAAATAAAAATATATATTTATATATTTATATATTTATATATATAAATATATATAAATAAATATATAAATAATAAATAAATATAATTAATTAATAAATAAATAAATAAATAAAATAAAACACAATAGGTAATATTGTGATGGTAAGATCCCCAAGAGGGAACAATTCATGTTTGTCTAGGCACATGGAACTATACACAAACTACCATAGTTCCTATCATACAAATATGACACAGAAGCACCAAGGAGCCAGTCACTTAAGACAAAGGATTGCAAACAATAGCTTGCAAGTCAAATTCAGTTCTACCATCTTTTTTTTTGGTACAGTCCATAGCTAAGATTGTTTTCTATTCAGATTTTTTTCAAGGGGAAATTTTTCTTATATATATTATGGGTTATGGTTCCTTTTGCACTATGACAGAACTGACTAGAGGTAAAATTGAGTACCATAAGAGAATCTGAATGGCATACAATGCCTATAGTGTCTTCTATCTTGTCCTTTACAGAAAAACTTTACTGATTCCTCAACAGACTAAGGGCATATCTTCTGCCCATGGAGATTCTAGAACCAAGAACCCCAACATGACAAAAGAGAGGATTTGCATCAGTTTGACAGGATGGGGTCTAGAAAGTATATTTTTATTGTATAACAGAATTTGTGACAGAAATTTAGGTCCACTGAACATGTTAAGATGATAAAGACTCTAGGAATCCTGCAGTCAATAAACATTTAATTAGTGTTTCCCAAAGCTATTTAATCATTCATTTTGTTGTTGTTGTTGTTGTTAGACCTATTAATATCCTATGAAAGAAAGTAATCTTTGCTAATGAACACGCTTTGGAAAATGCTGCTGTAGTCAAGCCTTCTCTTTTTACAGGGGAAAGGCTAAGAATTAAATCTGCTAACTTGGACAAGTTCACCCAGCTGGTGGATAACAGAACTGGAACCCAGCATTTATAACTCCAGTGCTTCTCCTGGTATAATTTCAAGTCTTTACAAATGATTTTTTATTTAGTCAAAAAATTGTCAAAACCAGATAGTGGCAGATGCAATAGAGATGTCTGCACTGATATGACTGAGTTTTTGATTGGTCTGTAGTTTTCATGGGATGTATCAAAATTTACAAGCAGCAGAGTTTAGAGTGAGTCTTCATTTTAAACATTTTGAATAAATTGATCAGTCAATCCACTGTGAAACACATTCTGAAAAACAATATACTGATTTGAATTTTGACAGAAGTGACCATCTGTTTAAACTACCAGGCTAATTCAGGTGGCATGAGGAGGACAGTGCAGAATGATTTCTGAGAGTAAACAGAAAACTTTTTTAAAGTGAGGGGAAAATTAAGTTTTCTGATCAGGTAGGCAAGGCACGGACTTAGTCAATCTCTGCCTTCAAAGCTGTCCCTTTGCTAAAATTGACAAATTGGCTACTTTCATCAGTTTCAGCCTCTGTCAATTGCAGCAGACTGGAATAGTCACACAAGCACATCACTTTCAGCCCTGGAAGCTTGCCTCTTTTGAAACTGACAGCAGCTAAAATGAAGGAAAGCCAGAGTGTCAGGTTCTCTGGAGGCCTTGGGAAGCAGCTGATATTGAGTGACCTCTTCAGCAGGCCTGACGTTCCAGGCCCCCAGTTGTGCTGGCTTGATACGTTGGCCCCACACCAAGTCTCCGCCCCAGGATCCTGCAACTGAAGGGTGTTCCAAAGGGGCCACATGCCCTCCAACTTAGGTCTCAAAGTCAACTGCAGCTCTGGGTAAAATTGACATTAGTACAGAGTGTGATAGTTTCAGAATGTGAAATGAGAATTCTGGGGCCACCACTTCACAGACAATGAAATCGTTTAACCTCTTGAGGTCCTTTTATGGTCTGTAACATTGTAGTTAGTGATACTATGCTACTAATTAGTGATAATGACACTAACAATGCTTACCATTTATTGAGCATAGTGTTTTCCATGGCATATCCTAGTTAGAGTTTGATCAACTTTATATGATAATTTTAGAAGAGAAAACTAAGGAACAGAGAAGCTAAGTATCTTTAACAATATTACACAGTTAGTGAGTCCTCACTCACAGGTTAATTACCCTGTTTAGGGTTAAATAATATAATACTGAAACATTTTGGAAACACTGAGGTGCTCTGTACTGAGATGTTATCACTGAACCTCATAATTTCCACAGGATATGCTGTATCCACTGCTTGACTTTCACATTGAACTTCGCTGCCTTGTATAATCCTATAGAATATGCTCATATTTGATTTTAAGGAGGAGTGTAAAGAAAAGAGTGATATGATCCAAGGTCAGTGATCTACACTACTAAGTACAGATCTTCATTCTAAATACCTGGAATCAGAACCACACAACATCTAAGGACAATGTTAAGCTCTCTGAATAGGACCTCTGAGTAGACTAAAATCCACATTATTCTGGTTGACTGTTTCCAATTTCATGGACTCTTTATGAAATTCATTTCAAGACCAAGTGTGTGTATATACCTGCTTCTTCAAATGTCATCGACATAGATGTTATCTCTTCCTGCTCCCCTTGTTCCTCTTTCTTTATATTTAATATAGAATTTATTTATGCATCTCAATGTAAGGCTTTTATAGGTTCTAGAGAAGACAGACAGAATAGAAAGGTACTGAAGATTATTTCTTATCTTTGGGATTCTTCTTGGGATCTTTCTTTTCTTTCCACATTCTTTATTTCCTTTCTTCCTTTTTATTCTTTCCACAAATATTTAGTGAGCATCTACCACGTGACTGGTATTTTGCCAAATGTTAGGCACGATATATCTTTCTTCTACTTATATCGCTTAGAATATATTGAAATTTGACAGACATTAAATGATTTTTTTTCTAAATGCCTAAGTGATAGGTATGCAGGAAAATATATAGGATTACATGTCCCTTACCTAGATTAGGAATGAGAAAGGCTTGGATTGAATCCTTAGATTATGAATGTTCCTTTGATCTGTACATAAAAATTTCTAAGGTTTAAACATAAATTCCAATCACAGTCAGCTATACAAAATTAGTGAAATAGCCAACCTTGGCTTTCCAATTCAATCATGAAGATCAGCAGAAAAAATAAGGTCTACCATTTTTCAATCTAGTTGCCTAGATTGTTTTAATAGCTAAGGATAATAAACAATGTGGCGATTCAATTAGTTTCTGGACAAAGATCTGGAAAGAGTTAATCTTATTAACTATGCAAATTTAATTTAAAATTCTGCTTATATTTCACTTTCATACTGAGGTTTCACAAATGACGGTATTACCAGTTTGGAACATAAACAGACATACCTTTAAAAAAGAAAAGAGAGGAAAGTGAAGAGAGAATAGATGGATAGAGGAAGGGAGAAGGGAGAAGGGGAAAGAAGAGGAAAGGAGGAAAAAAAACAGCCTGACACATGATAGATCCCCACAGTGTCAGTGTTTACCATGCCTGATTTGCTATGTCTGTCCAAACTGACCCGCAATTCATGTGGCCAATTTGACTTCTTTTCTCTGAAAGCAGAGATGAGTGTACTCTCTTAGCCTTCCCAAGACTCATTTATTTGAGAACTAATATGCTACCTAGAGAATTCTCGACATCCGTAACCCTTCTGTCCGCCAACCTGAGAGTCTGTGGCCCTTGATCACCTTGAGTCTTCACAGCTTCTGCATTCTCATAATTTATTCATGAGCTGAAATTGCTAACCCCAGTTTGGGGTGGAGAAAGATTTACTTGGTCACTCATACTCTGTTATGCTTGAGGCATCGAAGGGAGGGTCACTCACAGCTGTCCTTCACCACACAAATTTTGGAGCCGTGTACTGTAAACCATTTTATCAAAGAGCCATGGGTAGCAGTCTGTGAGGACCTATTGGGAATCAGCTAATGGACAGAAAGTACCTGCTCCGACACATTAATTCCCTTTCCTGTCAGCCTGCATCCTTGTAGAGCATGCATGATGGGAAGCAAGGTCCCATCACACCATGGCACCTGCTGCTTTTCCATCTGCCGAGCGCAATAGCGCCTTTGATTGCCCATTTTTCAGCCTAATGGCTTATTCCTTTTCTATTTGTAAAGTTTTTACATTTTTTATTGTAATCTTAATAGTCATTTAAAACATTTTCTCAACTCCGTGTTGCACACCAAGGATGATGATAAAATAAAAACATAAATAATATTCTAAATCATACCCAAATTGAGATTGCTCCAAGAGCTGCAGTTCAGTGTTTAGTCTGATAAAGTTGTCATGGCAATAATGTCCCCTGAGAATTAAAGTGCCATGTGCATGGTTGATTAAAGGAAATAGCTCAGATGGAATACAAACTAGTAAATATTGAACCTACGGACTATTATACGGACCGTATTTTTAAATTGCTTATTTTCCTGTTTGGATTATTATTATTTTTTTGAGCTATGTATGCTCAGTTTTTTGGGAACTAGTCCAGTGATTCACATTTGTCTCTTTTTGTATTGGAGGTTTTATATCACTAAGATCCCTTGGAATAGATATTGGCAGTACTCCCAAAATGGCCTTTGGACTCTGACTAAAGCTGTTGATTTGGCTGGATTAGTCAAAGCAGCAGATCATTATTACATATTGAACATCTGTCAAAAATAGCACTAACACTTATCAGATACATTCTCTGTTGTAAAGATTTCGGTTTCAGTAGTTGAGAATAATTTTCTGTAAGTCAATAGGCATATTTTTACTCAAGTCAAGAAACAAAATTAGAACTGTCTTTAATTAATGTGAGGACAAAATAATAGACATTTGGGTCTTTAAAATTAGTATAGGTTGAGGTTACTATTAACTGAGATGTCAGAACCTACCCATATTCCTAAGTCTCATACAAATGGAAGAAATAAATGTGAGCTCTGGTATTACTGAGAGATTTTCTTTGTTAGCGTAGAATTTGATAAGTTACCTGTAAGCAAGAATGCCTTATCATCTACATGTTTGCATATGACACTAAATTCACTGGTGGAAATATTAGGATGCTAGAATATATGATGGAAATATCTCAGACTGTCAGAATGAGAAGATAAATAGAATACAAACTTCTGGGAGAAACAAGTGTGGGAAAGCAATTCAGAAAATGCTATGGATGCTAAAGATCAAAAAGCTCTGACCTCATAGCCACAGCCTAGGGAAAGAATCCCATAACTGTGAGCCATGTGATGATAAAGACCAATGAGATACCATATGTTATCAGGAGGGGTTTAGTAATAAACTGAAATATAGCAGCAAGTGTGGAAGCTGGAACAAAAGCAAGTGAAGCTAAAGGGCTCCTTAACATTCTTGACCCTGTCACTGGAAAATCTCTGGAAAAGGAATGTCAAAATGGCCAACAATATGGCAGAAACTTAGTCTATAAACAAGGTGATAATTCTTCATTTTGCGAATATTTACTCTTTGACTATTCAGTTTTTAGATGCTAGACTAGGATACTTAAAGGAGAAGCAGAAAAATGCAACTTTGTTCTTATCCATGAGGAGATTAAACAAGCTCATTCACATGCAAGAGAATAGATGAAGGAGCAGGGAAGGAGAAATGCTGTGTGTTGAGCCTGGCATGAGCTAACCCCAAAAGTTTTGGAGGGGAGGGTGTATGTTAAAGAACTATCTTTTACAGAGGCAAGAGGGCAGCCTCTATGATTAAGTAAAAATATTAACAGTGTGGAGAAAAGAAAGGAAGAAGGGAGGGAGGAAGGAAAACATTCACTTTTCACAGTAAGAAGTACTCTTGTGGATCCTGTGACTCTTAGGTTAGTAGGTGTTGATTATGTTGTCTGCCCCAATACACTATAAAGTGTTTTCATAATTCATAGTTGACAGAGCCACATTCATTATTGAGAGAATTCAAAGGGCAGAGAGCCAGGATGCTCTAGTGTAAAAAGCACTAGGTTGAGAGCTGGAAAATTTAGCATGGAATCTGCCTTCATGACATCATTTTGCATGACTTTGGGCAAGTTGCATTACCTCAGCTTTGTCATCTGAAAAAATGAGATATAATATTTATTTTTCACCATAGTTAAAGAAGACAATGAACATGAATAAACTTCTTTTATAAGCTTCTTTTAAACTAGAAAACACATATATTCCTTGAAATGGATGTTAAAAAGAGCTTCATTTACCATTTACCTATTAAAGCATTCCTGAGAAATGCCTGTTAAATCCTCCATTTACGTCTATAAACAGAGCTTTTGGTGAGAAGTAGAAGACAGGGAAAATGAACACAAAGGCCGCTATCACACCTGACCTTAATGTATTTGTACCCTCCCTCCTTCTGATTCTGTTCCTCAGTGAGAATTCTCATGGAGTGATCAGGCACAAAGCCCATTTGAAATCAAAGCACTCAGACCTGATACTTTACTTGCAAAGGGCAGGCTTGCTTTGTGTGCTACAAAGAGATTTGGATAGTTTAGCAAGGCCGTATAAACTATTTCCCTCCTAGTCTTCTTCATTTTTGAAAGCAACTGGGACATCTGTGTGTAACAATTTGACAAGGTTATATATTACACCCCAAATAAATAAATAAATAAAGGGTTCTAATCGGCACACAGGGACTAGAATTGTCTCTAATGGCTCAAGACAGCTGTGGCTCCACGGCAACCCTGTGATGAAGAGATGCTGGCTTGACAGCTCCAGGGTGTTTCACATACAATGACATGTGTGACAGCAAGTGACTCCACTCCGCCTTTCTCAAAACAGTGAAAGGAGTAAGGTAAGAAGCTTCACACTGGGTACAGGGTCATCCAAACATAGCAGATGCGTTTTTGCCATTAATTAGTTTAAAAAGAAGAAAAATATTACAAATACACACATTAATTTTACATCTCAAGGAATTAGCTGAAGGAAATAAGAACAGAATGGAACTAAATGACAGACCAGAAAAACAATAGCTTTGTGAAGCTACCAAGCTAGGTTACTTTTAATTTTTATGATTAAAAAATTGACAAATTTTACTTAGACTGAAAATAAGAGAGAGGACTCAAATAGACTCAGAAATAAATGAGAACACTATGGAAATCTGTAATCATAGGTGACTCTCTGAACATTTATATGCCAACAAATTAGATAACCTGGAAGAAATGCATAATTTTCTAAAATCATAAAACCTCTCGAAACTGAACCAGAAAATATAGAATGTTTGAATAGAGCAAAAACAAATAAAAAGATTGACTCAGTAATCAAAAATCTCCCAACACAGAGAATGCCGGACGAAGAGGCTTCACTGGTCAACCCGTTTGAATATAGGCTTGTGGTTATATGTTTTCAAGGGACATTTGTCTACGCTCTACTTTGTTGTCTTTTCTGCACTGTGAGTCTGTTTCTCATTTACCCTCATAGTGAGAATGTAGACCTTTGGATTCCTAGCTCAGTGTTGGACTCTACCATTAGCTTTTTCTCTTTCGGTGGATCTTGGCTTTATTTCTTTTCTCTCAGGCCAAGGTGACCCTGAGTAGCTATTAAATCAGCAGCTGAAGGTCCCTAGGATTTTGGAAATGCCATTAGAGCTAGTTCAGGGCTACATATTGGCTTATCTAGCAAGGATGGTCCCTTTTACTTGTTTGGGACATCTGAATATTCATTAAAATTAAAAAATATTTGGCATTTTTATTAGTAGGAAGGTTACTGAGAACATCTAATGCACCATACTGCCAGAAATCTCCAGGTCTATCAGAAGTCAGGTGTATTATTATTTTGCTTTTATTGTTTCTTGTTTAGTTTGTCTTTTTTTGTTTTATTTCATTTTTAATGTTTTTAATTATATTGAAGTAAGATTGCAAGTAATAAGTTTAAGGTGTACACCATCTGTAAATCTACATCGTATATAATCACTCAACATTATAGTAAAAACATTCTACATAATATATTAAGACTTTTTGTAGTAGCGAGTAGAAGTGATTATCCATTCTCTCATTTAAATAATCTCGATATTTAAATTATCATCATTTGTTTACTATTATTTTTAAAAATGTCACTGTAAACACATTTTTTAAATATTAAAAAAAATCTTTTTAAAGTTATTTTCATAGGTATAGTACCAGTATATCATTTTTGGAATTAAAAGATACATATTTTTAAGATCGGTAGACTTCACAAAAGAGCTCTCAAAAGAGTTGTACTAATTTACATTTTTCAGTAAAAATCAGAGTGTTCTATATCATCCTTATTTGGTGTTATTATTAATATTTTATATTTGTCACTATCATAAGGGACTTTTCTTCAAAAATGAAAACTTTTTGTCTTCAAATCTGTCACATATTTTTAAAGTTTAAAAAAGTTCCATGTTTTCTAAGTTTGTATATTTATACAAATAATTATTGGAAGTAAATACAGAAAGGATAGTCTCTTGAGATGGGCGATAAAAATAAACGTTTATCTGTCAACTCTGAAATATTTTATTTCTTATTTTTCTCTTTACTTCTTTCCCTCTCCCTCCTCCCCTGTGGTGCCTTGGACAATGTTTTCAAGATGTAGCAGCACTTATCTTGAGAATGTATTCTTCTGGGGGACCCAGAGGCCACCCAGTCTCCCCATATCGATTCAAATGAATTCCTCTCTTAAGTCCACTCCCTCCTGAGAATGAACTAGTTCACTTCTGATCTCTAGTTTCCTAGCTTGTCAATAACAACAACAAAAAAGGAAAATGTTAAAAACAAACAAACAAACAAGCAAACAGACTTAAAAATGTAAAGACTATTTTACCCTTGGGACTTTTTTTGGGAGGTGGGGCAGGGAGGTCTGTAAGGTCAAAACACTGTATATACAAGATATTTTGCCTGTCAATGATAGGGAAGAGCCAGCAATTAATAAAGAAAATGTTTTTCAGATATAAGCACATTTTTTTTCCTACTTAAAATGTTTGATCTGCAGAGTGTGGAAAACATCCCCTTAAAGGCAAGTCTCCCCCTTAAAGAGGAGGTTGTCTCTGTGCCTCAGTTTCACCAGCATTTACAGACTGTACTTCCTGAGGACCTGCTCCCTTCCATCTGTTCCTGAACCTGTCTCCCTAAGGCCCCAAAGTTTTGTTTCCCAGTCAGCAGTCAGGTGCCTCTTGCTCCCTAACCCTTGGCTAACTGGTTTCTTCTCCAGTAAAGCTTTGGGCAGTTCCAAAGGCTGCTTACTCAAAGGGCTCTCCAGCAAACCTGGCTTCAGACAGCTTTTCAGCTTTATTACATTGGAGAGATGGGTTTCAAATCAGCAGCTGCCTTCCTGGGCTTGCAGCCTTTGTGTCTCAAGTGGGACAGTCAGCCTTCTGAGTATGTCTCACACAAGGTTACAAAGGGTGCCCGAGAGCCACAGATGTCCTCTCGCATTGCTTTTTTGCAATACTTGTTATTTTCCTATTTAAATTCATTGTTTAGGATAACCTAAAGATTTTTCTATTCAGGTTCTGGCAGATTGACTTATAAAATTGACGATAATTTTAGCCAGTCATTCTGTTTCTACAGGTCAGATCTAATCGATTTTACCCAGAGGATATTTGCATGGTCAGAGGGAAGTTGTAGTTTGAATTCTTTGTTAATGTTCGATTTATTTTCTGAAAGCCTATTGTTTCCTATTCACAGCCATTGACTATCTGTAGATTTTTATAACTTCTCTTAGTTCATGATGAAGAAGATGATTTCAATTCACTCCATCTGAGATGAAGCGAATCACTTTAAAAAGAGAGCAAACCCAGCTGCTCCCTCAAGCCTGGTTCATCTTTGGATGATTTGGCTTATAGGTCCTATGTCCATGCTGGAACTAGTCAATCAAGGAGGACAAGCATTTGTCTCTGGGCTTTCCATCTTAACTACTACACACCATATCTTTTAGTCTTTCTAGTCCCAACTCCTCTCCCCATAATTACAACCAGTCATTTTTTTTTTTTTTGTCTTTTTTTTTTTTTATTTGTAAAGTAATAGAAGTTTGTTTCCTAAGGAGGTGTAGACTGTGGAAGAAGGTAATTCAGATTTCTGACATGCTTTAAAATATGCTTCCTAATGCATAAGCTATAGTACACTCAGTTTACTGAGAAACCTTTAGCGAAAGGCGTTTAGCAGAACAGAGCTGGATTGAAGTTCTAACTCTGCCGCTTCTGAGCTATGTGACTTTGGGGCGGTTTTTGTCTGTAAAATGAGATGGTGATGAGGTTCCCTGCAACTAATCCCTTCCACACAAGTGCAGTCACTACTATATATGCTGGAGAATTAATTTATTAGGAATGTCTAACTCCAAAAACACCTGAAGCTATTTTCTCTTGTAAAGGTCATTAGAATATTAATAAGCATTCTCAAAGCACTTCTTCCTAGGCATTTGGAGAAACTTTTAGCTAAAACTAACAATTGTTGTGCATTAAGAAAAATACCTTGAGGTTATAGTTTTTCCATTTACCCAGAGCAATAAAAGTCTAACTAGAATATTGTGATGAAACCTGAGTCTAGGTTCAAACTCTGGGAAATTTAAGAGGGAAGGTTGATTCAGTCAAAGCATTTGCATCTGGGAAGCCAAAGGCACCTATATGGGCAGAAAATATACATGAAACACTCCCCCTTCCACCTCTGTGATTTACTTAATATATTTTACATTCAATGTTCAAAAATATAAAATCATGTTTTTACCTCTGCCTAGAATCTAGTCTAAACTTTAGAGTTAGAATTATCTTTTAAAAATATTAAGTCATGTCTATTATAACTCAAGAATTCCCATCTCACTCCAAATAAAAATTAATATCTTTACAATGATCTCCAAAACCCTATGTGACCTTTGGTTGCAAAGATGGTTTAAGAAAAGATAATCATCATTGATGTCCCCTCTGCTTAGATCATTTCCTCATCCCCCGCCACCCCTCCACCTTTTATTCATTCATGTCATCATTTTAGCGAGCTGTCTCTGATCACACCATTTAAAACACAGTCCCTCCCCAACTCCATACCCTCCTGCCAGACTTCATTGGTTCCTGTCATTTTTATCACCTTCTAATACTCCATATGATTTAAAAATACGTTTGTTTTGTCTTGTTTTCCTTGCCTAGGAGTTCCTGAAGGCAGAGATTTGCTTCACTTTGTTAATAAATGACTCTGTAGTTCCTAGATCATGGCTGGAACACAGTAGGCACTCAATACTTACTGAATTAATAATAGAAAAGAAGTAAAAGCTTATGATGAATTTTAGGAGATGAATTTTTTTGACCTTTGTTAGGTAAAAATTTTTTTTTTTTGAGAAACAAGATAAAACTTCAAAGGGGACTATACTTAAAATCGAAGGGAAAAATGTTGATCTTAACAAAAAAAGTACAAGAAAAATGCAAATAGTCGAGTTTGTAAATAAAGTGTTCCTGAGATAATGGAGGCCCAAGAGCAGGACCAGACCTCTTCAATTCTAACTTCACTATACTTCGAAAGTCCTATTAAATTTCATCGTCTCAGACTGTGAAGTGACAACCACTCTTTTTGTTAGTGAGGGCTTCGACAGAAATTTCCAGTGGAAGTGAAATGCTGATTCCCTTAAAAGAAAAACAAAACCTTCTACAACCTGTGAATACTATACAATTTCCAACGAACAGAATTTGCAGCAAATATCACAGTGAAGACAAAGACCTCTCAGCGATAAGTTTTGCTAACTCTTTGCATTTCAGGTCTGAAGGCCTTCCCTCTACATATTCTGCCTCTCTCCTTCTCCTAGTGCCCGCTCTCTCCTGCCACATGTAAGACCCACATTTCCTACCTCACAGTGTCCCAGGTCCCACAAGAGAATGCATGGTCAATTTGCTGAGGCAGCTTCCACGTCTGTGTCCCCATTTCCAAGAAATGCTATTAAAAAGGTGGCTGCTCCTGCTCCGGGGGGGATTTTGGGAGGTTTTTTTTTCTCTTTTTTTGGACCCTTTGAAAAAGTAGTCTCAACTCACAAAATAATTAGCTTTTTAGTGCATTTACAAAAGGGCTTTCAGGTAGGAGAAATAAAGACTTGATTAGGTCTTTATCACTGAGATCAAACACTAGGGAGCTCTTACCCGCTGGTGCATTGGGTTTGCTCACTGACACTCTCCTTCCTTCCTTGCTTTTAAAAATGAAAAACATGCAGTGCTTGCAGAAAACCCTGGAGTTTGGGGGTGATCTCTTCTAGGGTGTTATTTATATGACTTTGAGCTTTTAGCATTTTTCCCTTTCTTCTTAAGTTCTATGGGGTGCTACATAACAGTTTCCCCTTGGACTTTGTGACCACTTTGCTTCCTAACGTAGGCCATTCTTTCCAACTCTTCAAATCAAAGGCTTGAGTATGGTTCCAGGCTCTGAGATATTCAAAGAGGAATTGAGAAAGCAGAAATGAAGACAAGAGAGGACAAATTTATGTCAATGAAATCCCGTGACAACTTACTTGCATTTAGAGATCATGCACATTTTTTCCTTGATGAAAGAGTTTTTTTTAAACTGTTCTGAAAATGCTAATGAGACAAGTTTCAAGAAATTGACAGTAATGGAAAACTTGAATGTTACAATGATATCTAAAAAAGAAAGAAATTATTTCACTCATCTTAATCTTGCTGGAGAGGAGAGAAAAAATGTGAGCAGAGAAATGAGACAGCTGGCAATTGAAGCCCTGGGATTCCTAAGCCTTCTCTTTCGTGCTCCCAAATGAACAAGGTTTAAGTTGCCTTCAAGAGAAAGTCAATCTAAAGTCCACGATGACTTTTCAGGATGAAACCTTAGGGGGCTTTTAAAACTACAAGTTTCAGCTCAGCAAGGTCACTTTCTAAAGTGAACATTCTTTTCAGGGTAATGAGTATAGAGTAAGTAAGAAAAGGAAGGAGGGCAAGGTGGCATGGTTAGGTTTGAATTATAACCTGCCATGCCACCAGCGTATCTGCGGCAGAAACATAGTGTGGTCCTCTCTGGACCGATCTGTAGGAACTGCACTGGCCTGCTCAGTGCACAGCCCCTTGAGGACTTCTTTTGCGTACCATCTGCTAAAAACAACCACACGTACTCATTCGCCGTTAGTGGGCTGATCTCCCTTGAAACTTACAACTCTGGCCATTGAGGAGACTGCATTTCCCTGGGACACTGTCAGAGGAAAGCCCATCTGTCAAGGCTCTTGACACATGAGCAGCCCACACTTAGGCTGAATGAATTCTTTCTTGTGTCTTTTACAAATACTCTTTGCTTAAAGGCTGTCTTGCTATTGTTATCAGTTGTTGCACAAATGTCTATTTTAAAGTCCTGATTACACTGTGAGTTTCTGAGAGAAAGAGATCACATTTCAGACCCAGGTTCTCTGCCCTGCCCTGAAATTAGGAAGGGGAGAAGGGAGGAGCAGTGTCTCAGGTCTAGACAGGAGTGGACAGCCTGCTCATAGATATCTGAAACTGGGAAGCAAGTGGAAGACAAACCCGTCTAGCAATTCCAAGGGTGGGGTTGCAGGGAAGGTGGGAGGAGCTAGGAAGCCAAGCAAATTCAAGTTCAGAGGTAAGTTTAAAGTTTCTGTAAGATCAAGGGAATGTGACAGAAGGCCATATGGAATTCTGCCAGATGTCTGCCACAGCTGCTTGCACCTGAGGCCTCTCCAAGGAGGATGCCCACCTGCTAGTTGGGGGAAAAACAAAAAAGAAAGGAAAAGACAGGGGTAGGTACCAAGAGCCTCCTTCTATTAGCAGTACTTCCTGATAGTGACCTTGGGTAGATGTGGCTATATTTCTGCTTTTTCATTCCTATGAATAAAACAATGAAACAGAAATCCAAATAGGAATAAAACTATCTCTTATTAAATTTAAGTTAATGTAGGTTTGTAATAAGGACTTGTTTCTTCCCTCCTCCATTTCCCATACTCAGAGTAAGTAATAAATATTGGTTAAGAGACAGTAAGTTGATTTTAATTAGATTATAGTGTCTGTGGAGCCAGCTTGCTTGGGTTCACTCTCCACAGCGAGCTATGTGACTTTGGATAAACTACTTAGAGTTTGTGTGATTCTGTTTTATCATGAGAGAAAATAATAGTGTGCACATAATAAGGTTATGTGAGAATGAAATGATAATGTGTGTGGATTTTAATAGGATGATGATGATAGCGATGGTCGTGGTAATGGTGATAGTGATGATGATGATGATACATTTCCCAGCCCGCAGCCTTGCGGGTGTATCTGCCATCTCTCTGTCACCTTCCCCACATACTTGCATTGCTTAAGACCAGATATAACACATACATCCCTTTCCTCAAATAATTCAATGTACTCTGTTTTTCATGAGGGAAAAACGTCAGAGCAAGAAAGAATGTTTAAAACAAATGCCGTTCGACTTTATAGATGACATATTTTTAATGTTACCTAGGGAGATGTTGTCAAGGTAAAAAGCCGACACTCTGTGGCATGTGGTAATTCTTTCATAATTGTTTGATGGGGAATAGGAATGTTGAGCTGTAGTCTGCTGAAATCCTCCCTTTTCACATTACATAAAACCTACCTAAGAATGGGCCGTATGCAATCCCCCAGACTACTGGATTGAAAGTTACCATTTCAGAATCCCTACTTTGTCTGGGAACCCCCAAACCCAGCAGCCCCATGTGTCTTCCATTGACCTATGTTTTTGCAGATATGCCTTCTAGAGCATCTTCTTCACGGAGGGAACACTCTGGGTAGAAAGTCTGCCCACTGAAAATGGCGGTCTCTGATGGCCATTTGTGCAATGCTTTACATATACTCTGTGACTTTCAGCAGGTTTTCCTGTGGGTTGTGAAGTCATTTAAATTTCCTTTCTAAGAGCTTGTGCTGTCAACTCTGGGGAAGACCCTATGATTTCTGATGCTGGATGGCATTCATCTGAACAATATTCATTTTTAAGGACTAAGCAGCAGTACATTATGAGTATCATGCTGTTTCTTAGTAAGGAGTGACCTGGCCAGGGCGATGGAAAGGATACTCCATGCACTGCATGGAAGAAAAGTGAAACGCAGTGATCTCCAGTAGAATTAGGATGAAAAGGAGGGTGGGGAAAGTGAGGGAATGGAAACTTCATTTGGGGTCTCCGTGTGTGTACCTCTTGAAATATAGCTAGTGTTAGAAAAAAAAGTATAACTGTATAAATGAATCATAGATTTTTAAAGAATAATAAATATGCACTGCTAGCTTCCTCCAAAGTGGGTATTTGAAATTGTAATTCATAGACCTTTCAGGGAAGTGTGAAATGTAAGCATCTGCTTACAGAGAAGAGGGTGTGGCTTAGGGCATGGACATCAGAGTCAGATGGCCTTGGTTAACCCTACTCTTCAAAGAGCTGGACAAATCACCCTCCTCCTTTGAGCCTCCCTTTTCCCATCTGTAAAATGAAGCTAATAGTTGTTCCTACCTCATGAAGTTATGAGGACTAATGACATAGCACATGTGAAACTTTCATGATAGCGTTTGCCATACAGTTCACATTAATAAAGTCATAGTTATTATTATTGTTTTTCTTTTCATTCTTATTTTCCATTACATCTCTAACTAACTAAAACTCATATTCACTGCTCTAGAGCTTAATAAATGAAATGTTAATGATGAGTTTCTGTAACATCACCAATTAGCACTGTAACTAGCCTCATAGCAGAGGCAAATATGAGCACGCCTACACCTACACAGTGATTTAGAGCTTACAGAATACTTTTATAAGCTTTATTTTCCTTGGATTGATTCTCATCGTCATCACCATGAGATGGAGAGCATTGCCCCCATTTTATAGATGAGATCATTAGGCTCAGGGAGAGGAGACGATTTGCCCCAGGTTGCAGAGGGAGGCAACCACACAGCCCAGGTCTGTCCCCATTCCTGTGCTGATGCGCTTTCCTATACATCATGCTGCCTGCCGCATGCTAGAGATAAACATTCTTAGAATTAGACTATTGGATGCATATTATAAATAGTGTAACTAATTTATCAGGGGAAAGTTGAGGGATTTAAAACAACACACACTGCAGGTCCCTGAAGCAGTACCAAGTGAACCTGTATGTGATTACCATTCAATCACTGTTCACATTTGCTCTGTGCTCACTCATTAGTTCTAGATGCCTCAGGATGCTCTGTGCTGAACCAACCAAACATGGATTGCTGTCTGGAGAGCTTTTGGAAATTTATGCCTAGAGAGAGCATTCCAAAAAATTCATCAAACATGGGGGACAAGATGACAACCTGCAGATTCAATGGATTTATTTACGTCTTTATAACTTAAGGATGCAGCAATATTAGGCCTTGAACAGATTGCTTCCATGCAGCCCCCAACTTCACCTTCAAGGCAGTCATGGAACCCTGCTGCCGCCTGAAGGATTTACTCACTGCTCCCCCAAGCATCTCCACGTCTCCTCTGTACTATTTTGCTTAGATTTAGCTGGATATATTCTTCAGGCCATCAATCGATGGCTTTCAATGCTGCCCACCTTTCAGGTCTGCTTCAGAGTTTACCTCCCCTACAGAGCCCACATTTATAATCTTTGCTTTTGAACTCCCAGGGAAATGATTTTCTAAATTACCTAATTTGCCTTTAGCTTTCACTGTGGCACATTTTTTTTTTTTTTTTCATACGCATGTGCTCACTCCTTCCCACAGAACCATGTTTATCTTGAGGGTCAGGAACATATTCTATACTTCTTAGTATTCCTCGCAGAACCTCAAATTTATGCCTGTAAGTTCGAGCAGTCAGCAGGCACTCAATTATCCATTGATTATTTTGAAAGATCAATTTATACATATATATCAACTATCTACAGGTTAAAATTGGAAAAAACAAAAGTAGATGCATAAAGCAACAAAAAAAAGCTCCGATGATGGGATAATTGTTTTTCTCCCAAAGTTTTACTGCTCCAGTTGGCACCCAAGATCTGAATTCTGGCTCTTGTTAGAAGACTGATAGGTGCCTGGGATATAAAAGAATGATGTGAGATGCCAGTTGGCCAATGCTATTATCTAACAGAAAGCACCAACAAAAATGATAAATTCATCTATAACCCCTACTCTGCAGGGGTGTCGTTGAAAAAGATAGCTACAAAGGGCCCCCAAAGAAATGTGACTGTCACTTTTACAACTCTTTCAAATACCTCTTCTGGAAAATAATTTCTGATGGGTAGATTAAGGTGAAAAAGTGGAGTAGGGAACTTGCTAATTGAGGAGAGGGAGAGACCCATCAGAAGTTTATCTAGTTGACGGGAATGGAAGCATCCCATGGAGATTCCTTGGTTCTTATAAATAGAAACGGATAGAAGATGAGCTTTCATATGCTAGGTGGTTGAGGGAGTGAGATAGACTGTCGATAATGAGAAAAACTGGGCTTGTACAATGATTCTCATTTGTGCTAGGGGGTTTGAAGCCTTACATGCCTAAGAACCGTGACTCAAAGCCTCTGACCATTAGTGCAAATCACACTCATAAACTGTACCTAGGATTTCAAACTATCTGAAATTGTCTCATCTTTTTTGTTCTATTAGCTAGTACCCACTTCATGGGTAGGAGTTCTATATCCTATGCCTTAGTTTCTGCCTATCCTGGATGTGTGTGTGCGTGTGCAGACACACAATGCTATAGTTGTAGATGGCATATGTGGATAACCCCCAAAGTTCATTGAAAGAAACTATTTCTGTCAATGAGAATGTATGTGTAGTTGACTGCATAGTGGAAATGGTGATAGTGGAGAATGATGTTTAAAATACAAAACCTCAGGCAGTAGGAGAAGGAAATATTATATCAGAGCTGTGCTCTTACAGTGAAGCTCTGAGGCAAAGGTAATAGCAGCAGAACTAGTGAGCCTCAGCAGCCCTTCTGCTACCCCACACAAGTGCTTTTACACACTGACTGCCTCCCATTAGTGACTCATAGAGTTAACTTAGTGGGCAACATCGAAAGTTGAAGAAATAAACATAAAAATACTAAAAATATATTTTGAATGAAATAGAAAAGAAAACATCAGACTGTATTACATGCTGTGAGTCTATTTCATAGACTTTTTATGTTAAGAAAAATTTCTGAGTTCTAATTTATTATTTAAAAAAATGCATTTCTTAATGTTCGTCATAGTAAGAAAAAAAACAAACAACTTAAAGTCCATTGCCCAAAATGTAGTGAGGCTTTCCTTGATTTAAGTGGGTAATAGAGAATAAGGGCCATGCTTTAGTACCTACTTTTGTGAATACTTACTTTTGCTTTGTAGGGAACAAAAAATGTTAAGACATAAAAATTACCAATTAAAAGAAAGAGCTCTCTTCTCAGAAGAAAAAAGTGGAAGTGGAAGCAGTGAAAACACTGTCCTGGAGAAGTCATAGGCCAATGGGTGAAAGAGACAAGTAAATAAGCAATTACCCTCTGGGGTCTAGTCACTATAGGATTGCTTATAAAGGAAAACTATTGAAAACAGCTTAAATGACCCATACATATAAGTTTAAATAACAAATTAGAGTCCATATTTACAACCAAATATGAAGATATGGATCTAGATTTACTGGCTTGGAAAGATGATTATGACATATTGTTGATGAAAAAGAAAAGGTAGATTATTTTTATAGTATACTATATAGTAAATATGTAGTAAATATATAGTGAAATAGTACAGAAGATGGTTCTATTTATATAAAATTATGTTGTGATTGTGAAGGAATAAACAATGCATGGTAAGATGATATAAATGTTTATATCTTATGGTACAGTTTTAATGCATTTTTGTTCTCTTTCTATTCACATTTCAGAGGAATTCATTTTATAATAATATATTCTTGAAAAATACAAAAGAAGATGGTTATAATGGGGTATGTGTCATGTACTGTAGAAACCAATAGGAGTGATTAAGTGTTGGAAGAGGATTGGGAAAGAGCTGGCTCATTTGTTACACCTGATGAGGAAGGGTGACCCAGGAAGGGACAATTGCATAAACAAGTGAGTAGAGGTGTGAGATGGTGTGACATGGTCAATGTGTATGATTCTCTAGAATTCAGGAGTAGAAGAAAACTTTCCAAGGATAAAGGAGAGAGTTTGTAAACGAAGGGGAGGAGACTTAGTTTGGGTACATACATACGAAGTTGGTAGAAGCTGCAGATGCTGTCAATGTCCCAGCTGTTTACTACTGCCATCTCCTTCTCTCCATGCAAATGGCACCTGCAGCACACAGCTCAAGAGCTTTCACAGGTGGTAGGAGTTTGCTTGGTCCTTGTACAGACAGATCCAAAGTACCAGAGAAGGAATCTTCCGGGAGCAGCCCTTGGTCAAAGATGCATAAACAGTTGGTAGATAAATAGCCCAGATTTCTTGTCCCTAGAGTGAAACAACTCTAACAAGTTATATATGCTCTCCTAGATCTGCTGTGGAATTGAACCCAGTATCCATGACTGTCATTTCATGCTGTCTCTTGGCTGTCTTTCTTTCCAAGGCTCACATTTCTGAGAAATGGTGCTCAAACTGCTGGCTCTGGAATCATCTCTAAAAGAAATACTGCTCAAAATTTTCCTTAGACTTCTGGGGGAATTCAGACTAAGACACCAGCTTGTGTTATGGAAGTCTCTTTCTGTGTAAACATCATGATAGTTAGTGGCTGCTTTTCTGTGGCACAACACTTCTTTCCTCTTTCATTTTTAATCTTTGTTTTCTAAATGTCAATAATTGACTTCCATTACTCCTATAACAAGGATAGAAGTAATAGTTATTTTTAAAGAAATATTTCTTTCACAGCATAGAACTCATTCCTGAAATAATTCAAGTGAGCAATAATGAAAATAAAAGCTTAGACTAGGAGGCAGAAACAGAGATGAAGTGTTGGATTTGAGATGGGAAGGGAGAAAAGAAGTCAAAAGAGGTAACTGAGGAAACTTTAGCAAATACTGTTGACATTAAAGAACATTTTAAATGGATGATAATAATTTTATTTGGCATACAGTGAGTCTGTAGAGTTGTAATGATTAGAGTGGAGCTATCTACTAAAAATTATGAGTCCAGATAAAAAGTTGAATGAGAGATGAGAATTGAAATTTATAGGTTCATAATGTGATAGAACAATCATCAAGGTGCTTAAGATGATCTTGGGAAGTCTACAGAGTAAAAAGGAAGCAACAAGACAATAGCACTCTGGGGATATCAATGTTTGTGTTCTGGGGAAAAGATGAAAAATGATTAAAGACAACTGAGAAAAATGCGGTCAGTTGTAGGAAAAGAACCAGGAGCCAGAGGAGGCAGGATGGCTAAAGGAGAAGTCGAAGCTAAAGGAGAAGTTGAAGCAAAAGGAGAAGTCGAAGCTAAAGGAAAAGTCGAAGCTAATTCTGTGACAGATATTTGAGCAAGGACAAGTGCTAGTGGCCTGGCTTGCACCCAGTGGCCTTCTATGTCTCCTCCCCATCATCACTGGTCTTGCTTGTCTTGTTTCCACGAGACTTGGGGTCTCTTGGATCACCCTTGCTTGGGTAATTCTAAGATCAAAGCAAGATATTTTAATAGAACCAATTCCATGACACCATTTAAAAAAATAATTGTTTCTTATTACTGAAAAAACATACATGAAGGCACAACAAGCATCCCTGACCTTCAAAACAACTCTAACTAGTGTTGAGGTAGTTAAACAAGGAGGTCATTAGACTGAGGTCTCTTAGGAGCCTATATAAGCTAACTCAACCTAAGAATTTAGGTATTTAAGAACAACCAATCACGAAAAGACAACTTGGGCTCCCGAATTAGGTAACTGCTTAAGCTAGAGCCAATAATTCATTTTCTTGCTTTGCTTCCATGTCTTCTCTGAAAATACTCTCCTAGTTTCCACGTGTGGAGTGTGAAATTCCTAACCACTTACGGTTTGGCACTGCCCTTATTTGAATGGCTAGATAAGTAAACTCTCCACAATATTAACATGTCTCAGTTTATGCTTTCACAATAGGATAAGGTAGGGATGATAGCATCAGTTAAATTAAATGAATTAAAGTAAATGAATATTTAATCATTTGTATTTTTGTAAGTCTTACAGCACAAATGTCTCTACAGCAAAATGGTGAATCCACCTGGACACACCAATAGGAGAGTAACCTTCCAATTCTCTGGGCTGGACTTTGGAAGTTTCGTGGTCCTTCTTCCTTCCTCCAAGAGCCTTGTGGCTCTACAAATGGACCCCAGTCTATAGCCCATTAAAATAGCTCACTCCTAGTGCTCTCATATCCCATGCTTTTTTTCTAGATAATCCAACACTATTGTGGTTTGACTCACAGATGGGACTCAGTCTCAGAAATATAGCCACTGGATCTCTGAGAGGAAAGTTAGGGAGATGAAGACCTGGCTGAAGGCTCTCCCCTTACCTGAAGTGGAAAACTACTCATCATTAAGTCTATGAAGTAGTGGTTAGATCTGCCACCTCTGGTTGAGTGCAGTCCACATACATACCAAGAACCTGGGTTATTGTAGAGATTGGTGGGTAGAGAACAACCAAAATGAGCAAATAAATAAAGATAAAAGATAAAATGCTTCTTCCTCCTCACACATGTCCTTAAAATAAAACAACATCAACAACAAAAGACTCAATACTGAAGACTTTCCAATTCTTGGAGGTGTATATTTAGTTCAACATAGTTATAAAACTATAAAACCAAAGGTAATACTTTTGAATTAATGTAATTTGAATGAGGGGGGAAAAAAGATTTTATTCAGAACACCAGGAAAAATAAATCATTTCAAAATTGTCAGCAGTCAGGGTTTTCTAAATTTCAAGTTGCTCTCGGCGATTTCATTTAACTAGGGGGAAAATGAAATCTTTCTGTCACCTACAGGTTGTTCAACCAGGAAAGGTAAAAAAGCACGCAGAGAAAGAACACAGTTGGATATTCGTGAGATGTCATGGTCTTTTCTAAAATGTAGTTCCAGCTGAAATATATGAAGTCAGCTAGAGGCAAAGAGTCCAAGAGTTTCTGAAGATGGCATCAGAGAAGAGTGATAGAGATGCAAATTTTAAGCTGTCTGCACAGTTTCGACCCAGCAGAGATCTAAAGGGAGCAGAAACTATTTCTTCAAGACTTCAGTGTCTGTTCATCTGGAAGTTTAAAAAAGTAGGTAGGAAAATTTGAGACAGTCCAATTTCATTGATACTTTGAACTGTGGCCAGAGAACTGTCAGCTAATGCCATCTTCCCTTTAAAATCCAGAGGTATTTCTTCTTACCTCTTACCTCCACTGACGCGCATCCTCAGGTAAGTTAAGCCTCAACCAGGGCCACCTGCCTCTACTATTGCTCCCTGGTTTGTGCAGCTAGTTGCTTTCTAAGGAATTCCTTTTAAGAGAAGACTGTGGGAAGTAGATAAAAACATAACACTCTCCTGCTCTTCCTTTATATGTTTGAAATAAACACACTCTTATTTTTCTTTTTTAAGGATTTTATTGCAAAACACTATAAAAAAGAAAACCAGCCAGGGAGTAACAAAAATAACCACACGGACAGAGTTAGTCTTTAAGAAATCTTCGAATCCTTGTTGTCTTTGTTCCTGTTCTGAAGTGAAAGGTAGAGAAAACTCGCCAGCTTGGGGCCATCAGATACCTGCTAAGTTTTGCTCTAAGAATTAGTCTCATTAAGCCCTACCTGCTAGACAGATGACTCCCAGTATTCTGCCCTATTGCAACTATTAATTATTGACTCTGCTGTCCACGAGTAAAGTGGCCTTATCTGTTGTGTAGTAGCTGTTTGGGACCTTCTGCTTTGTTTGGGTTGTAAGGAAAATTCTAAGCATCTTTGGGGGTTAGAGGACGCTAGAAAGCAGACAGACCAAGAGAAGAGGTGAGAAGCAGTTCTGCTCAGTTGTGGAAGAAAGTCTAAACACACATCAACATGTATACACTTGCATGTGTGTATATACAGTAAGAAGAGAGAAAAGAAAGAAGACGACTCCATTTCTTTCCCGCGGACTTTCTTCTAGTCTGAGGTCATCCTGGGGGCCATCTGCAAGTGTCTATGAATTGCTACTCCACAGTCCAAGAACTCTGACTTGGACGGCAGACCAACTGCTATTTCTTTGGATTCTTAAAAATGTCATCACCCCACAGCCCAGTTTTATTTACACATTAAATGACTTGCTGGTGCTGTGATTTCTGATCTTTCCTGCTGAGAGAAAAATTGTGTAGATTCACAAGTGAGTAAGTCAATAATCATACCTAGCATTTATCAAGCTCTTACTGTATATCAGACATTCTGTTAAGTTTCTGATCCATAATAATTGAAGGTAGGTTTTGTGACTATTTTTACAAAGGTCAGAAAGGCTAAGTGCCTAAAGGTGATTAATAATTGGTCAAAATCAGGCATCCATCACCTTCCAGTTACCTCTCTGGAGTTTTATTCTTCCCCAAACTCTCTAGTACTTCTCTCTCCTATATACTCCCCAGCCCAGGACTTCTCACTCCAGTCCCGGCTCTGTTTGCTTCATTCTCTTCATTTTTGCTGTAACCTGTTCTCTACATGATGATTTTTCATGGTTTTAGCTTCTATTGTTGTAAATCAATATTTCAGTCAAATGCAACATACGGTGCTTTTAAAAAGTGGCCCAATAGCCATCCTGTCAGTGTTCCTGTCATCTGTAAAATGAGATGGGATAGCATCTACCTCCTGTGGCTATTGTGAGGATTAAAAGACAAAAATATATGTCACACTAAGCACAGTGCCTGGTACAAGAGATGAGTGATAACTATTTTCATTATTTACTTACTAAAATAGCCCAGAGGGAATAATACTATGTTTATTGTGTGTGGTTGTGAAAAATGGAGCATAAGTGCCTGTATAACTTAGCCTAAGGAAACACTACGAGTAACTGGCAGAGCTGAGGGACCCTCCATCGGCAACCTGCCAACCTCTATCCACTCCTTACATTCTTAGGGATCCCACTGCCCTTGCATTTATGTTTAGAGTCTCAGTTAATTTAAAGAGCAGAAGCCATTCCATTTCAGGTGATCCAATTCTCAAATTTATCCTGGATCGTGCATGGCTGTCAGACGTAGGAGGAGAACAGCAGATGGAGATGGAGTCTCACTTACGGGGCTCTTGAGATGATGTGCTGGTGTCAGAGGATATCAGAGGAGGTCAAAAGGAAGCCAAGTACAGGGAAGCTTTGAGGATGTTCAGTTGGTTGTGTGGTTCTCTTGAACGATGAGGGAGTCAGACACAAGGGAGTGGGGACCTTGTTACACAGGAATCAGACTCTAACAGAGAATCCTGGGAGGTTTAGTAGTTCTGGGTCATGATCACACAGCTGAGACTTTCTAGAGTTGGACAGGTGATAGCCAGGATCAAATGTATCTATGTGGAGCAAGTAGACACCCCATTCCAGAATCTGGGACTGAATTGGTGAACTCGAATTACAGGGTAGAAGCACTGCGGAGCAGAGTGGAACACAGCAAAACGAAAGGCACCCCTCATGTCCCTTTGGAAGTTTACCCTGGACCAAAGCTCTAACTGAATTTTAATAATGCTTAGTCCTAGAAAAAGGAAGGTTTGCCCTAGAAAAGTCTATGTTTTCACTTTAAGCATTAACTATGAATATTTTCATAGGAAGGAAGGAAAAAAGCAAAAGCAATATTGCTTCCTATGAGATTCTCTAAGGATTAGAGATTTTGTTTTTCAAGAGGAAGAAAAGCAAATTACTTTCTTATTTACATCTTGCTGCCACCTATACACCCAGCGGTGGCTTACATGTAAGAGGAACTTGGACTAATAGAGTAAAAATTGATGCAATGCCTGATTAAAAATGCAAATTTGAATTTGCCAGTGATCTTCTAGCTAAGCAAAGTAAACAAAGAAAGAGAAAAAGGCAGAGTGGGGTTGGTTCCCTAACTGAAATGATCAAGTGTGCTGAAGGAGAGAAGAAAAGCAGAGTCTGACCTCCAGAATAAGGGGACACTAGGTGAGTCCTGGTTAATCAGTGGGGGAAAGTCAAGTCCCCTGGAAGGATGCTTAGTAGGTTTAGGATTTGTTTCCATAGATTGAGTCACCGATGCTTAGAAGTAATCCAGTTAGCAAACATAAACTGAACACACACTGTGTGCAAGGCATTGTGTTACACATTTCCAGGTTGCTAAGGAAGTAGAAGAAAGATGAGATAATTTTGCAGATGAGCAATCATACATATGAAAAGTTAAGAGAGAACTTACGCACCTTAAAGAAGAGAAATTTATAGCACGTTAAGTACAAAATAATGGTACACAAGGTCATCTCTGGTAGACTAACTAAACGAGAAGTTCAGGGGTCTTTTGGAAAAAGGTGCTGATTGTAAAGAATGGAGAGTACAGTGGAGGGGAGAGTCTATAACTTTTATATAATCAGAGCATCATGGGGGTTGCATTCGTGGTGAGAGCAGTGCTAGAGAATCTATGGTGTCCCCTGTTAGTTTGCCTGCACTCGTCTCCCCCACCCCACCTCTTCACCATCTGTGTCTGCAGGTGGAGCAGGGGCGCTGGCTGGAGGGCCTTCATGAGCTGGTCTGCGGCTGCACTGCTGGGATGGAGGGACAAGGCCCAGAGAGGCCATTTTTCCTACCTATGGATTATCACTGGTGATATAATGCAAGACACCAATGAGGTCAAAGGGTGGGCAAGTGCAGGCCTGAGAACAGGCCCTACTGGGACGATTTGGGAATTGGCCTAAACTACAGGAATACACCAAACCCCCTCTCTGTGTGGGACCTGCTGGGGATAGTTCCTTACAAAAGATTCTAAACTTCTCTACAGATGACAAATATATCATGGACTATTTTCCAGACTATTTTCCAGACTTTCATTCACAACACTTACTCTTTACAATCTCACCAAGGAGCTCTTAAAACTCACTGGTATCACCAGGCAAGGTTTTCACAAGTATAAAAAATTGGGATCACACTAGGAAAGTATTTAGTTGAACCCCAGGAAAAATATTCCTTGCTATCCTTCCAGCTAGGACTGGGATTCACCAGTTTGGCCTGATTCTCTTTCTTTTTTGAATACACTCCAAAATTTTCTTCCTTTCTGGGTTCTTGTGATTTTCATTTTGTAGGAAAGTTCTCCATCAACCTACCTGATAAAAATCCTTATTCATAAAAATATTGACAAAAGTGATAGAGGTTTCATTCATCTGACTAGTTTGATCCTTTTTCTAGGGCTTGTAGGTCAGAGAAATGTGTGGATAGGGTTTGAATGCCCCAAAAAGTGGATGTGAGCACCGTGTGTAGGAATGCCAGCAGAGGGCAGCAGAGAGCTGCGAGTCCTTTACTAAAGGCCCCAGGAAGCAGGCTGAACCAGAGAACCTGGAGCAAGAGAATGAGGAAATATTTGATCCTTTATGAGGCACAGGGTATGCCAGTTAGATCTCTGTGCTCTATAAATTAACCAAGGACCAGAGTCATTACTCAGACCAGAAACTGCAATCAATAGGGGATGCAATAGGGATGGCAGTTTTAAAACTGGAAGAGATGAAAATAGGCTCTGAGATCCTGCTGGGTGCTTGACAAAAGGCAAGCTAACAAAAGGTGGGGGAGTCATGAGGCTTGTGAGACTCCAGACCTTAGAGAGTCTGGTCCTGTTTAGACACTCAAAACAAGAGTAAAACCCTTTGTTTCAGGGCGGAACAAGTCTTAACAAACTGAGAATGCAAGTGGAAACGAAAGAGGAAAACCTTTCTGGGTCAGACTCCAGAGAGCAGGACAAGTCCTGACCTTGAGGACCAGCATAAGAGATCCCTGCAAGGTCAGTGATAGAGGCCTGTAGGAAGTATTAAAAGTACAGGCTGGGGGCAGGGAGGGTGAGTTAGAGAACCACATCCAGACAAAGCATTTCAAAGTCAAAAACTACAGAGTTTGAGGAGACCACAAGATTTTATTGGTAGTGTCAATTGGAATCTACCTTAAGCTAAACTTCCAGAATGTGATTTAGCATCTTACTACTTAACGTGTGGTTTGCAGACCAGAAGCATTTGGCTTTGCTTGGGAGCTTATTAGAATTTAGAATTGTACGTCCCACTTCCGACCTATTGAATCAGAATTTGCAATTTAACAAGATATCCAGGCGATTCCAACACAGAGTATATCTATTAAAGTTTAAGAAACACCGGTCTAGCAGCCAGTCCAGACAGGGCTGGGTGACACTGATGGCCATAGATGGACAAGGGCACCCTGTCATAAGGAAGTGAGGGAGATGAACTGTGCTTGGACGAGCAGAGGTGCACACTTACCAATATGCAAACATGGCGCTTTCTCTTATTTTTGTTAAACCCTATTAGGTTCCTTATCAATCAACTAATGTCCTTTTCAGAGGCATCCTAGGAGAGGAAACTGTATCCTATTGCAATCTGAGAGAAGGTATGAATCAAAGTTGAACGTGTTGCTTGAGGGTATTGCTTAGGTTTTCGCTACGTATGGTCAAGTATCTACATATTCAGAAACTAGATTTGTATTTATATTTTCAGTTAGCTAAAAACCGTTAGAGTCTTAAGTTAGGAACCATCAGGACTCACTTTACAAGATAGGTTATGTTTGCATTAGTTTCTTATTGCTACTCTTACAAATTACCACAAACCTAGTGACTTAAAACAAGTATACTGTCTTAAAGTTCTGGAGGCCCAGCATCCGTTCCACTGGGTCTAAGTCAAAGTTTTGATAGGACTGGTTCTTTCTGGGGGATCCCAGGAAGAGACTGTGTTCTTGTCTCTTCCAGTTTTCAGGGCTGCCTATGCACACTTGGCCTCTGGCTCATTGCTCCTGCCTCCATCTTTGAAGGTAGCAACACAACATCTTCCTTCTGTCCTCACATTGTCTTCTGTTTGGGATTTTGCACTGTTTCCTTCTTCTAAGTAAGTACACTTGGGATTACTTCTAGGTCCCACCCGAGTAATGAAAGATAATCTCAGCTCAGTATCCTTTGCTTAGTCACCTCTGAAAAGTCCCATTTTTTCAGCAGAAGGTCACATTTCAGATTCCAGGGATGGATCAGGACCTGGATATCTTTGGGGGACATTGTTGATTCTATCACAGTGTTTAAATCAGAACTTTAGTTACCAAACAGATAGGAAAAGATCTGCTTTTCCATTGAGGAGGGCAGTTAAGCCTCTTTCTTTGCTTGGGGAAGTCTAACTCGTGCCAGTGGAAAACAGAGTAGGTGCACAAAGACGTGGGTCTGCCGTGTTAGGCAGAGTGAGCTGCGAGGAAGCAGCCCTGGCCCCAACAGCTCCTGGAGACTGAATTGCTCCTGTGAACCAGTCTCTTTCCTCTGCACCGGCCTACCTTACACTGTCATCATTTACTCTCAGCCTTCATTGTTCTGCACCAGCCCCTCCCTCAGCTAGCAAATTATTTCTTTGGGTGGAGAATATTATCTCAGAAGCACTCGGTTTGGGGGTTCAGGAACCACTGAAATGAACCCTCCCAGATGGTCTCAGGAAGACAGCAGCTCAGGAAGAAAAGAAGTCGTACAGGTAAAACACAAGTGGCATAAACTGAGAAGGCTTTGGCTCTTAAAGGCAACTTAACAACTATCTTGTCTGCCCTCCACTTTACTGATGAGGAAGTTAGTCCCCGAGGACGGTGGTCTATCCTGGGCCATACTTTGATTTATTATGCAGTCAGTGGGAATTCATAAAGTAACTGTCATGTGTAAAGATTACGAAAATGAAGAGAAAGTGATGACCATGGATCTAACCGACAGGAGGCCTCAATACAACCACCAGAAAACAAGTTCTAGGCATTTCTGAATTCAGACATGAATGCTTGTAGGTTATGTACAAGTCTCAAAATGTGGTCATATGACTCCATCATTGATATAGTAAAAATGGTAACATTTGTTCCCAGTACAGATTAGAAAAATAAAATCTGATTCCCTCTTTTTCGAGCTAGAGAATAAGCCTGCTTACCTCCCCAGAGGCAAGCTCTTTCCTGGTGAGGGCTGACTGGTGGCCAATCCAGGGGAAGAAGTTCCTCAGGGAAGAAGCAGAGTAGCAATAAGCCAGGCCCCTCCACACCCACGGGCGTCCTTCAGGGACAGATATTGGAGCTGATGGATGGTGACTGCTGCAGCAACATGGGTGGGGGGAGAAAGCTCTTTTCTCCCTCCGACAGTGCTTCAGTGTAGCTGAGCTGGAAAGAAAACTGAACTGACTGTTCCCAAGGGGTTCAGGGCTGAACAAATGATGCCAGCGACGGTCTCCTGTTGCACCCATACATTTATTTTACCGTATGTAGGTCAGCCCAGTGTGTCTTACTAATGCCAAACAGATCCCATGTCTTCTGTGCCCAGTTTTCAGAATAATATGCTTTAGTCCAATTGGATCATGGTGGCAAAACGCTGTGACGCTCTGAGTCATCTTTTTTCATGTTAATTAATTCAGTGATCTTAGATTAAAATGAGAAATATACATCTATTTCAAAACGCCTCAGATGGAAAGGGTTCATTAAGATGTGTTTTCCTGAGAAACTCAAGAGAGTAACAGCAGGGACAGTCAGGGAGCCACCAAAAACTACAGCCAGAGATGAAAATATGTTGAAAATGCACACGACACTATTAGGGGAGACACGGTTGATTAGCTAGCCTGCTTTCTACTAAAATTGGAAGGCCCTCTTTCCAGAGACATGAGACTGGCCATCAGTTCTCCTCAACAAAGAGGACAAAAGCAAAATCTTGACATCTCAGGAGTGCTGCAGACTTGGCTCACCTTCCCAGTGCTGCGGGTACAGGGGGGCTTATCTCTCAATGGTCCCTGGATCCTCACCTGAGGGCCCACACATGGTCCCTCCAGTCTGGTCATCAGCACACTACCCCACTCCACCCACGACTTGTCCCAACTCATGCTGGCCCCCTCTGGACTGACCCTCAATAAGTCTCCCAAGGGGTGGACAAAGATTTCTTAGACCCTCCTCAATCTATTATCTTACTACAAACACTACTCCTGACTTACTTTGGCGTCTTCTGCTTTCATCTGAGCTGTCTGCTTTATTGGGCAAGCCGACTAAAATTCGCTTAGTTTACTACGTGTTTTTCTTCTATTCTCTAAACCTCTATTCTCCTGAAGGCCATGTGGATTTCTCTGATAAAAAGGAAGGCTCAAAAATAAGAAAGCTGGAAAAAGGAAAGTTCAGGGTCATATCACTCTGTATAAAGATAAAAAACAAAGCTGGAAAGCCATATATCAAAACATTAAAGGCTGCTATTGTTGAGTGTCGATGTTTTTCCTATGTGATTGTCTTTTTTTAAATTTGTTTTTGAAAATGAATCAAAAAGACAGTGCTGCATCTTTTCAGTGAAAATGGCTGTGCCTGTCTTTGCAGCTATGAGGTGGTGTCCAGAGAGACCAACCACAGGGCCCATGTTGGCCACTGCAATGGGCCAGGATCAGGTTAGGTAAGTAAAGGCAAGAAACTGCTCAGAGGTCATTTTGAATAGAGTATACAATCAAACTAAATTTGATTTGGTAAATAAGATGCCCCAATGCCAATTCTTTTGGGGTTACTTTATATTAGTTGAAGTAGACATAGCTAAATGGATCCTTAGTCACCCTCCAGACTAATTACATGTGATTAACGGCTTTCTTAAAAGCTCTTCTTTTCCAGTGAATTTAAAATGACCGCTAACCTCCATTGACGGATGCTGTGAGGTCACTCATGAATTGATTAGGTAGTGCTGCATTATGCCTTTGGGATACTAGTTCTGTAGGGCCCCTGACACCCTGGATCCATAAATCAATGTGCAGAGATTGTAATTACAACATTCTGTTGCTATGTCTGTGCCATAGTCTGTCTGTGTGAAGTTACCATTTTATCTTACTTCAAACTGGTATATTTTCTGTTTGTCTGGTTTTTCTTTACATTTCTCAAAGGTATCCTGAGTGTTGCTGTCTGCTGGGACCATTCTCTCCCTTGTGTTTTATGTCAGCAGGTTTTTATTGCATAGTCTGATCTCTACAGAATGGAGAAGGTGTGATGGCTACAGGCAAATGGGTTCGACTTTTAAAATGTCAATTAAAAAGAAAGGTAAATAAATGCCAAATGAAACGTGTGACCACCCACCCAGACTTTGTTTTTGAATAATTATGAACAATATTGAAAATATATGTATTATAAACAAAATGATGTTGAGTTTAGGATAACATTTTTCAACACTATTACACACACACACACACACACACACACACACACACACACATTCCAAGTACATTTCAAAAGCAAATAAAAGCTTCAATCTAACAACCTTTGAAATAAAGATGGTCGCCTTTTTGGTATGTAGATTTTAATCCGGACAGTCTTTCTTCCTCCCTTCTGGCTCCTCCCTACAGCAGTGACTCACACAGCCCAGGAAGAGCGCATGGGAGGAGAAGAAACCAAGAGTTACACCAACAGAAATAGAAGTTTCCACTGAAGAATCCCAAAGGAATACAGAGTACAGGAAAGACTATTCACCCAATAATGTGGTTTTGTGGAAAGAGAAGAAAATTTAATTTTACTTCACTGAAAGAACAGAATTCTCTTAGAGGGTTTAGTTGTTAAAGTAGCAGGCTCTCCAGCTTTCTACCTGTGTTCGAATACTGGTTCATTTACAAAGTAGCTGTGTGACCTTGTGCAAGTTATAGTTTGATGTCTATAGAATGGAGATGGTGGGATGGCTACAGGCAAATGGGTTTGACTATTAATATGTCCATTAAATAGAAAGATAAATAAATGCCAAATGAAGCAGGTGGCCACCTGCTTCATCAAAACTAGGTTGGTTATAGTAGTACTTCACTCAGATTATTAGGAGTCAATAATCTAATACACGTAAAAGGTTTAGGACAGCATCTGGGGCATAATAGTTGGGTAATAAATGCTAGATCTTATTATTTTTGTACCCATTATCTTTACCTGCCATTTTGTTGAAAATTTATTAAGAAGGGTTAGGTTTTGGTTTTAGAAATTTTGTCTGAAGATCAAGAATTATTTCCCTTATCTTAGGTTTAGAGCTTTTACCTAGATATTGCACTGAATTTTGACTTTTCTCTTAAGAATTCAAATATTGTGGCTACCATCTTTTCCAAATACCAGTCCTTGCTATTAGAATACTAGGAATAGCAAATATCTAGTAAGCACTTTTATGTGACAGGTAGAGTTCTAAGTGCTTTGCAGGGATGAGTGCATTTTGTTCTTCATACCAACCCTATAGCATTATTCCCATTTAACAGATAAAGACCTTGAAGTTGTGCAGACAAAGCACACAGAAGTGGAAATATCCTGCCAGAGTTCATCCAGCAGGGGAATGGCATATTCTTGGCTATGCCCAGCTAACCACCATCAAGCTGATTGCCTTTGGTTTTCCTCTGGGTTGACAACTAACCAGAATTTTTGAGTCATTGGATGATCAATGACTGTAAGAGATTTATTAGTAAAATTGAACAAATGTGTAATCTCTTCCAATAATCAAATTTACTAGACATGGACGTTTCTCTAATAATGTTTCTTGATGATTTGTCTCCATTTGATTTATCTGTGAGTGGCTCTCTTTCCGTATTCATGTTTTCATACACAAGAAGGACACAAATTTCACATTTCCAAAATCCTGCTGATGGCTCCGATACCCTTGGATGAAAACTCGTAACATTGGAACCTATTTTGTTTCTTCCATCCCCTTTGTTTCCCCATATTCAATTAGCTGCTGCATGCTTACAATTTATCTCCTTCCTTTGTGTAGGAGTGAATTAGCTAACTCATAGATCCTAGGTAGCAAAATTGGCTGGAGTTGCGTTATGGAACTGCTTGTCAAATACAGAAGCCCAGATGCTGGAAATGAAATCCTTCACGAAAGCACAAGTCTTTCAGGTTTGTCTTCCCTGAGTACATTTGCCCAAGGTCTCCCACTCTGGATGGCGGATCCACAAAAGTGAGGCTCGGTCTCAGAAGGAAGTTGTGTGGCAGGATAACTGCTGGGAATTGATGGCTCAATTATTTCCAAGGATGAACTCTCAGCTCTGTGGGACTCCTTCATTTTCCTATTCTTTTCTAAAATGTTGTCCTTTTAGCTGATTTCCTGACCTTAGTTTATCTTATTAGTTGACTCTTTTAGTCAATATTTACTTATTTACCTTAAGCTTGTTTATCTTTTTGTTTTATCTTTTTACTATATCTTATCTAGTTTGACTTTTTAGTTTGCTATCTTATCTTGCTTATTTTATAGGATATTATTGACTTTTATCTAAATTGTGTGTGCTTGCTTTATATACTTGGTGGTTTCAATTTTATTTACATTTTATTTTATATTTAATGGAAAGATAAAGTTCAGGTATGAGGTGACCAGCTGAAGGACAGTCCCTAATTTAACCAAGAGCAATGGATTCCTTTTCTAAATAGGCTTTTTAAGTTTTCCAAGTTTTCTTAAATTTTATGTTCTTCTTTGAATAATAAAATCTCAACATAAACTCCATCAAACTAATTATGTAGAGTCACCTTTTAACTTCATTTTCTCTTGCTTTTATCTCTTATTTCTAGGATAACTATTTATTTTCAGTGCCAGCAATTTTGAGTTAGAATTGTGCTGTCTTCAGAGAATGGGCCCAAACATCCTAATTGCTTCCTGATTCAAATTTACACTTTTTGTTGTTTTTCTTTATCAGATTTTCTATTTTTTACAACTGCTAGTTATTGACTAGGTCTTGCACACAAATCACAAGCTACTGAGCAAAGCATGGGTGGGAGAGTCATTCAGAATAATCTCCCATTCTGTGTTTAAGTGTCCTCTAACATGACAGTATTCCTTCCTTTCAATCCTATGGTCTCAATACTATTAAAGCCTTTCCTGCAGCTCTGGACCACTGATAGCTGGATAACTGGTCTCCCAGGGCGAGTCTCCTTCACTGGGTTTCTTCCTGGGAAACACTTCCTCATTGCTTTTATTGAAATTTACCCCTCTCCTCAAATACCTTCACTGGTTCCCCACACCTAAAGAATAAAGTCCAAATTCTTTAGTCTGGCATTTCAGGCCTCCAGGTTACCCGTAGTTTCCTTTTCCTAACATAAGTCTAATTTTCTACTTCACATTAGACAAAATAACCAAACTTAATGATTTCCTAATTTTCCTTTATGGTTTAACTATTCCCACAGTGATTTCTCCATTCAGATTCTTTGTTTTATAATGCATTCTTTCATTTGTGAATGTGCATGCTATACCTTCCTTAAAGTCCCTTTTCCACTTTTTGATTTCTCAGATGAAAGGAATCAACCTTACTGTGATGTTCCCAGGAGAAATACTATTTTGTGGAATTAGCATGGTCCTAGATGGAGCTCTGTTCAAATCCCCACTGTGCTATATACTCCTAGTTGACCTAAGGTAAGTAAAGGTAAGTAAATCTTATGAACATTATTTCTGTAGTTCTAAAATGAAGATAACACAACCTATCTCATGGGGTTATTGTGAAAAATAAATGAGATGAAGTATGAAGTTCTGAGATCTTTTCTACTAAAAAACTAAGAATTCAATATTTGAGTAAAAAGGGAGAAGGGGAGGGAACCTTTATTAGGGGTTATATAGTCCTGGGTTATAGAGAAGTTCTTTATATGGAAACACCTTTCTATAACTGAGAAAAATGTCAAAGTGATCTTAAATATAGACCATCTTGAAAAGAAGCCAATCTATGCAATCATCTGTTTATTATTGGGGTCTATTTGTATCTAGAGTAATTACAAACTGCAAATATACTCAGGCTCAGTATATCAAGTATTTAAAATAAGCTAAAAACATAATATTCAACCAAACGGGAGGTGATATTAATTGAGCAGGAAATTCCCACTTGTGAGGGGACAGGGACTTCTGGAAGATGAGAGGTGAGAGCTGACAATGGGCTTGTGAAATAAACACATCCATCAGTCCAAGGAAAGCGAGGATAACTTGCCTGATTACTTTTATAGAGGGGCAATGTCATCAAAGGAATTCAATCAATGGGGTGCAAATTGACAGTCAGCCATAGTCATCCCTGGTACAGACAATCTGTCTAAAGTTATCAAGGCAGAATGAAGTTTGAAACACAACTAGAAATAAACAATAGTATTTCAAATGAGGAAAAGTCAGGGGTAAAAGGTGGTTTTAAGTAAAAGAAGAGCTCTCTTTGATCTCTCCAAGTTAATATCACTTTAAGTTGAACAGAAACAAACTGGAAAGGACAATACATATTCTGGGAAAAAAATTCATCAGATGTATTAAAGAGTGTGAATGTCTCTCATTTCACTATGTTCTATATAGGAATTGAGGGACTAGATAGGCTTTCAGCTACTTTAGCAAAGGAGACAGAAAGGAACTTATTATGACTTGAGAAGAGAGGAAGAATTAAGACTAAGTACTAGATATCAGACTCTGGTTTTGTGGAGCAAAATTCATTGTTACATTGAAACATTTTTTTAATATCACCAATTATAGTACTTATCCTACATATATGTGTAGATATATAATTGCTATATATGATATATATCAGAAGAGTAATAACAAAATGTTACATATATGAACATATATATAGTATGGTAAAGTAATTTTTCTTTGATAATAGTAACTATAGTACTGAATGTTAGTATGTTAGGTGTTTAAAAAATATTATCTAAAATAGTTAAAGTGACTGCAAGTTTCAGTGATGCAGAAACTGTAGCCCAGGGTGCTTAACTGACTCTAAGTGGCAGAATCCTAAGGCAGAGTCACTATTTATGAGATTTCTCTGATTAACAAACAAACAAAACAAAAAAACCAAAGCCATGCACTTGCATGCCAAGTTATCCAGAGAAATTTAAATAGTGTAAATTGTATACATATCATATGTACCAGACAATTTTGTGACTTTTATTGCTTGACATTTTAAATCTAATTATCATGATGTTGATCATAATACTAATGATTTAGAAATCGTTTAACTTTCATTTGTTGGCTGAGACTATTCTCTCTTAAACTTGTGTTTTCTTTGTGAATCTAGTTCTTGCAAATACTGAAGTCTTGGCCGGCTTTATTTCTGATACTTAAGTATTAGGTGAGAGAGACACCCAATAGGTCAGTTACTGTTTTCACTTTGGTTTCTGAATAATGATTATATAATGATAAGGCACAATGGTCAACACAATAATGAATGATACAGTCTTTGGTCCTTGTGGTTAGAAGTACTGAATCTTAAGGACTGAGATAGAAGCGAGTCTGGTCTCAGCGTGTGCATTGTGCTTGCTCAGCAGTTTCAAGTTGCAAGTGGGAGAAAACTCCATAAATCTAGAGCCGGACAGATGGTGAAAAGGGCCAACAAGATGAGTGCTAATACCAGGGAAGAAAGATCAGTGAAGGAGCTAGGGGAGAACAAAGATCCTGGAGAGAATAACAAACTGCTGTGGGTCCAAGAGGATAACATTGCTATGCCTGCAAACTGTCATGGATATATCACAGCTATTTTGTATACTCAAACTGACAGGATAGTGACAGACACCTCTCAAGGAACTGCATACTTTTCTATCTTGTTTTTCCTCATTTTTGTCAGATTCTTTTGTAAGTAAAAACACACCCGTCATATACAAATCTATGATACGAATATAAGTTATATATTTTAAAATGGAAGATTCATCTTTTTAAGGATTGGTACCATTAATTTTAATGTTTGTATTTGATAGAACAAACATCTTTCATCTTCATTATACTGAAATGCAGTTCTCCCAACCTCTCTCAAAACACGTATCCATTTATGTTTTCAATTTACTTTGTGCTATTTTTCAAAAAGTCAGGTCAAGACCTAATTTCTAAAGCAATCTTAACAGTGCTTTATTGTTCACCAGTGACTTATATGATTAAGGAATCCATCAGGATTTTTTGTTCTTGTTCTTTCTATAGCATCTCCTTTGCCAATATCTCATTCTCTGTGGTTCACAGTGCAGCATCTTGAATAAAAATTCATACAAGAAATGACTGTTATATTTTAGAAAATGGCAGCTCCATTTCAACAGTCACATAACTTCTTAGAATCTGTACTTTCTTTCTATAAACCTACCTAAGTATAAAAAGGCATTTAAACATGTAAATACAATGTATCTCTGAAGTTAATAAAGTATTATGGTTTCTTTCAACTCTTCCCAAATATTCTCTCCTAAAAAAACAAACAAACAAACAAAAAACTCCAAACAACTTATCAAAAAAATGAATGGGAATGAAAGCTTGATACTCAAATCATTAGATTACTGAAATAAGTCACATTGGTGGAAACATTATGGAAGTACCAAGATATGGAGAAAAAATGTAAAGGGTGTGACAGTTATATCCCATCTATTTATAGAATGCCAACAAAGGACAATTTAGTTCAGCATATGAAGTAAAGCTCTTTCTAAATCCCTAATTTACTGGTCACTCACATGCTCTATGGCAGGTTTAGGAAAGGAAAATAGGCATTTAAAGGGGCAGTAAATGAAGAGAGGAAATGAACTTCTTATTAAGTTAAATGATGTTCATTTAGCATGAATGCTAATGGCACTACGACATGTGGAATCGGGATTTACTGTGATGTACCTCTTGTTAGATCTTATGTGCTAAATCTTCACTGATGTAGAAAATACAAGAATATTCTCATAAAATAATATTAATCTACTATGATGTATGGATTAAAATGAACTGACTATAAGACCTAACAATATATTAACATTTTCTTCAACTTCAGGCAGTGTCTAAACCATATTATATAACAACGCAAATCTGAGTAATATCTAAGAACCAAAACATATTGAATTTACTGTAATTGAGGAAAAGGCAATAGTCCATCAATTGTCGGTGTTTAGAATTGAACTTTCTAAAGATAACATTAGTTGAAATTATTCTACTGTGTTCCTATCGGGGGGAAACACAAGCTGCTGACATCAGAAAAGGAAGAGTATTTATAAAATCAAATATATTTTATTATATATTTTAGAATATATTGTTTTAAGAGTAGACTAGATAAAATGGTCTCAAATGACTAAGATTATTTACTAAAATAAATGAATTGAACAGATATACATTTAGTTTTGCTAACTGGCTATATCTCATCATTTATATTAGAAGTTTCATTAAGGAAAATGTTTATTAAATGTTTGATTTTCATTACTAATTTACTCTTCTACCAATTTCTTTTTTTCAATTTAAATAATGAGTTTTTCTGTAGTTTATAAGGTTATATATCACATATCATAATTTGGAAAAGTATAACTCATTGCTCAAAATATAACCAAGAAAATATAGTACAGGGAGAAAAATAGTTTTCAAAATTAATTTTTAAAAAATGACCTACAGCTTCCAAGTGGCTGGAACAAAAGAAGTGGAGATGTGATTGATTATATAAATTTTATTCTTAATAATAAAATCAGATGGGGGTCTAAATGGACAGTGGTAGAAGATATTTTGTAATTTTGTGGTGGATGTGCTGTGCTATCATTTATTTGGTGAATGGTGAATCTGTACATAGGAACTTGTATTATTTTGTAAATCAAAGTTACCTCAGTAACTATATTTGTAAAAAAGAGAAAAAAGTATCAAATTTGAGAAGATTATTTCCCCTGAATTACATTCTTTGAGCACATCTTTTCAATGAGATGTGTTTTAGCAAATACCACTAGTTCATATTCCAGCTGCTTTGCTCTTGTCTGTGACACTGGGAAACACCTACTTGCAAAACATGATAAGATCATAGTCATGTTGAAGCTGAAGGGTCTATTTGCACTGGAGGCTACTGGAAAACTTCTGACCAGAAATTGCCTTGAGTTGATTATGGTTGCATATCCTTCCCTCAGACAGCACTAGCCCTCATGGAAGCTTATATTCTTGGCATTTTTCAAAAGCAACATCCTTGCTTTTTGCTTTGCCAGCTCTCAAACTATATTATGTGCTCTTGGGCTGCCGTTCCATGCTGGTTCTTAAGCTCCAGCATCCTAAAAGATGCTGAAACTTCAGCCTATGCACATCAGAAAGCTCATAATCCTAGACCAAAACAGTAAGCCTATACCCTGCAAATATGAATCCTAACACAGTCATATATCGAGACTGGGAAAGAAATGTGTTTAGCCTAACCTACAGAAATAAATGCATAGTACCCAGCAAAATGAAGATGTAGAGGAATATATTTTAGATGATAGATCAAGATAAAATCCTTTGGGGAATTCCTAATGTAACACAATTAAGTAAACTACCTGAAGATTTCGAAGAAACAGTCTTAAAGATGCTTATTGAAGTTAGGATAACAATGGGTGAACAAAGTGAGAACTACACCAAAGAAAGACAAAATACAAAGAAGATCCAAAACACAAATCATGCACTAAAGAGCACCATAGCTGAACTGAAAAAGTAGAGGAGCTCAACAGTAGACTTGAAGAAGCACATGGCTGAATCAGTTGAACTAGAAGATAGGGCATTAGAACACTCAAGAAGGCCATTAAAGAGAAAACTAAATAAGGGAAAGAAAGAAGATAGCTTAATAGACTCATAAGATAATATCAAGAGGACTAATATTCACATCATAGAGTTTCCAGAAGGAAAAGAGAGAAAGAGGAAGAAACCCTATTTGAAGAAATGAGAGCTGAGAAACTCTTTAAACTAGGGGAGGAAACAAATATCCAGACCTGGGAAACTCACAGAATTCTAAACAACATAAACTCAAACAGACACATGCCAAGACATATTATAATTAAAATGGCATGCAATTAAAGATAATCTTAAGGGCAACCAGAGAAAAGGGAGTCACTTGCAAGGGAACACTATTAAGATGATCTGTGGATTTATAAGCGGACACTTTACAGATTGAAAGGGAATAGCATGATAAATTAAAAGAGCTGAAAGAAAAATATTTCCAACCCACAGTACTCTACCCTGCTAGGTTACCATTCAGAAAGGAATACAGAACAATACATAACCTTACAGATAAAAATTAAAGGAGTTTATTATCATTAAACTGACCATGTGAAAAATATTAACATGATTTCTATAAAATGAAAGGAAACCCCACTTAGAGTAAAACACTAAAAAAATAAATAGGGTTGGGGGGAGGAGAGTAAAAATGTGGATTGTTAGAATGATAGCATAATTTACTTCCGTTCAATTTAAAATAGGTTCTACAATATTTTATGTAAACCTCATGATAATCTCCAAAGTTCCACAGAAGAAACAATTTATAAAATTAAACAGGAATCTAAACATAACACAAAAGGAAGCTATCAAAGTATAAGAGAATAAGAGAAAAACAAAAGTATTGAGATAAAACAAACAGAAACAAATACAAAAATGGTAATAAGTACTTACATATCAATAATTACTCTGAATGTTAATGATCTGAGCTCACCAATCAAAATTCACACAATGGCTAACTGGATTAGAAAACAAATTTTGTTCTGGTTTTTATAGGAGACCCACCTCAGCTCCAAAGAAAAACATATGCTTAAGACATTGGAAGATAATCCTGCAAACAAATGGTAACCTAAGGCAGGAATAACTATAAAATAGACATCCAAATAAAAAGGTAAGAAAATACAGGAGGGACATTATATAATAAAGGATCAATTCAGCAAGAAGATGTAACACTAATTATTATAGAAGCACCAAATGAAAGCATATTAACATATAAAAAGCAATTATTAACAGACCCAAAGAAAAACATTGACACTAACATAATAATAAATGGGTCTTCACCAACCTAATTATATCAATGGACAGATCAGCCAGAGATAAAGTTAAAAAGGAAACAACAACCTTAAATGACAAATTAGACCAGATGGACTTAATAGACACTCATAAACTATTCCATCTTCCACTCCTAAGCATAACTTACATTCTTCTCAAGTACACTTATACCATTTCAAGGATAGACCATATGTTGGTACAGAAAATAAGTGTCAATAAATTTACGATAATTAAAATCACACCAAGTATCTTCTCAGATTACAACACTGTAAAATTAGAGATAAGTATAAAATGCTGAGAAAACACCAAATATGTGGAGACTAAACAATAGGCTACTGAATAACTATAGAAGAATCAATAAGAAAGTCAATGAGAAATTAAAAGATAAAGTACTTGGAGACAGATTAAAGACACAAGTTATCATAACTTATGGGTTGCAGCAAAAGTGGTATAAAGAAGGAAGTTTATAAGTAATTATAAATTATACCAGGAAATAAGACAAAAACAAAATAATCTAATCTTACACCTAAAGGAATTTTAAAAAGAAGGAAAACTATACAAAAAAGTCAGTAAGAGGAAGGAAATTTAGAAAATATAGAGCCGAAATAAACAAAATAGACCCTCCCAAAAAAAAAAAAATACAAAGGATGAAAGAAGCCAAGAGCTGATTCTTTGAAAAGATAGGAAAAACTGACAAACATTGCAAGGAACAAATGAAAACTTAAATAGAATCAGAAGTGAAAGAGATACCGAACACAGAAATACAAAGGACTGTAAAACACTACTATGAACCTCTATATGCCAATACAAGGGATAATTTAGAAGAAATGGACAAATCCTTAGAATCATATACATTCCAAGACAGAATGAGGAAGAATAGACAGATCACAAGCAAGAATATTGAAACAGTAATCAAAAGTTCTCCCCAAACAAAGCCCAGGACCAGATGGCTTTACTAGTGAGTTTTACTAAACATTCAAAGAAGAATTAATACCTATCCTTATCAAACACTTCTAAAAATTTGAAGACGGAATAGTTCCAAATATATTCTTTGAGGTCAAGACAAACCTCCTATCAAAACAGTCAAGGATATCAAAAAAATAGAAAAACTACAAGCCAGTAACTGATGAATGTGGATGCAAAAATTCCCAACAAAATGTCAGCAAAACAAAATTCAATAATGCATCAGAAGAATAGCTCATGACAAGTATCACTTATTCCAAGGATGCAATTATGGTTCCACATACATAAATCAATTAATGTAATACATCACATCAACATAAAGAAGGATACAAATCACATGATTTTATCAATAGATGTAGAGAAAGCATTTGACAAGACTCAACACCCATATGTGATAATAGCTTCGGTAAATTGGAAGATAGAAGGAACATAATGCAACAAAATAAAAGTTACATATAACTAACCTACAGCTAAAATCATAATCAGTGGTGAATTAGATTTGGAAATCCTAGTCCAAGAAGTCAGGCAAGAAAAGCAAGTGAAAAAATTCAATTTGAAAAGATGTAAAACTATCACTATTTGCAGATTATATGATAATATACAGAGAAAACACTAAATACTCCACTTTAAAAAAAAACTATTAGAAACAAATGAATATATTAAAGTGACTACAAAATCAATATAAAAAATCTAATATAATTCTATTGAAAAATAAAAAAAACTAGAAGAAAAAGAAATTAAGAAATAATTGTAAACATTTACATTGAATCAAAAAGAATTAAATACCTAAGATTAAACATAGCAAAGGATTTAAAAGACCAATGAAATTTATAAGGCACTGTTAAAAAAGCAAAGAAGATATAAACAAAGGGAAAGATATTCTGCACTCCTATATTAGAAGAATTATCATAGTTAAAATGGTCATCTTACCTAGAACAATCTACAGATTCAAATAAATCTCTTTCAAAATTTCCATGACATTAACAAGGAAATAGAACTAGCAATATTAATTGTTTCCAAAAACAAAAGATCCCAACACACACATATATAGATAGTTAATCTATGACAAAGGAGTTAAGCACATAAATGGAGAAAGAAAAGTCTCTTCTACAAATGGTGTTATGAAGACTGGAAAGTCAAATGCAGAAGAATGGAACCAGGTCATTCTCTAACACATACACAAAAAATAATTCAAATGAACTCAAAATTTGGATGTAAGACATGAATTCGTGAAAGAAAACAAGGGATACATTCCATAATATTGGTTTTTGAGATGTCTTTGGGTACTTCAATGTCAAGTTAAAGAAATGTAAAAATTAACAAATGGGACTATATCAAACTAAAAAAGCTTCTGTACAATGAAAAAAATCATCATTAAAATGAAAAGACATCCTATTGTCATTCGTGACAACTGGTTGGAACTAACAGGGATTAAGTGAAGTAAGTCAGGAGGAGAAAGACAAATACTGGATACTGGACTCATTTGTGGAATATTTCAGTTCTTGAGCTATTAAAACTCACTTGCTGGAGAGCCTCGTGGGAAAAGTTTCATATTGTCTATGTGGAAATAGCTTGGGGGTGAGAGATATAACTAATGAGGTAATGAGGTAAACTTACAGACATCCCTAAAGTGTCTAAAACTCTCATGTTTCCTAGTTTGTATTTGTAATGGTCTCCTCCTGTGAAGTTATTCCTGGAGGGAAATAACCCAAACAATAATAATAATAAAATATCTTTAAAAAGAAGAAAATTAGCTGCAGAATAAAGAACAGGGTAGAAGGTAAATAAAGATGAAATGGAGGAGATACTTTAGATTTGGGTAAAACTCTTTTCTAAGGCCTGTTTAAGATTACTTGACAGCTTGAAGAGTTCAGACTGATATTAAGGTAGTAGGACTGCAAATTCTTCAGACTAAAATCTAATTATAAAATATAGGAATAAAATAATGTCAATGGAGAATGTTATTTTTTATGAAAGTAAAGATGATTTACTCTTCATGTTTTCATTCTACAAATATTATTTGATAGCTGCTAAAAACTATCTGGCAAAATACTAAAGGTAAATAAATGATTCAGATAGGACCCCTGTCCTTAAGGAATGTATTGTTAATGGCAAAAAGAACATAATAAGACATTTATAAAATAAGTACTATGTCAGATGATGCAGTGCTGAAACACCACCAAAATTGAAATGACTTTGCACAACACATTTTTCTTTCTTCTTCATGCATTGCCTTCTGTGGGTCTGAGCATCTTCAGAAGGCAGGTAGCCTCCATCTGTAGGTTCATTGCTCTAGCAGCTTCCATCTCTGACAGTTCTGCAATAACAGGCAATTGTAGGATCACCATGACAGAAGAAGACAGCATTAGAGATTAAAGAATCAGAATTAAATGTTGTCAGGAATCAACATGTCACTTCCACTCTTACTTCATTTTCCAAGTTGTATGGTTGGTCCTGTTTAATTTTGAGGCAGAAAAATACTACACCCCCATGTGTCTAAAAGAAGGGGAGAAATAGGTATTAGTGAAAAGCACTTGCTACCACAGCCTGTTATATGGTATATGCATAAAGGGTTATGTGTTGCTAGTCATTTGGTATATTTTCTTATAGCTATAGGATGGAAAACTAAGTATGTACTGATATATCCAAAAAAGGAAAAGGTAGGAAATGATTGAAATAGGGGTCTCCCTGTATACTCTAATTTCAAATTTAGACAATTGAAATATGAATTTTGCTCTCATTTGTGTAAGGTTCTTGTAAAATGCAAACTGAATAGAAGATACAATTCTGGCCCATAAACATCTACTGGGGAAGTGAGGCAAACCTAGTAAAATGCAATAAAAGCTGATCAATTTGATAACCTATGAACTGGACATCTTCATTACTTCCTCACCTACACAGGACAGTGCTAATGATAACTTTGAGACTCTGCAAAATCATAAAGTGCTTTCAGAATCATTAAAGGAAGATTAAAGTATTTTCACTGTACTATAGGTTTGAAGCTATTATCGAATTATACTAGTAGACAATTAGTCATTCATATACAGTATATATTACATATCTCTAGTAACTTGAACCTGTGATGAACTAGAGTACCCCATTCTCTGATCATTTATAAACAAAATTAGAGAAACAGATAAACATTTGGTTCTAGCAACATCTGTGCAGAATTGCTTATGCATATTGAGCAATCATGGTGATTTATAATGGGAGTGAGATGGAAGTGGGTTAAGTAGGAGTTTATATTAAAAGGCCATCTAAAGAAGATGAGTGTGTTTTACAGGATATATAAGTAGGAGTTTATATTAAAAGGCCATCTAAAGAAGATGAGTGTGTTTTACAGGATATACAAGAGATATCTGGGTGCATACGGATGTAAAAGTGTGTGTGTTTGTATGTGTAGTATCTCAGAAAAAGGAAAGAAGTGGTTTAGAAACAGAGCTCTAAGTTTGGTCACATTCATTGTGCTTATGTGGCTAGAAAGGAGTCTGTAATAGAAAGTAACAGTGGGAAGAAAGTTCTAATAATCAGTAGTTTTAAGGCTTAACACCATAAATTCTTACAAGGTTCAAAGCACACATTTAAATACAATTCCATTTTCAGAAAGCAGTTTGGAGACACAGCTCCGGGTTTTCTTAGTAAGGATAAGAGTTGGATAAGAGAGGTGCCAAATGGTCAGTGCTTAGAGAACAGACATGGAGGCCTAGGAACTGCCAAAATGGAAGGCGAGCCCTAAAGACTGAAGAGGAGACTCAATAGATTGGGTATTCCTTAGACTTCTACCTGGAAAACTCCTCTTTCATTATTTCTGTGATCATACCCATTGCAATGATGTCCATTACCAACTATATGTTTATAATTCTTATCTAGAAGTAGAAAAAAAGCATCATAAAATAGCAAAGTGTGTACTGAATAAATGATAGCTTTTATTATATATCTACCACAATCTAGTTATTCTGACTTAAATTTTGTGTTTCACTTTTGGCTATTTCCATTTGAATACTTAAAAGGAAACAAGCTCAGCAGGTGTAGAGTACCCTCTCTCTCACCCTCTGAGCCTTTTATTTTTTTCCATCCAACTGAATATATCTCCCCGTTCATCATAATATCTCCACATTTTTGTCACATAGCACATGACAAAATATACCTGTGATTAGTTTAAAAGAATAAGGACTAGATAAGATTAACAAAGCAGGTGAATTTGGGGTGTCACTATATGGTCACGATTAGAAATTATAGGGGAAAGAATGTGGGCAGGAGAATCAGGTCTCAAGTGATGACATTACTTGAGAGCTGCTTTACTTAGAAAATGATTTATAGTAACAAAGCACAAACCATTAAGAAGTTCTTAGAAAAAAGCAATTTTTAAAGCAAGTAATACTTCATTACTTTAAACATTTCTATACATACCTTTTATTTTTACCCACTCATTGCAAAAAACAAAAAAATATTGTGACAAAAAATATATAACTCTCTGCCTTCACAGAACCTCAGTGTTGTCTTGGGTTACAGTTTTCTTAAAAATGAAAGATGACATCCTCGGGAAAGATTCCTGAAGGACACAAGTCAGCATCATTTCACAAGAGATAAAAGGGCATGCTTTGATAGATGGATAATAAAAGTGTTTTGGAAGGAGATATTTCAGATGAAAGGAATGACAGATAAAGAGGATTAGTCAAAAATATATGAAGATATCAAAATTTCTTGCACATTCAATAAAAATTCAACATTCAACAAGCAAAAGTCTAGCTAGCAATAATCCAACCAAAGATGGGTAATTTAAGTGAAGAAAGTAGTCTAACTGAGCCCAACATAGCTATTAGCACATCTTTACTGGTCTCAATGGAATAAATAGTGAAAGATAAGAACTTGAAGTGAATAAAATTGTATCCAATTTACAATCAAATGAAAAGATAGTGGGCTCAGAGCCAAAAAATTTTTTCCTCAGTTGAGCTGTTTTCCAATGGCTTTGGTTTAACCAGCTGGATTTTTATTTAAAGTTTTAAAAAAATGATGATCTGATTCAACCTTTGGAAAGTCAGGATTTTCCTTTTAATGGGCAATATATTTCTTTTTATAAAATGAAAGTCAGCAATAAGTGGTGCTATACACACACCGAAACACAATAAAACTGACGCAGAGATCTGGAAGGCATAATCTTTTCCTCTCAAAGGCGAGCAGAAGAAATACAGAGCAAATGTCATGTAGGGACAAACAGGTGACGGACATTCAGCTCACCAAACCTGCCTCAGCTTTCAATCCAAAGGCACTTTATTATTTGCCTGTCAGCTAAGATGAGAGCTAAAAATTAATAATCTATGCCTAATATAACATCATGATTTTGAGGATGACTCCTTAAAAACGGTAGTTTAAGTTCAAATAGTCTAATTACATAGTCCACTTTTCATATACAAATATATACAGTATAATTCAGTAACATTTCCATTCCAAAATAAATACTAAAATCATTTTAAAATCTGGAACTTGAAGAGGTAAGGTTTTATCACCTGGAAAGTTCTTTTTCATTATGATGCTGAATAAATTGGATGTTACTATGCTAGGAAACCTATTTCATCTTGCTTTTAAATTTTAAGATAAAGTCACACTATAAATACATGTGTGGTTCCTCTGTTAGAACATTCAATATGAAGGGATATTTTAATAGGTTATAATTTTAATTTTTAAAATGTCAAGCAATCAAATGTAATGTTTTATTTATCTCTACACAAGCAAATGAGGTTGAAAACTATAGAAACCAGCAGATAGTTCAATTTAATCAATAAAGATTTGGTTTCTTAATATGAGCAAATTTGAATGCTGCAAATTGCCATATAGTCTCTGTTCTCACTGATAGACTCAGCAGATGATCGCTGAGATGACCCTAGGAGAGAATATAAGTGTATTGATAACTAATACAAAACAGAATACATTGGGAAACAAGGTAGAGAGAAACCACATTTAATTGAAGAAATTTAGCAGTAACTTCAGGGAGAAAATAGTACATAAGAATGACTTTGAAAGATAGGTTGAAGAAGCTATAAGGACATAGCATTTTAGGGACTATAAAAAGCACAGACAAGACAAGCAGGTAGTAAAGAGTAAGATGAACTTGGGGGGAGTACAGTTCTGAACAAAGGATGTTGACTAGGGAAGCTGATGGACAAGCTGCGATTGATTTTACGTAGTAAGACTATCAATGCCAGTATAAGGCATTTTCACCTAAGTTTTGCATATAATGTGAAGTAAAGTTTCAACTTCGTTCTTCCATGTTTATATTCAGTTTTGCCAGTACCATTTGTTGAACAGATCATCTTTTTTCCATTGAATTGTCCTGGACACCAGATACAACTGTTTTAATAGTCATCACATATGCTTAAGAGCATACTTATTCTTTACTAAAAATTCTTTCATACATTTTTAGAGAAAACATACAATTTTCTAAGTGAACGCTAATGGGAAACATGGATAAATTAATTTTTATATATAAGTTTGACAGCCTTAGAAATCGACATAAGAAATGGGCATAAAAATTTGACCTTGTCTCCAAATTAGGAAAGAAGATCCTATTAAAATTCCTCAGGTTAATCTCTTGTTTCAGAGTCTGCTTCTCAGAGAATCCACTGGAGACATCACCAACAAGGGGTCAGGGCCTCTCAGTAGAGACGTTTAGTAGAGTGGTACAGTACAATTAGGAACCCATTAGGCACACTCAAAAGACAGAGAAGAAGGTTTCAGCTAGACCTTCCCAGTTTCTCCTTTAAACTCACTGATTGAGTGGGGTGGATGAGGTGATTATAATGCTGAAATAGTCATCTATATGAAATTAGACATAGGGTATGAAGAATAAGCAGTTATCCCCAAACTTTGTGACAAATACTTCTGGAAAATGCCAGGTTCTGGTGCAGGTCTTAGTTCTTTCATGTTTACTTAAATAACTTTAAAATGTGGGTTTAGCTCATCCAGTCAAATTACTTCCTTATTGTGGAGCCTTTCATATGAACAATTATCACAAGTGATTTTTTTTTTTTTTTAATTTCACCCAAAGACCAACTGACTATGAACAGACTCCAGCAAAGGATAGCTTAATGTGGAAACTTTTCTTCTTTTTTTTTTTTTTTTTTTTTTTTTTTTTTTTTTTTTTAAAAAAAAAAAAAAAAAAAAAAAAAAAAAAAAAAAAAAAAATCCATTAGTGCTGACTTTTGGGTCTAAATATGTTCTAAATTTTGGATGGAAATTGATGGCAATTCTGTTTTAGCTCAAGAATTCATTTTTGGGTCTCTCAAAATGACATTTTTGGCTCTCTTTATATGGAACCAAAGGGAATTGTTCATTAACATATGCAAGCTGTTCCTTTGTATTCTTGGTCTGATGAAAATGACTTGGGAGCCAGAAAGTGTGAATTGAATTTCCACTTCTATCATTAACTCTATGTGTGACCTTGGGTAGAATTCTTAACTTCCCCGAACCTATTTCTCTGTCTATAAAATGGGGATAAAACAGTAGCGGATATTTGCTTCATCACTTATTTCCACAAGTATGAGTCTTAGTCTTTCTCACTAAAGAAGTGTTGTTAAATGGCTAATATGAATAAGAGCTGGAAAATAAAAATTTCATGTAATTGCAAAGGTGAATGGCATGGGACATATTAAGGAACATAAATATTTCTGAAAATTTGGTATAAAAATACATTGTATTTTTTCCATTTTCAAAATGACTATAGATTCACATTAAAAACTGTTGACTTTATGATGTACTATAACATTTTTTAAATTATGTTTTAAGTAATTTGGTTTTTTTGTAAAACAGATGTATGTTTTCTCCAAAATTTCATTTTCTAATAACTTTTGGGTTATAACAGATTTTTGGTTATTTGTAAGTTTTGTGTTTCAAAGAACAGCATAATGGCCATGCCCACATAATAACAAGCTAGTTATTATACAGTTCTATGGTATAAAGTTGCAGATAAAATAGACACATTTAGAAGTAGTTTTAGAAACTCTAAATATTTTTTATGCAAAATAAAAAAAATCCTTTGCAAATTTTCTTTAAATAGCAGGCTCATCAATTCAACTACTTAAAGCATTCCAAGTTTGTATAACTTTTAAGGAACACATCTGTCACAAGAACAAGGCACACTCTGCTCTCACATCACGAACTGAAAATAGCATTTCAGATTGCTGCTGGGTCCTTGGGAGCAGGAGGGTCTTTTTAGATACAGCATGTGACTCTATTTCCCCAAAGTAAACTTTCATTAAAATATGCCCAGTGTGTCAAAAAAAAGCTCTTGGTTATTTCCTAGATCACACTGCAGCATTTACATACTGAATGTAAAGAGGTTATTTCAGCTTCATTTTCATTGTGTGATATTCGGGACAGAGCATCTGATGGAACTTTATTGTTCTGTATGTTACTTCAGTTGTGTTTAGGTTAACCTTGGTTTTACTGAATTAATAGCAATTCCTCTCACAAAATAGCCCACAGAGTTATATAAAGGTCAAGTGGAGGTTAAGTCATCCACTTAGTTTTCTATATAAATACAAAGATAGATTCTTGAGTTTCCTTCCTGAATATTTTTATTTACCGAGTTTGTGGGGGTGGGGTGGGGAATGGGGTGTGTGTGTGAGGATTGACCTGGGAATTTGAATTGAAAAGAAATAAAACATTCCAGGTGCATCTAATGTCCATCTATGTGTGAGAATCACTGTCTTGAAGGCCATCAATCAGGATAAATGTCACTTATGCTCTTGTCACTCTTAATTCCACCGCCATTTTGAATCCCCAGTGCAGATTTTTCACTTATGCCTTATTTCCTACTCCTGGTACTTTTATACAGCTGGTGCTTGGTCTCTTGATTTCTAGTTCATATGTGCAATAAACACCATAATTGTTTTTTTTCTTTGTGCCCTAACATGGAATAATTTGAGGATTAGGATAATCACTGTATCCGAATGCTGACTGCATTTATTAATTCAGTCTTTTTAAAATGTGTTGAACAAGTAATAAGTGCCCAGCAGGTACATTTATTATAGTCAAGAAAGCACAAGAAAGGAGGAGCCCTGAATAGTCTTTCTGTGGAAGGAGGCATCAAATGGAGACATTAAAATTGGTAAGCCCGAAGGGGAGAAGTAACACAGGATATAAAAAAGGGTAAAAATTTTATTGACACTTTATCCCTTTAACCTGTCACAGACTTTTGTACCACTTTACATAGTGCAGATTTAATTGTTAATGTTTCTTATTAAGAAAAAATACCCAACAACACTTTTACCCTAATTATTATTGATTACTTCAAATGCCTAATTCAAAGCTCTTAGGAAATATTAATAGCAAATAGAGACTTGCAAGGCAATGAGAATCTTACTGGATTGAAAGGTTCTGACTTTACTATCATACACTGCTGCATATAGGGCATTAACTGAAGATTATTTTCAGTCTGGGCCATTCTTTCACATCTTCAAAGTGGTATGCTCATAGAGTAATCTTATTCTATAATGTTGTTTCGACCATAATAGGCCAGTCTTCCTATTAACTGTGTCACTGACTGTAATAGCATTGGCAGTGATTGATACCCATGTGAGTCTGACTTCTGAACTGGCACTGGATTCTTGTTCAGTTTAATTAGATAATACATGGACAAAGCTACCTACAATCCAGACTTGGTAATTTGAATGTCGGCCTCAGGGCTGAAGGTGCTGTGGTCAGCATGTGACTCTGAAGAAGGTCATATAGTCTTTCCCTCCAGTAGCTATGCCCTTGCTGAACTGAATGACATGGCTTTATTCTATGGATAATGAAATGAGATGTGCTTATCACAGCAATTTATTGAAAACAAAAAAAGTAACGCATTAGCAAACTGAAATTATAATTCAAGGCAAAAAGAGAAGAAAGCCTCTGCATAAATAGTGCCAAAATTTCAAGGGACCAATCCTTAGAGGACAGAGACATCAGATTCAAATTTGATGAGTAATTTTCCTAGACCACGCAGCACCAAATATATCATCTGACACAGATCTTCCTTTGATTTCCACTTAGGTTTAATGGTTGAATAATCATGGCTCATAAGTTTATCTTTAATAACAGTCACAGCAGACAGTTTATTAGCAGATTCTGCAGGCTGCAGGGTTGTCATTTGCTGTTATAGTGATTGTCTGTTTTACATATCACAGCTGTTGGTGTTTTTATTTATTTATTCATGATTTGATTCCTGCCTCTCCCACATCTCTGATGCTCAAAGGCAAGCTATTTTCCTTTTCTCTTTGAATTGTGAAAGGCTGCTGTGACAGGCCCTGGCCTTGGCCATGGAGTGTCACACAGGGCCCTATGGTGCTGAACAAAAGGCCATGTCTTCCTGAATCTGGCAGAACTTTCTCTGAGAGTCGAGCCTTCTTGAGGGGGGCTTTCTCTGTCAGTGAGTGGTGTTCATGAAAGGAATCCTATCACGGGCTTTGGGCCAGTGAAGAGCCTACTTCATGTGTTTCTTGGCCAGGGAAGTGGAACTATTAGAAGAAATGCAAATGCCCAGGCCTCCACTTTCCTATGCAAAATTGGATATCCCTGTGAATAAACATAGGGAGCACTGTAAGCTGCAGTGTCTAAATTCAGCTGAAGAGAAAACCTGGTCATAATACATAGCATCTTTCATTGAGTTGGGGAGGGACAGGCTTGCAGTGAACAGATGACATTATACCCTTTGTCTTTAGGAAGGCTCTGTGAGGCAGAGTGCATAGCGAGTGACATGATTTTGTAAAGAGGACTAGGTCTTGCATTCTCACCATGACTTGGAACGAGGCACAGAGGAGGCGGCTGCTGCTAGGTAGCTGACTTGGGATCCTGATCATGTCCCAAATATCAAAATCCTCCCCTTCTCCCCTGAGGAAAGATGCCATGCTCCCTCTATCCCCTGAGTAAATAAAACAATGTCCCCACTTGATGAATAAAAAGTGGACAAAATTTGCTACTGTACAACTTAAGCCCAGCATGGGTATCCCCAGTGGGCACACGGTGATTGGAATTTCTGAAAAAATGTGTATAACTCATCTCAATTCTTGGATCTTCGTGCAGACAGTGACAACAGACAGAGAAAGAAGGAGAATGAGGAAGAAAGATAGAAAGCTATCTCACCCATTTCTTGATCTTTGGAGGGCCGTGTTCTGCACACACTCTGCCCCTCCATATTCTAGATGGTATCTACCAGTTTCCTACCAAGTTCAACAGCAAGAAGACTCAGAGAGTGTGGCCCCTGTCACTTTGGGAAAGGGCTGACATAAAGTGCAAGGAAGCAACTGTCCACCCTTTATTGCCAGCCCCAGATTTCGTTGGCCTCCTTGCCTTTCAGTAAGTGCTTTTGTAAAGTAACAGTAAAAGCTAATGTGCAATAATATTTTAGAAGTTAATGGTGGGTGCTGAGAATTATGGAGCACTTTAATTTTTACTATTGCTTTGCTAATATCTTTATCATAATAATGAACACCAGAAAGTGGCATCCACTGGTAACCAGAGCCAGATCCAGGTTTCAGCACGATAAACCCTCTCAGGCTCTCTGCCCGATGACTTTCCTTTAAACAGGTGAGATGACCCTCACTGCCCCTGCAGTAAAGCAGTTTCAATATCAGCATTGTTTCTCACATTTATGCAGCTTAGTGTTTCTTTATTCTCTATCCTTACAAAATCCTGGGAATCTGCAACTGAATTCTAACGTTGTAAGACTGAAGTTCAACAATTAGTCATTGTTGACATAATAGAAATGTAACATACTGCTAATGTAGCAGGTATGGGTTTGTTTTATTTAAAGCTTCTTTGCCCATAAATGTGTATTGAGTCTTTAAGGGCACTCAATATTTGCCTCCTAATGAATGCTGGCGAATATTTATCAATTTAAACTATTTGTGGAATCCACCATAAAAATCATAATTTTCATTATTGACTGCACCTAGTAATTTGGTCTGAATCACTAAAGATTATAGCAACCACCTCCTAATGGGGCTTTTTGCTTTGCTAGTACATAGTCTATTCTCTGCACAGGAGACAAATGAGCCTTTGAAAATGCAGGTCAGATGATACGACACCTCCTCAAACTCAGCAGTGGCTCTCATTTTGCTACAGAGGAAAGTACAAGTCTTTCTCATGGCCTAGAAGGCCCGTCGTGGTCTGGTCAGCCTCCACTATCTTCCATTCACCCTCACTACTCCGGGCACTTTGCTCTCCTGGCAGCTATTTGAGCTTTCCAGGTAAACTTGTTCCTTAAACCAGTGTCTTAACTATTTTTCTAGCTGGAATGCTTTGCCCTCCGATGTCTGTTATGCTGAAATTATTACTTCTTTCAAGTTTTAGTTCAAATCTCATCTTTTTGAAGCCACATCTCTGTTAAATACTGCAACTTTTTCTGTCTCCAATCTTCTTTCACCCTGCTCTACTGTTGTTATTTTTTAAATCACATCTATCATTTCTAGTATTTTCATGTTATAATTACAATGTCAGTACCATGTGAATAGGAATCTTGGTCTTCTATTATAGGCCATGGCTTCTAGTATGTGCTCAAGAATTATTATTTGTTGGATAAAGGAAAGTCTATTATGTGCTTAAGAATTCATTATGTTCTTAAGCTGTAAATGACAAGACATAGGTGCTTTCTTATAGTTCAGTAGGATAGACATACAATTAAAAAACAGATCAAAGAAAAAGAAAACAAAATAGCAAGTGAATAATAATGGAAGAACTCATCAAGGAACAACTGGCTGAGTTGAACAGTTATGTGTGTGTGTGTGATACACTTATGGCTGTGATCTTATTCTGCCTTCCACTGTTATATTTTCTGCCATTAAGTACAATGGCAGAAAGAAATACAATTCAACATGGCAGTATTCATGGTGAGTTCCAAGGTGCACCATGACTTCCCATACCTGAGAAAATTTAAGAGCTGCTATTTGATTGTATGCTGAATATCTAAGGGTGTCACATTTTTCTTACCTAATCTTCAACATGCAGAACTTAGTGGTATCTTCTGTAATATGTTCTCATTGTTTTGATTTTAGAGTTTTAAGTCATGAAGCTTAAAGCAGTTTTGTAAATAAAGGAATCTACAGGTTCTATGAAATCCCAGTATGCTGCCATAATCGCTATGGCAGCCATCCTGGTTTTATTCTTTTTTCCTTTCATCAGTTTTAATCAAGCATTATGCTTACTTCTCTTTAAAGTAAAATTAAATTCTGTGATAATTGCTAGAAGTGGAAAAAGAGCATCTGAATGAAACTTGTTTTCTTTCCATACAGTCAGCTGGACCCTGGACACTGGATCACCTTCACTTTCAATTCCATGGACATTCTTTGTGTAATTATTGTGTAAAAGGCATGACTTCAGTAGATGTAGGAAATAAACAGATGAATAAAACAATATTCTTCCTTCAAGAGCTTATAGTTGAGGAGCAGGTCAATGGTGTCAGTCATGGTAGAAAACACAGTATGCATGAGGTTCCTGTGTGTGTGTATCATTTTAAATCAGTTTTCTATTTTGGTATACACCCTTAGATATTCAGCATACAATCAAATAGCAGCTCTTAAATTTTCTCAGGTATGGGAAGTCATGGTGCACCTTGGAGCTCACCATGAATACTGCCATGTTGAATTGTATTTCTTTCTGCCATTGTACTTAATGGCAGAAAATATAACAGTGGAAGGCAGAATAAGATCACAGCCACTCAGACCCTGTTCTCAGATACTGCTTGCTTTTTTTTTCTTCATATTTTATTGAATCTGTCTACTGAATTCTTTCCTTGAAACAACATAGTATAGTGCTAAGACCATGTGTTTCTGACTCATTTAGACATGGGTTTGCAGAGCAAATACATCTCTTTCCTTGTTTGCCCATTGGTCCAAGTTCTTAAACTCTCTGCTCACTTGTGAAATTTACATAATAGTATTTATAATGTAGGGGGATTTGAAGGATTAAATGTAGTAATATTTGTAACAAGTCTATCTCATCTGTAGCTTATTAAAAGTAAAGGTTTCTAGGAAAAGACAATTGCTTTTAATTTTTTTTCACTTTCTTCATCTCAGACTATTGATAACTTAGTAGCGCTCATCTCGTTACAGCCCTTGTGTACAATAGTGTGCTCCATAATTCTCAGCACCCACCATTAACTTCTAAAATATTATTGCACATTAGCTTTTACTGTTACTTTACAAAAGCACTTACTGAAAGGCAAGGAGGCCAACGAAATCTGGGGCTGGCAATAAAGGGTGGACAGTTGCTTCCTTGCACTTTGTGTCAGCCCTTTCCCAAAGTGACAGGGGCCACACTCTCTGAGTCTTCTTGCTGTTGAACTTGGTAGGAAACTGGTAGATACCATCTAGAATATGGAGGGGCAGAGTGTGTGCAGAACACGGCCCTCCAAAGATCAAGAAATGGGTGAGATAGCTTTCTATCTTTCTTCCTCATTCTCCTTCTTTCTCTGTCTGTTGTCACTGTCTGCACGAAGATCCAAGAATTGAGATGAGTTATATACATTTTTTCAGAAATTCCAATCACCTATACAGTATCACCTATACATTAAGTTTCTCCTTAGCTGCAATAACCCCAATGAGTTCTAGTGTTCCCCAGTCAGCTCTCTAATCATTTTTCCCCTCTCAGTTCCTCTGGATCGTATCCAAATTCTCTATTTCTTAGGCCAATAATAGGATTAAAATGACTCTCACTACAATAGTAGTTAAGGCAAGAACCATATGAACTACACTGGGAGAATCATTTCATATTTCACATTCCTGCCTTTAAGGCTGGATTTGAAATGGTGAACGAGCATTATTAACTCTATTACCTTTTACTTTTTCCTTATTTCTTCCTGA